>OU343222.1:258246490-258271925 GCA_910596185.1 Chrysanthemum makinoi | reverse complement strand
CCACTAATGAGTTAAGTTGCCCATTTTGTATCATTTATTTTTCATCCGTATCAACTACGTCGTTTGTGCGACTATTCACGTTGACAATTGACCAATGCACATTCTGTTTCGATCTTGCTTTGTAGGTGCATGAAGAGGTGGTGATAAGCGATAGAGATGTGGCCTTAGTCGATAAAGAGGTGGCAAAAGTGATAATGATGTGCGATGGCGATAAAGATCAAAGTTCCAATCATCTAGACATACATGCCGAGGTTGACGATATTAAAAATAGACTTGCCGTTGTAGAGGAAGCTCTAAAGATACAACCCGGAGCCAATGTGGAGGTCCTTAATGATATTAAAAATAGACTTGTCGTTGTTGAGGAAGCTCTAAAGATACAACGTCCAAAGGTGAACATGCTCTTTACATTCATTTTGTATCTACATCATTTATATAGCAATATTTATTGGTTTTTCACCAACTAATGGATTATATATATACATTATTCAGGATCAATTGCAAATAAGGCAATGTGTTGATGAAAATTTGGCTTCCAAAGATGCCATGGTAATTTACTTTAATATTTGTTAATCATTTAGGTCTCGTTTCTTTAGTAGTATAATTGATTGTATATTTTAAATTTCAGACTTCAACTCATATGCACGACAAATCGGATGAGGATTGTTTTGGCCAAAATGCCATGGAAATTCGGACTTCAAGTCCAATTCATAATGAAACACGGAATGGTAGTCCTAGTTTGTTTGATCTTCATTCTCATGATGTTCATTCGGCTGATTATAAAAGGTTATGTTCCTTTTAATAGTACTTTTTATTTTATAGTTATTTTGTTACATACCTAAATCAGTTTTCTTAACTACAGAACCTTAAGCCCAAGAACGATCAATCTTGCGATAAATCGAGTTGTGTTAATCCAAAACGAACAAAGGTGGGTTTAATTATATAGACTCTAGCTTTTCCATCGACTATGTGTGCTTCTTGATTTTTGTCTTCAAGGCGAACCATTGCCGTTAGTTGTCGCATTCGGATGATGATCCAAGTCATATGAACTTACCTAATTTGAATGAAAATTTTCTCAATAATTTGTTGAGAATGCGTATATATTAATTCCACCTGCACTATCTATAGATGTTTGCTAGATTTGGTCATCTATATAGTTGTGTTTTTCTTGTATAATTACAGGCAAACATTGTTGGAGCTAGATGATGATTTCTCGTTTATGGATCTTGAATTCCGGATAAGCAGTGGAGCTAGATGAACAAAAGTGGCGAAAACAAGGAAGATGAAACACCAAGTGAGGTAGTGGTAAGTGTTGATGATAAACCAAGAAGGCGGTTCAAGCTCTTGAGATAAATGCTCATGATGATTCCAATGTTACCGGAGAAAGTAAGTGAAGGTGTGTCTACGTTGATGATAACTGCACGGTACGATAAACCGGGAAGCGGTTCAAGCTACCTTGAGATACATGCTCATGATTCGATGTTACTGCTTTAAAGTAAGTGAAAGGTGTGTCTAACGTTGATGATAAATCGGTGATGATAAACCGGAGAGGTGGTTCAAGCTACTGAGATACATGCTCATGAAGGTGTGTTTAATGTTGATGATAAATCGTAGAGGCGTTCAAGGTAATGAAAATGACATTGTTGATTGCAATGCTATTGATCAACATTCTCATGATCGTGAGAAAGTAGGTGAAGTAGTTTTAAATGTGGATGATAAATCTATAGAGGACGTTCAAGTTAATGAAAATGACATTCTGATTGCAATGCTTCGATCAACACTCTCATGATCGTGAGAAAGTAGGTGAAGTATTTTTAAATGTGGATGATAAATCTATAGAGGGCGTTCAAGGTAATGAAAATGATATTGTTGATTGCAATGTAGCACATCAACACTCTCATGATCGTAGAAGCGATAGAGGTAAAGGCTGATGTTAAATGTTACCTTGAGAAATATGTAGAGGTTCAGGGTAATCAAAATAACATTATAGATTCTCATGATGAATGAGAGAAGTAAGTGAAGCAGTGTCACAAATGGCAGGGATGGGGGATGAGCATATGAATCATCTTGGAGAGAATAAGGATGGTGATGGGAATGTGATAACGCTACACGCGTCGTTCGGGGTCAAAGGAACTTCCTTTTCTTCGAGCAAGTTCTATAACACCCTAGGAAGTGAACCTAATCATTGTAGTGTAGTATTAGGGTAAGCCACGGGTATTGATATCGTTCTCTAGGGGAATAGGAATGCTAGTGAGAAGTTACTACGCTAAGGTTGGGGTTGAGGAAGATTATTTTTTATCTTTTTATGTATTTTTAGGAAATGGAAAGTACTGAATCTCGGGGTTTGGATTTGGGGGTTGGTATTATCTGGATTACTCTACTTATCAAATTATCTAATCTAAGATGTATGTAGTCTATGTCTAATTATTGTGTGCTCATATGATAGTTTAAAGATGTGTTTACTTAGGTTTTACTACTCCTTATTATCTCCTATTGGTGGTTGAATTGTCACGTCCTTATTCTTAATCTCGTTGTGTGTCTAAAGTTGTGGTGCGTTTATCCCCCTAACTCTTTGAAGTTACCAAAGGGTCTCGTCTACAAAATACCACTAGGAATCATAAACTCTTACTCTAAGGCCTCTTTGGATAGTTTAGCTTACAACGGCTCAAGGTGCTATAACCTAAGGTTCACAAAGATTAATCAAGCATTAAGTACACAACGAATGACCTATCGCATTACTAGATCATTAATCAACTAAGATAAGAGACAACCAATTAATATTCAATAATTAAGTTTCATCTTCCTAAGCAAACACACAAGTAAATTAGCCGGACATGGAGAACATGCAAGCATACACAAAAATAATCAAAGACATAATTGTATTAATGAAGTAAAGCACTTATCTTGATGTAAGATAGGGTTTAGAACCCTAAAATACTTGTACAAGACATGACCTTGGTTCGGTTTAGGTTTTTTACTCCAAAAGACTACACACAAATACTGAAAAATTTGGATTCTATATATATGATTACACATGCGACGCGTCACCTGCTATGTTTTTGTGCGCGCCGTGGGTGTCGCCGTCATTAGGGACCTTGTGCTTGTGACGCCGTCCTCTTCGACCGGCGCCCGTGCGGGTCGAATCTAGGCCGTCTGAGTTGCGACGGCCTACTCTTTTATAGCGGGCGTCGTCACTTGAAAATAAGAGTTTGGCTTCTATCCCGTCACAAATCCTCCGACGATGGTGTCAGCGGTTAAGCGATGCCTTGACGATCTGCAACTTGTGTTTTCAGGCAGGCTTGGCGTCTCGATTCTTGACTTTGGCCATTTTCTTCGTATATCTGCGCCTTTTCGTCCAAATAAGTGCCATTAAAGCAATTTGCCTTCAAGAGACCTAAAAAGTGAAAAGGAACGATATTAAGTAATAACGGATACAAAAGTGATCAAATAAGGGCTTAAATGACCCCTCAAAAAGGTACATTTTAAAACCTTATCAAATATCCCTACACTTGGTATTTGTTTGTCCTCAAGCAAATGTGCTTTTAGCCAATTAATTTATAAGTTAGGGGTCATGAAGCATTGGTTTAAAGCAGTCCACAACACATATAAGCCCATAAAAGTCATAACAAGCACGGAAAGTACATACTAGCACCTCACATGGGGTGTTTGGATACTCACATCTCTCGGGGTGTATATGAAATATAACAAGTTGGAAATGGAAGATAAACACTCATTAACCGGTCCTAGTACATAGATTACCATAGGCTTGAGAATACATCAAACCTCCATCGCTTTGGCGTAAGCACCTAGGAAAGACTATCAAAGAGGTCTTTAAAGGGTTGTAATGTTAGGCTTACGGTAGGGAAACAAAGGGTTTGGTGGGATAGGCTATTTAGTGGTGGCAAGTCAAAAATCTCTATGTTGCAAGTATACGAAGAATGGCGTTGCTAAGACAAGACTCGACACTCTAAACTCTAGCTAACTGAAATAAACAAACATAAATTTAAATGATAAATGTAGGATGGTAGCCGTGTATGTTTTTTTTCACTCTATTTTTTTCTTTTCTTTCTCTTTTCTATATTTTTTTTTTGATTTTTTTTCTTTTTTTCATACACTTTTACTCTACCATCCTCTACGGTAACATCAAAATGATAGGGATTTATAGGCACATCCCTACACTTGAGTTTTATTATTCTAACACTAATTTGACCAATTGAAAGATCAAAACACTTGGGTATGTTATTACGCAAATTAGGGAAATTAACGTTCCCTTTCAATCATTTTATAAACTTTAACTTTTTCCCATGAGTCCCAATCGTCCCAAAGCTGTGTACAAAGGATATGACTCGACTTAGCAACTCATGCAAGCAACTCGATAATTGAACTAAGGGTTTAGGGTGATAACAATAATGCACTAAAAGTGAGTGCATACTGGGTAGGCTAAGGCGATTTGGGTGTATATTTGGGGGTGGGGTGTAAACAATGCTCTTCATTGATATTCAGGAAAACCGAAACATCACGAGAACCGAAAATGATAGGCTCTGAGGGGTTAACTAGGGGTATCGTGTACTAAAGATGAGTGCAACGCAAAAGGTTTTGGGGGAATTACTCAACCGAGGTGGAAGAAGTAATTATATTACGGGTATCAAACAAGGGTTATCCTAATGCCTCTTATCATTTAGTTATTCCTAACTACACAAGTGTAGTCTTACTAGCGATCTCGGAATGCATCACAAAAGAAGTTCTAGAATCTAATATACTACCGGTTCACACTCTAAGCATTGAAGATGAATGCTTTTAATTCCTACTAATCTAAGGGCGATCCTCACATTTTGGGTGGAATTTAGGTGGTAAAGGGTTTTTGTGCTAGTCATGCAACTTCTTATCCGTGAGACGCTTTTGTTAAGACTAATGGCCCACTCCTATATGTCATGAAAAATTTTAAATTTGGTGCCAAAATTACCTTAACCGAAATTTTCTCATGGTTTATTACATAAATACAATTGGACAAAGCAAATAGTCAAGGATAAGCATAGTTTCAAAGTTCCCGTTTATTTTCCCTCCCTACACTTAAACTGAACATTGTCCCCAATGTTCCCCGAAATATCAAAGTAATGATAATGGAAGGTAATGAAAAACGAAAAGAAACTAGTACTCCCCGATTAGCTCGGTAGGATCCGTGTGTGAAGTAGTGGTTAAATCCTTTCCAAGAAGAATGTGTGCGTGAAAAGCTCCTTCCAATCTTTTGTTTCTTCTTCTTGATAAATGAAACCTACACATTTGAAGAAAACAACAAAACCTTCACGTAAAATCGGCGGTAATAATATATATAAGACTCTACTAAACTAGGATATAATGCTTGTGGAATGGATGTTTACACAATTTCGGAAAATTAAGACTGAAAATTCCAAAATTTATAAGTAGCTCGGGCTTACGAGAAAAAAGTAATCGATGTTTTACTCCTTCCTGACACCATCAGGTTGCAATCCTAACGCCGTCATGTTATCCCCGACAAAAGCGGTGCACGATTTTCTGGAAAAAAATTGAAATTTACATCTTTAGAATCTGAAAAATTTACGCAAAACATCCATTATGACTCGATACAAGCATTTGACTCGAACAAACACACATATATATCTATTAATGAATTGTTATTTATTCTCATGTTTACGTTTCTTTTGAAAACGTGTGTAATCCTCCCTACACTTATCCTTTATGTAAAATACCTTTATATGCAATTAAGACGAGGTTAAAAACAAATAAAGCATTTTTACAAATTTAAACATGAGAGTAAACAATTAATAAAAGATATATGACACTAACAAGCAAACAATTAAGCATGGGTTGCCTCCCAGCTTTTCTTTATTTAAGAGTCTTGTAGCTAGACTCGTGATCGTATCCACGCATTGACTTCATTACGTCATCTCCTTCCTCATGGCACGGTCTCTATTGGGGATTCCATGTTGTAGAAGTGCCCTATGATGCACTCTCTAAGAGTTAGATCTTCTCCCACTTGGTCCTATATTTTAGGTCCTAGGTTCAGCAGTCCTTATAGAATCCGAAAATCTTAGCCATAACATAATCTACTCCTTTTTCTTTATCCTCCTCATTCCTATAATAGACCGATAGTTTAAGTTCCTTTTTCATCATTAGAGAGTGATGAAAACTTCTCAATCTTGAACGGCATTTGGTAGGCTATGTCGTCATTCTCATCCTTGAATCGCACTATTCCTAATGAAGGATCATAAGTCATCGGTTGTTTTCTATGAAAGGTTTTCCTAGAATAACGTGGGACAAGCTAGGGTCTATGGCCGTGCTAATATCATCCACAATTATGAAGTCCGTAGGAAACGTGAAACTACCTACATAAACGGGCAATCCCTTAACTCTACCAATAAAATTGCAACTAACACTAGGATCATTGGGGTCTTGCCTAGTTGGAATCGGCTTTTTCACTACCCAATTGTAGTAGGTGCTAGTCATTATGTTGATTGGGGATTTGCGGTCTATGTATGCCTTTGCCATTTACATGAAAGGTGTTCTATGCAACATGGTATGTTAAGATTCCAAGGGTTCCCAAACTTGATTCTAGGGCTTTTTCTAACATACATGCTGGAGTCCGCATTACTAAGTGAGGTGGCGAGATAGCTTTTCTTCCGTAGGAAACTTATTGAAATAGTCATTTTCTACTTCATCTACTTCCTCGGTTGTTTCATTAGTCTCACGTGTATGGTCCTCTTCATCATTTGTTCTATTAGGTTTCACTAAGGCGATGGTATTGACCGATTGGACATGCTTAGCTAGCTTACTTGGGTCCTTAATCTCTACAGGAAGGCTTCGGAGTTGAGATAGCATTAACCTTCCTATCACTATTGGTCATGGCTTTCAAAAGGTTGTCTATCTTCCTATCCATTTCGGCTTGTTGTTGGTTAAAGCGGTCCGAGAGCTTAGCTATTTGGGCTTCTTGGGTTGCAACTAGGTTTTGCAACATCCCTTCGATGTTTTGTTGGTTAGGACCGTGGGGTGGGGGCCATGAAAAATCATTGGAAGTGAATTCCTTGGTTTGTCCCCAATAGAGGTCGGGCTTGCCCTTCCATGCTTCGAGGTTTCATTGAAATTCCTAGGTCCGGGTATTGTAGGGAATCTTCCTCCCGTTCCATTATGCACCGAGGATCGTAGTCAACGGAAGCATGTTGAGGATCGGTGCAAGTGCTGCGTGTTATGAGGATCATAAAGCGGCTCATACGAAGAAGAAACTTTGTTCACATGGCGTGAAGACTTAGGGGTTTCGTAGGAACTCATTAGGAATTTGACTTGATCTTCAAGTTCGATCATCCTACGGTCGGAAGATTTTGAGTCAATGGGAGGCAAGGAGATTGCCTTAACGGTTTTGGGTAACTTCACGGGGTCATTCCAACTTTCGTTGTCATAGAGAGCAAGGTCCTCTATTATACCCCATGATTCTTCTGCGGTGAGATCACTAAGTTTTCCACCGGCCGCTTGGTCAATGGATAGCTTGGTGGGGAAGTTGACATGATCATAAAAGATTTGGACTTGAAGCCAAAGATCAATATCGTGATGAGGGACTTTATGAAGTAAGTCCTTGAATCGAGTCCATGCTTCAGTAAGAGATTCATCTTGACGTTGTTGGAACATCAAGATGTCATTCCTAAGTTTAGTGGTTCTCCCGGTGGGAAAAATTGAGCAAGGAAACGAGAGGTGAGATCATCCCAACTTGAGATGGAGCCGGTGCGAAGTCGCTCAAGCCAATTACTAGCTTGGTCCGTAGAAATTGGAAGAGACGCAGCGGTGGTCTCCAAGTAGTAGCATCAAGGTCGATGGAATCGACAATTTTAAGAAATCCCTTAGATCTTTGATTTGGATCTTCAACGAAGTCCATGGAATACATCCGATTTGCACCAACCCGGATGGTGTCGGATCGCGGCCGTAGTTTGGGCTTGGTGGGAAGCTCAATGGTGTTCCTATAGCCTAGGTGGCTTGGTCCGAGTATTCACCAAAGTACGGGCTCTTGGCGGGTCATTTGGTGGTAGGTTGATGAATGGTGGTTGGTTATCACCTTCCATGATGAAAAGTGATGGGGTTATGAACGAAGGTCACGAAGAAGGGGGATAGACTATGAGAAAGCTAAGAATGAGAAAAATTTACTTGAAAGGAATCAAGCAAAGAAACCTAAACGAGGTGGACTACTAACTAGCTATTCTATTCCCGTGTGGCGCCTGGCAATAAAAACTTGCTACGCTGCGTCGTTCGGGTCAAAGGAACTTCCTTTTTTCTTGAGCAAGTTTTATAACACCCTAGGCGGTGAACCTAATCGTTGTAGTGTAGTATTAGGGTAAGCCACGGGTATTGATATCGTTCTCTAGGGGAATAGGAATGCTAGTGAGAAGTTACTACGCTAAGGTTGGGGTTGAGGAAGATTATTTTTTTAATCTTTTTTATGTTTTTTTTAGGAAATGGAAAAGTACGAATCTCGGGGTTTGGATTTGGGGGGTTGGTATTGCTATCGATTACTCTACTTATCTAATTATCTAATCTAAGGTGTATGTAGTCTATGCTAGTGAGATGTGTTTACTTAGGTTTTACTACTCCTTAATTATCTCCTATTGGTGGTTGAATTGTCACGTCCTTATTCTTAATTGCGTTGTGTGTCTAAAGTTGTAGGGTATGCGTTTATCCCTAAATCTTTGAAGTTACCAAAGGGTCTCGTCTATAAAATACCACTAGGGATCATAAACTCTTACTCTAAGGCCTCTTTGGATAGTTTAGCTTACAACCGCTCAAGGTGCTATAACCTAAGGTTCACAAAGATTAATCAAGCATTAAGTACACAACGAATGACCTATCGCATTACTAGATCATTAATCAACTAAGATAAGAGACAACCAATCAATATTCAATAATTAAGTTTCATCTTCCCTAAGCAAACACACAAGTAAATTAGCAGGACATGGAGAACATGCAAGCATACACACAAATAATCAAAGACATAATTGTATTAATGAAGTAAAGCACTTATCTTGATGTAAGATAGGTTTTGGAACCCTAAAATCTTGTACAAGACGACCTTGGTTGGTTTAGGTTTTTACTCCAAAAGACTACACACCAAATCTTGAAAAATTGGATTCTATATATAAGATTACACATGCACGGCGAAGCACTTATGTTTTGTGGCCGTGGGTAATGTCCCATCATTAGGGTTTCGTCTTGGCCACGTTAGACTTGCGTCACCTTGTGCTTGTGACGCCGTCCTCTTCGACTTTCGGCCCGTGCGGATCGAA
Organism: Chrysanthemum makinoi; assembly: GCA_910596185.1. Lineage (NCBI taxonomy): Eukaryota > Viridiplantae > Streptophyta > Magnoliopsida > Asterales > Asteraceae > Chrysanthemum > Chrysanthemum makinoi. The sequence continues at coordinate 258,262,629 of OU343222.1, read as the reverse complement.
TCTAGGCGTCTGAGTTGCGACGCCTACTCTTTATATAACTTGACCGTCACTTGAAAATAAGAGTTTTTGGCTTCGTCCGTCACAAAATCCTCCGACGGCGTCGCGGTTAAGCAAAGATGATGCCGTCACCTTGTGTTTTCGGCTTGAGCGTCTCGATTCTTGACTTTGGCCATTTTCTTCAGTATATCCGCCTTTTCGTCCAAATAGGTGCCATTACAGCAATTTGCCTTCAAGAGACCTAAAAAGTGAAAAGGAACGATATTAAGTAATAACGGATACAAAAGTGATCAAATAAGGGCTTAAATGACCCCTCAAAAAGGTACATTTTAAAACCTTATCAGAATGTTAACGAGAAATTACGTGAGTTGGTTATTCATAATGAAGCATACAATGTTGATGGCCACGTTAATGAGAAAGTAAGCGGGGTTGAGTTAGTGGTTGCAAATGAGTTGTCAACAAGCGGTATTAGACAAAATTGATATTGATCTTTGTGGAAAGCAAGACAGGCCATGTTTCATAATTGACGGACAAGCCAATAAGCCTTTGACTACAACTTAGAGGTGCGGCTACATTATTTATTAAAGTTACCACATGTAGTTCAAAAGTTTGATGTTATTTCAATGATGAACTTTTTTTGTATAGGATGTTTTCATGCGTGCTAAAAGGAAGAGAAATGCAAGTAAGGCTCTATTGTCACCTTATAATGGCCTAGCAATAAAGAAAACTAGAAAGGCCAAAGTTACCAAAGAGAGTAATGCCAAAGTTACCCAAGAGAGTACTCTTGTTTTGAAAGAAGATGTTGACTCAAAAGGACAAAGCGGTAGGCAAGTGTTTGCGGGACCCATACGTGAACCTCCCTCCCACGACTCCACGATTGCCGAACGGCGTTCAAAAAAGGCGAGAAAAGATATTAATCCCCATGTGGTGAAGATAATCAGTTGGAAACATGGGTAGAGGTATAGCATAACTACTTTTACAAACAGACATCTTAAAGACATATACATTAATCTTGTTTTTAAAATTTTTAGGATCACATCGCGTCACGAAGGTTGCGATATCAACAAGATTACTAAACGGCGATGTATGGATATCTTTATTAAAAAAAATTAAGTCATCGCATAACTTTCCTTGGGGTCTTGGCGACATCGTTGTTCATCGAAAATTTTGGTTGGCTTTGTTGGGGTATGGAAGGCGCAATAAAAAAGGATGGCTTGGAGATGAGGTACTTAACAGATATTTAATTTCCATAAAAATTAATTTTATTTGAATTAGTTTAACGGTATGTTGCTTATAAAAAAATTGCGGCATCTGGGATCTTTGGGTTGATCTAATGTGGCGATTCGGGCGGGCAATGCCGATTGGGCTATGGTGGACTATTTTCTCTTCTTCTATCCTTGATGGGTCTATGCGTGCCTACTACGCCACTGGTCAACGCTATCCATTGCCATGGTCTAGTGTCGAGAAGGTTTGTATATAAAGACCATACTTTCTTCTAGATACTTGGGTAAATATATACATGCTCAAAATTTGATGAATTACGACAAAGTTTATTTGTTCACATTTAGGTATACTTTCTGTGAACGCATGCCCCACTTCGGTTTCTCGCCGAGTTACAAATTCGTACGGAGTTATAACAATTTATGACTCACTAGGTGCCGAACTGAGGCGAGAGAAAAGAATTTAAAAATGAGGGTCACTTTTGAGAGAATGCTACCACAGTATCTAAACTTGTGTAAAGTTCTTGAAGCCAAATCAATATCTTTTCGATTATAAGATCACATTTCGAGTTGCGGATGATGTCCCTATACAAGCCAATGCATACGGTGATTGTGGAGTTTGGGTATGTATTTTTTTGCATAGGTTGGGTAACAACTTAAGCATGAAGGTTGATGATCCTCTTCAAGTTGCTTTGGCGTATCGAGAGCATATGGTGGAGTACTTTTGGAAGTATAAGGTGGCTATTCATACAAGTGATGAATAAATATGCATTTCATCTCTTTGGGTATGGCTTGTATGTGGGTTTAGACTTTTGTTGTTCAACCAAATGTAACCACAAACTGTATGTATGTGTAGGACATCAAAAGACAACTTCTTATGCATATGCATTGTAGTGCAACTTGGTATATTCCTAACAACCATGTAGGCTTTCTTTAAGCCCTTGTTTCTGTATATACGTGTTGTGATCTTGTTGATTTGCAACAAACATTTTGTGTAAATTGCTAAAATGTTTGTTTTTACAAACATCCATTTGATTTGAAAAAACGACTACAAACAATCTTATTGCTAAAACACCATAACATACATATTACATAACACTTATTGCTAAACAGATTACCATAACCAAACTACAGCACTTAAGAGAACAATCAAACTGAAAACCAACACAACTTTGTCATGAACTTGCACTCTTGACTTGATAAAAGTCAACTCATCCAACATTTTCATGATATCATTGTTTGAAACCTCAATAACTTCATCCAGAGCTGAGCGCTTTCCGTCTTCATTAAATGTTTCTTTTCCTCATGTTCCTTGTAAAATAAATCTTTGTATCTTACGACTTGGTAGTTCGGGTCTAGGAACCCATAGAAGTCACATTTGGTCTCTTTGGCCTAAAAAGAAGTTTTGTTAAATTCACATATTCAACCTAACAAGTAAAATAAGTATAATGCATAATAATATTACATAAATTGGACATGCCTTGAATCTTCTACCAGGATGAGTCCGGGTCCAAGAGGTTTGTACTTCCACCGGTAATGGTTTTGGACATTCGCAGTATGTAGCATTGATGTAGTATTCCAAGGGCTTTCGATTGGATCCGGAAGTAGAGGGATGAGAGGAGCCATTTTTATTTCACCCAATTGTTACCGGGTATTCACAGATGCAACGAGTAAACTTGCGCATTTCTAGTAGAGTGACATCAAATTTGGCGGGAAATATACTTTGTGAATGAGCGGGTAATGAATATTGTGGAGGGAAAATTTTAAGCAAATTTTATATTGAGCGACTAAAAGATCCTCTTTTCAGCAATTTTTTATTGGGTTTATTGCTTTGTACAATCCTAGAACACAAATCCCAGAACACAAATCCCATAACACAATTCCTCTTGGACCAAATAAAAATGACTTCGACTAATTCCCCAAAATTCAAAGTTTATTTGGATTTAGAGAGATCAATTCGTGGAGTTTTACTTCCAGTTGACATCACCTACCTACATCTGATTACCTATCTTACTAACAAATATCAGATTAAAGATAAGATCATCAGTTTATACTACATGTCCGCTTCAACCAAAATTGATGTAAGTGACGATGATGATGTTTCTTTTTTCGTTCATGAAATATGTCTTAGCGTGACGCATGATCGAACACTATACATCAAACTTATCGAGAAATCTTCCCAGGTAAAGCCGTCTACTTCTTCTAAACCTCTTGATATTTATCTTAATGTTCCTTTGTTGCCTCGAGAATCTGATTTTCAAACACCAAAAGTTGATGATCATAATAATGAGGGTGCGGCGCATAAGCGTTAATGTAGATGTGCAACCTAGTTGGCAGAAAACCACATTTTTAAATATCACGATCCACCAGTTCACTGATCCCATAATTAAAAAGTTAAGTAACCATAAACACCCTGTAGTATCTAAATTAAAGGTGGGTAGTCGGTTTGATGATAAGCAAGGATGCATTTATGCAATAGGAATAAAAGCGTTGGTTGATATGTTTGAGTATAAAGTTACTAAGTCATGTAAGAAAAGTGCAGTGTAGCTTGTTTTGAAGAAGGTTGCAACGTACATGCTTACCTCGAAAAAGTGTTGTTAACCGATACTTCTATGTTACTACCATTAACGACTGTCATACATGTTCCAGAACAAAATTTCATCCTAATCATCGAAATGCTACCCGAAAATTAGTGGGTCACATACTTGTTGATAAATAGAGGAATTGCAAAAGGGTCTATACGGGTGAGGACATAAAAAAATATTTTAATGTTGATTGGAAAGTAGACATTTCTTACCACCGAGCTTGGGGTGGGAAAAACATTGCATTAAAGTTGTTGAGCGGTTGTCCCTACGAGTCTTTTGAGCGATTGTCGATATGCTATAACTTAAAGTTGCAAAATGAGGGGACATTAACACACATTGAGACAGATGAGACAGATCGGTTTAAGATGGTATTCATTGGTTTCGGTGTTCTTTGTAAGTTTTTCATAAATTCTATTATCTTTTATTTCTAATTATTACCTTCATTATTATGTAAATAGTACTAATTAAGCAATTTCGATCGAATTAAAATAGATTCGAGCTTCTTACGTTTTATGCGACCATTGCTAATCATTGATGCCGCACATCTTAAAGGGAGATACCTTGGTACGAATCTGGTTGTTGTTGGGATGGGCGGAAACAACCAGATTATACCTATTGCAACTGGTGTTTCTCAAGGTGAGATCAATGAATCATGGACTGGTTTTGAGCAAACTTAAAGAATGCATTGGTGAAGTAAAAGATTTTGCCATCATCTCTGACAGACATCCGACAATTACACATGCATGTAGTACCGTTTTTCCTAACGCGTTTCATGGTTTTTGTTGTTGTCATTTAATGATGAACTGCAATTTGAAAACTAGAAAGTGGAAGGCTATATATTGGAGGACATGCAAAGCTTACATAGAGCAGGAGTTTGATGCTTCAATTTCTGAGATTCAATCATTAAAACCTAATGTGTATAAAAAACTAAAAGATGAAGCTGGATTTGATAAATGGTCGCGTTTACTACGCTCGCAAAGCGGTACAATTACATGACCTCAAATAGTGCAGAATCAGTAAACTCTGTAACCAAAGATGTTAGGAAGGTTCCAATAACCCAGCTAATGGAGTACTACCGAAGGCTTCTATAAAAATGGTATTTTGAGCGTCGAGCAAAATACAAAGGTAACAAAAAAGCTGTCTATTATAATTGGTTTATCACATATTTGGCACATATTCGAAAATGTATTATTTTTTTTATTTCAGATGCTCCAACGGATGAACTTAGCGAATGGGCAAATGCAAAAGTAAACAATAGAATGGCAAAGAGTGCTAATTGGGATGTTAACGGAATTGAGATGCACAAGATTTACCAAGTTCCTGATCCGAAACATGTTCATATTGTTGAATTTGACAACAGAGAATGCACTTACGCCAAATGGCGCTATCGGTCTACCTTGTGGTCATGTTTGTGTTGTGTCTAGAGTTGAAGGGTTGGTGACACTAGCTTGATTGGGCGATGGATTGGTTTAAAAAAAACGTCACTAAAAAATACATACGAAGCAAGGGTTTATCCTCTAAAAGATGTATCCTTGTGGCGTACTCCTGATGACTTGCAAACCGTAAAACCAACTACTATGGATAGCGGCAACACTGAAGACCCAAAGAAAAAACATGTATCCGATCACGGGGAAGAGCAGAAAGCAAAACACCAGTGGCGTGTGTGGAAAAGCGAGACACACAAAGGCGGTCATGTACGAACCGTTGATGACAAGCAAGGCAAGTGTGTTTCTATATTTTATTTCAATGTATATAATTTTGTATGTAATTAGCGATATGGTTGTTTGAACTAATGTCACATATCGAAACGTAAAAGAAACTCACAATGCGTGCACCCCTACAACTAACGAAGCGGTGGAACAAGACGACACGGAGGACAGAGGACGCGTGTAGAGGTGAACAGGAGAAGCAAGCTGTCATCAAAAATGATTTCAGTATGGAAATGTGAATCATCTACTCCACGAAAACAACCTTCCTAACAACATTCGGTCACAACTGTGGCGTTTAGTCTGCAAATGTTGTTCATTTGGACGATTTATAGTTGTTATTTCAATTTGAACTTTAACACAATGGAAGCACAACTTATCAGTCATCTTGGATTTTCAATGTTTGTTACTTGAATAATAATAGCTACAGGAGTGGCTTGCTTTTATTTGTTTTTTTTTATGTTACTTTGTGACAATGTTCTTCATTATTGAGGCACCATTTTTTCTTCTTCTTTTTTGGATGTTACTTTGTGACAATGTTATACAATCAACTGTTGAACATGTGCATATTTTGTTCTCTTCTATAAAACATATAGGAGTCAGCATATAGTGTAGCGTCAATGGTATGCATGTGACTATTTATTTACCTTTCAATTTGTGTATTTAAGAGCAAACTTGCAAGTATATTTTCACACAACATCATTCCATAAATAAGTAAAGCAAAAACAATGTCGTCGCCTAAATGTGATGAGATAAGAGCTGTTGCTAACACTAACAACCGGACGAGACATGATGATTTACTACTGCCGTAATGCTGCAATCGAAGATGTTCAATTGGCAAGAAAGGTGAATATCCTAACTCAAGAATTGGCTAGACTTAATCGTGAAAGGGTTGCCGTTATTCAAGAGATGGCAAGCTGTCGCGAAAGAAGGTGCCACAAAAAGCTGTTGAGTTTTTGAAGCGAGAGCAAGCCCTTAGTGAACACAAAGTGATGCAAATGAATATCTTGGCGGTGACTGGTGAGTGCTGAAACAAAATTTCTTTATTCATAAGCTTGAGGGAATGCGTTGCCGCTATAAGCACTGTGAGATATGCGAAGTACTAAGTGTTATATCGTATGTGATCTCCTAGTAACTAAGAGTACTATATGCCCCTAGTAAGTACTTAGTGTTATAATGTATCTGATTTCCATGTACTTAGTGTTATATCAATGCGTGCTTTTCTAGTAAGATACTTTATTCAATAAAGTTTCCTAGTAAGTAGGAGTTAAATGCATTTTATTTACTCACCTTTTTTCTTGTCTTCAAGAGTTGGATGGTCTTGAATCTTCCGTCTTTTCATCGTATCCAGGGTGTCCTCTCCAATCTATGGGATTTTAATTTAAAATGAGATTGCGAAAATAACAAAATTGAACAATCGAAGACATTAACATAATATTGTGCCCCTATTTGTTAAAGTATCGTCGACCTTTTGCATCCATTTCTTGGTTTCCAAATTTTTGCCTAACCGTTATACTTTACTACTAGCAGCGGTTTAACATCGTGATGGATTCAATCTTCTAGCAGATGGTTTAATTAACTCTGGCGTGGTTCCAATATTTACAATTATATAGACGAGGTTTAGCCTTAATTGCTAAAGGCCCTTGTATGCGCAATCTTCTCTATCTTTTGAAACAGTGGATCAATTATAGGATGTGTCTCCTTTGTTCCTCTTGAAGTGAGTTTAGCTTCCAGCATTTGTCTTGCCACATTCTTTGATAAAGGATAATCCCTATCAACAAACATGAAAAACCTTTCCTTTGTAGTTTTTACTGGCATGAACCTTGCGGTATGAGAACAATAGCCATTCAACCACCTCACAATTATCCCAATATTCAGCATCAATATCAGGTTGAAACATGTTCTTTATAGCAGCCCATACAAACTTAGCTAACTCTCCATTTGGACCAAATTTCCCATATCTGAACTCCATTACTTTCCACAACTGTTCCAAATCACTCTTAGTCAAACAATCTAGTAAAATCCCAAATTTGAAATAAGTAGATTTGCATCCATCACCTCTTGTTATCTCAACTTCTTCTCTACCCCTTTCTATAACAATCTGCCAATCCACAATAGGATGAACTGCTTTTAAAGAAATAGGATTAATAGGTTCGAGTTGGGATTATCGGTCTCCTTAAAATACTATTTAGTTCTTTCTTTCTTTTTCAACTCTTTATCCACCTTTTGTCTTTTAGAACTGGATTGCTTCTTTAACCATTCTGCTTCTTTCTCAGAATCCATAGGATTAAAATCATCATTAACTCTCATACACATCAGACAAAGCTCCTTAACCCTCTCAAATGAACATTTACTTAGATTTTCGTAATATGTATGTACTGAATTCTTGACAATCTTCATCATAGCATTTCTCATCTCGCTCTTTGTAGGTGGTTTCTTTCTTTTGACTTGCTTTTCTCTTTCTTGATCCTTCTTGCCCATTCACTCAAGATTCTAGCTTTTGATTAATAGACAAGTGCCCACTCTTGAGTAGTGTACTCATTCTAATATATTATTAGAAGCTTCAAGATAGGATTGTGTATCATTCCATTCATCTAACCATCTCTGAGTAGCTTCCTCATCTTCTAGCTTTTTCCTTTCTATTTACCTTTTCTTTAGCTACCAATCTTTCACCATACTCATGATCATAAGAAATCGCTCTTCGTATTCTTAAACTTTTTCTCGGTTCGCCATACCTTTTCCCTTTCCAATATCTGGTAGAGCCACCTTCTTCTTCAAAGGCTCACCAATATTCAAACTTTTACTCAAGGGTTTAGGTCCAGTTGGTTTAAGAAAATACGAGGCGGTGCAATGGTAGGTGTAGGGTTTGATGAAGTTTTGCTTAAATTTATCGATTAATGTCGGCAGGCTTCCTTCTCAACTTCTTTTGATTTAGGCGGTGAAACAGATGTAGTTGTGACAATTGTAGATGTGGTAGCAATAGCGAGTGGGTGAGACTAAGATAACAAGTGGGTGTGTTTACCTCGGTTGAAGTTGTAGCAGATGGGTTCTAAAAATATCCGTGGATTCTGAAACACTAGCGAGTGGATGTGTCTGCACCACCTCCTTCTCTTTAACTTCTACAGCGTTGGGTGTGTTTACCTCGAGTTGAAGTTGTAGTAGTGGGTTCGAAAAACTAGGCGTGGTTCTGAAACACTAGCGTGGATGTGTCTTGCACCACCTCCTTCTCTATATCGTCTACTACAGTCTTCAAGGTTTCAAGTACATCTTCATTCCCATCTTTATCGGACACCACAAATTTGTCCATGATCTCCACTATCCACATCCTCATCCATATGCACAACAACATGACCTCCCTGAATCAAAGCCTTCCTCCTCCCTGTTTTTTTGTCCTCCAAAACTACAGCTTTAGAGGACCTCACCTTCTTATTACGCTTCCTAACTCTTCTAACAACACTAATCCCGGTCTCCTCACTTTCTCCATCACAAACATCACCAGTGCTTCAAATGCGATCTCTCTTCCTTGAAACACAACTAACTCACGAAGACTTGAGATCAGATTCTCCATTTTGTACATTTAACCGTCAATTCAACATTTTCCTCCCTTCGACTTGTGTTAGCTGGTCCGAGGTGGTTCATTGGAAAAGTCATCATGTACTGATCATTATCCTGATTCATGTTCATGTTCCAAACTACCCTCATCACTTCGACACTGTGAAGCTGGTCAGAGGGTGAATCCTTGGGTAAAGTAAACATAGCATCAGGGTTGGTGGCAGTGGTTACAGTTGTACTATGATGCAACTAAGTTGGCGGTGGGTTGAGTTGGGTACATCATCAAATTCACGAATGGCAAGTAAATTAATCATATGAGGGAACAATGGAACAACTCTGATTGGTAAAGTAGGATTTTGGTGTCTCATATGAGCAAAAACCTTAGGAAGCATATAATGCACCTCATACTTCGTATTATGTTCAACGAGTTCACGCTATTTGACTATCCACAATAAGTTGAACAAACCTAGGATACAAGTAATATTTACCTTTCTTTCTAATATTACGCACAAACCCTTTAAAAATCATGCTAGACCAATTGAATTCCCTCCCGGATAGACAAATTAAGCAGTTGCAATTTTGAAGAAATTCATTAAACCAGTGGTCTTATTACTCGGACACATCGGCAAGGTGTGAATTAAAACTTCCATTGGGAAGAAAACATACATTTGAAAAATTTTACCTGTCTCCCCTCTTGTATAACCTAACCTTTCTAAACCTTGAAATATATCATTATCGGAAAGATTAACTAGTCCATTAGCATCATCAAACCTCAAAGTACCTCTAATGACTTCCTCATCACCAAATCTCATTATCATCCACCAGTCCTAAACACCTCGATCCATCTCGCCATGTATCTCAACATTACCCCAAAATTGATGTATATAGTCTTTAAGAATTGTGGGTGCTACAGTTAATGCAAAGTGAATTTTCTCGTGGTTGATAAAATCAATCATGCCATGAAAACCATCTGATTGATTATTTTTGATTAAGTAAGCAACTCGGTTATGGGTGTTGGAATCTCAGGCGGCATTGTGAGTTGTGATGGGATATGATGTGGGATTGTGAAATTAGCGATTGGGAGTGGTTAGGGTTTATGTTGGCGTCAATGGAAGTGATTTGAAAATCAATTAAATGACCTGGCGGTGATTTGGGGAAAAAATACGTTTGCACAAATTTACAAACGACCTCAAGTATCCATTATCGAGGAACACGCTAGTAGTGGATTGAAAACCACTAGCGGTGGTTTGATATACTCTAGCGGTGGATACATCAAATTTACAAACGACCACTCAAGTATCCATTATCGGGACACGCGCTAGCGATTAGTTGAAAACCACTAGCGGGGTTTGATATACTCTAGATGTATACATCAAATTTACAAAACGACCTCAAGTATCCATTATCGGGAACCACTAGCAATGGATTGAAAACCACTAGCGATGGTTTGAAAACCACCAGTCAACGACTCAACTCAAGTCATTCATCCGGGTTCCAAAGTCAACGGCGATCATTTACTCCTCAACAACTTATACCTTCCCCAATTTAATTTTACGATTCCATCTTAACTTTTATTTAATAAGAACCTATAACTCACATACTACCCATATCACACATACCCCAATTCTTGGTTGCTCACCTCACCTCCTTCATCTTCATCACGCACCACCTCCACCACCACTACATCATCATCGCCTCCACCACCACTACATCACCGCGGGTATCTTTTACTAATTTTTATAAATACTCTTGATGATTGTAAAAGCTTCATGGGTATTTGTTATATAGTTGTAATCTTAAGTGGGTATCTCTTATTTGGTTAATGCTTCATGGGTTTTTTGTTTGTGTTAGACCGAATTGATTGAAAAGCTTAGGTATTGTGGTTTGTAAGTGATTATAATAACTTTCACATTCTTTATAAAAAGCTTCATTAAACCTTCAACGACATTGATATCGGTTTCGATCTTATCTTGTGCAAAATATATTATATGCAATTGAATGTATTGAATAGTTTTAAGGTAAAATCAGTTTTAGAGTATACTTAAGACACTAGACTATAAAGTATATATTGATTAGTTGTAGGATTATATGCGTTATGAAGATAGAAATCAATTTAATATATGCTGTGCTTTATTATGTGCTTTGCTTTTATACTTGTAGGAATATAGGGTGTCACGGGTGCCAAGCAGGGGCCAAGCCACGACCAGTAGAGCCAAAGGTAAGATATGTCATTGCGTATTTTAAATAGCTTAGGGTTTTAGGTAATAAGAACTATCCAAGCATCGGGTATCAAAAAGACCCTTTAAACCATTAAGGTTGAGTTGGTCATTTTAACAATTAGGGTAGGAGGGTAGGATGGGGGATTTTGGGACCTAAACCAAGTTCTTGGCAGGGTGTTGAGGTCCACCCCCTTTCATGTGTAATAGAACTTTAACTAGGTTAATGAGATCATGTTGTGTTAATCTGCTTTTGATACAAAAGATTTGATCGTGTTTGCGTATGACTATTTGAACAGTATGTCTATGGTTGAGGGTTGTTGAAAACAAAGGAATGATGTTAGTGTGTATAGTCAAAGTGCTATTATACCTTTGCCTGACATCATTTCATTATCCTTTTTACAACGATCTTCCCAAAAACTCACCAACAATTCTCATCCAACATTATCAACCAACAAAATTGAAGTTAGCGGCGGTGACCGTTGGCTTCTCCGATGGTTTACGCGAGGTACACGGTTTCTTGGTCCGATAGATCGAGGAAAGTGTACAGCCCATTCTTGCTTTGACATATTTATTGTTACGATGATGAGGGTTGAATCTTGAAGTGTAGAAAGGTGGTGCAAAAGGGTTTAGCTTGCTTTGAGATTGTTTAGCGTGTGTGTGTGTTTTTTAGTGTGTGTTTTGGTGAGCTCCATGTTTGCTGTGTGACAGAGATTCGAGAGATGATAAGAAAGAGAGATGAGGGTTTGTAATGTAATGATAGAGATATAATGGTGGCGAGAGATATAAAGGGTTTATAGGGTTCCTCATTAACTCCATTCATATACTATCGTTACAAACCCTTTCATTTCATCTATCTTCTTATAATCTCTGACATCTCTTACCACACACATGGAAGTTTCTCAAAAAAAACACACAAGAAAAACACGCACACACGCTTATGAACTCTCAACGCATGGTTAAACCACTTTGCACCACCTTTCTACCCTTCAAGATTCAACTCTCATCATCAGGTAACCATAACAAACCGTGTAAGATATAACTTTTCACATACACATCATAACATTAACACAAGGTAACATATAGATGGAATTCTAGAGAGAGAAAGTTAGAGGTTTAGGGAACTTAGTGAGAGAAAGTGAAAGATATTATTATGAGCTCCAACTCTCTACCTTGGGAGGTAGAGAGTATTTATAGTCTTACATAAAACGTCACCTAACGGGCTGTGGATCGGCATACAAATGGGTAAAGACCCGTCTGGCCCTCCACGGTGTTACTTAACTAAATACTACTTAACTTAATATTACTATGACTACGAGCTTTCTAACGATTACATATACTTGAGGTGACCGACTCTTTAATACTTGGAATTTCTAATTCCTAACAATCTCCCCCTAAGGGAGGTCACCTCAATCATGCACTAAAATTACATTGAATACAAACCGATATGACATTAACAATTGTTCTTGCATTCTTGATGTAGTCCTTTGTTCCTAAGCTCGGAGTCATTGATTCTTCACATTGCATGTTTGGTTACTTCAAGTGGAGGTCTACATGATCCACGTGATAATAATTTTGAGCCTTTTGGGATCATCACTAGTAGAAAATCTCTGATACATCCATTGTGGTGTTGGTATTATGTGATGTTGTGACATTCGGACCGACATGCTCACATTCTGGATCATGATATATTCTCATCAGAGTAGCGGAAGCATTTGTTGATTCATGATATGGCAGCAGCCGTAGAAGCATGGAGTAAAAATATCGAGTCATTGATGCACTAATCATGATTTCGGAGATGAATGTTAGGGAGCATGCGGCTATGGATTGACCGCTTCATTCGATCACCGCAGAACGCCGGGGTGTACTCATAAGACAGTTAGCAATAAATTTAAAAGTGTCTTTGAACACTTTCGATGAATTGAGGTACACGCCCACGGTTCCCCGCTGATCGCACAGTAAGTACTACCGCGGGATCGTATAATTCAAGAATTTTGACGGGTTTCGCACGCTTCTAGTGTTCTCAAACCGAACGTCTCAAAGAAGACAACACGGAGTGAGTGAACCAACGAATTTTCGTCCAATCGATTGATGAAAAGATATTTGAAAAACAATCGTATATTGCTCAATAGAAATTGTTTTTGCAATATAACGAAGGTTTTAATGAAAATCAATTATCAATCATAAAACACCTTTTGATTTGAAAAATTAGTACACGGCCGACGTGCTAATGAAAAGAGTTTTAAAGCACAAAGACCGGTTTTCAAAGGTATCCGTCAATCCATAACCTGAACCAGGATTGATTCAAAAGATTGAGTCGCCCCATTGTTTCGCTTGTCACATGGTTGATCTGTATAATAGATCTCACATGCCACCTACCAGGAGCTTGTTAAATGTTGGCTCCAGAAGGCTTTCCATCTTCATTGTGAATATGTTTGCATATCACTCGTGATGTTACCACAAGGATAATCGTAGGGACTCAAGATATAATCTCTCTTTCCACATGTGTGAAATGAGAGTCTCATTGAAAAGTGTCCTAATGAGATTTATTGATGATCTCGTGGCTCTAGACTCAATTTGTGCATATTTGGATCCTGCGTCGGAGACTAGGGAGAGGGTCTCATCCTTCAATATCAATAATCTCTAAGAGAAAGTCGATAGATAATGTCCCCGTGAGAATGAAACAAGTCCTTTTAAGAGGAACTTGAGTGGTTTGGGAAGTTGAAGGCGCAGCCACCGTCCATGACGCCTTGTCTTCAATACCGATGTTACCATCGAGTATATGAATTGAACCCGCTTCTACCTCTAAGGTTGAATAAATGGAGGGCTATTTGTTTTCACCCTTTTCTCATTCAATTCTTTTTTTTTCTTCAACCCCTTCAGTTGCTTAATGAGACTTCATAGCTAGAACCTTGTTGGTTTATTCCAGACTAGCTCAGCCTTAGTCCGACTCTTCCCATATCTCATTTTTTTCTTTTTATCATCATACCTAAGGACTTCTACACTAACTAGTGGATTGTCCCTTGGGTAGATCCCTCCTGCTCATGGATCATGGGAACCAATACCTAACCTTAACATCCTTATATCACCGTACATAAAGTAAAGTTGGTCGGTCTATTTGGTATTGTTCATCCGCCATTGGAACCAATTGAAAACCATTTGAAAATCAATCCAGATACTTGTGATATATTATCAAAAACATTTTGTACCAATTGTTTTTGATATTTTTAGAATAAGTGCTCCCCCTCAACATGTGCATCAAATGTTTGAAATTGTTTTGCACCCGGAGGCAAGAGGAAGAAATTAACTTCTTTGTTTACCATTTTCTAAAAAATATCACCATCACTTCCTAGATCAAATCAAGTAGATAAAGCATTTCCGTGAGGATGAGGTTTCCATGAATTTGCTCCCCTCAATATGTGCCTCGAGGTTTGAAAAGAGTTTTACACATACTAGAGGGAACCAGAACATTGAGATAAATGATCACTTTTCAAATCATAGGTTTAAGATAGATGCTCCCCTCAACATGCATGGAAAATTTAAAATCGTTTGTCACATGTGAGCAGGATAGCATGTACATCCTTATAAAACCATTTACATAATTATCAGTTTAAATCCAGTTTAAATCACACATTCTTCCCCGATCACAATTATCAAATCATTTGAGATTTGTGATCTCTTATTGATTTAAATTGATTTTGAAGGCTTTAAGGAGAATTTGACTTGATTATGAAAAATTTTAACCGATAAGGATCGGATTTTAAGACTTTAAACTCCATTGATAGAACATGCATGTATATCTTTTTGAAAACAATTTAATGCCAAATAACTTTTTAATTTAATTGAAATCATTCTCCCTCAATCAATGACATAGGTTGTTGATTGGAGATAGAGAGATTTGACAAATAAGTCCTGATGATTATCAAAAATAGAGACCAAGTTATTTTTCAAAGCATTTAGTTTTCAGCAGATAAATGTTTATAGAATCAGAGCATGGAATTTGAAAAACCTGGTAAAACATGGCTCTGTTTCTTTAAAACCGGTTATTGCCCAAAATGACAATAAACCATAGTTTTCTTCTCCCAAAAATATTTTTGATTTTTTGAATTGACCAACATCTAAAGTCCCGTGTCATTCTTTGAATGACAGCACAAAGACCGTAGATATTATCGAATCGAGAAAAACATGACAAAAAGACAATATTTTTGAAGATTTTTCGAATTTTTCAGAATTTTATGGATTTTGAAGGTTTTATAATTTTGTATTTTGATTTTTCGAATAGATATATACAAGAGATAAATGAAGATAGACCTTACTCCCTTCCTCCCGCTAGTTTGAGAGTATCTCTGTTGAAGGCTTTTCAAGCCAAGACGTGGAAGAATAAACTCAAAACGCTGGAAGAGCTTTGGTGAAGATGTTCTAACCGATATTCGCACCTCACAAAATATAGTTCCACCACACCTTTTTCCACTTGTTCCCTCATGAAATGATGTCGAATGTCGATGTGCTTTGCTCTTGAGTGTTGAACGTTGTTGCATGAGAGAGCAATGGTACTTTTATTATCACAAAGAGAGGATTTTGTTAAATACAAAGCCATATTGATAATCGAGATCTCATCCATAAGATTTGAGCACAACAGATGACATGGCTATGTATTCAAATTGGTGAGAGGAAATAGAAGTACCTATTTGCTTTGAAGACCAGCTCACAAGCTTATCACCCAAAAACTGAAAGCACCTCCGCATGTACTGACGCCAGATTCTTGGACAACCTCGCATGATCGAAAGATCTCCAGATAGGCCGTCTAGTGACATAACGGCAGTTCCAGTACCATAGTCCCATATTGATGGTCCTCCTTGAGAT
>OU343222.1:258130646-258246390 GCA_910596185.1 Chrysanthemum makinoi | reverse complement strand
TTGGCTATTGGACTAATGCTACTGATGGTTATAAAGTCTTTGTCTCGGGTATGTGTATTCGGGTTCGTGAGCTCTAGTCTAAGAGACTGACGCATCAATTAAACTCGTGGGGAAGTGGTCTCTTGACACCTTTTGGAATGGATTGCTTCAGACGTCAGTAGAAAAGAAATTTGAGAAGATTGTTTTATGTATGGGATGATACGGTGCTGTTCTTCTTGTTGATGATATAACCTCGAAAGAATCACGTGATTATTCTTGAAAAGGAGCGGTGGGATTATGATATGGTGTGCTCTCAGTGGCACCTGGCTAGGCAAGTGAAAAGAGCTTCGAATCTGCTCAACATAAGGATTTTCGGTTTTGGGGGAAGCTGCTAAAGTCTCTCTTTCAGATGGTTCAACTTCTTTCAATTCAAGAGCCCTGGAAGCTTTGGTGGTGAATGTTTAAGAGTTGATGAATTCTTACTTCTACGACGTGCTGTTCGATATCCTTATCTCGGTACTCGTATCATCATCCTTCTTAAACTACATCATCTACTCTATCACGTATATATTATCAGAAAATCAAAATACAAAAATATAAAACCAACAAAAAGAAAAAGGAAAAATCAAAACCCTCAAAAACCATAAAAATCAGAAAATTGAAAAATACCAAAAATATGTTTTCTAAAGACATGTCTTCCGGTATCGATAACATCTACGGTCTTAGAAATGTCATTCAATAATGGCACGGGACCATAGAGAAGTCGAGCAGGAGGTGTAAATATTCCTTTCAAAACATGTCACAAATCAAAAAAATGGCTTACAGGTACTTCGACTGTAACCAGTGCTTCAAAACAATGGCTTGCTAGTTATTTCAGGATAGCAAACCCTTATTCCTGAAAGGCAAGGTGTGCGCTAAAACAATTTCGCTAAAAAAATATATATATTTCGTGCACTTATCCTAAAAACTATTGAGGAAAGTATGTCGAAGGGATGTGTTCTACACAAATTTTCGTCTATAAATCTCAGAAAAATATTGTTGTTTTCAAAAATGGTGGTAAATGAGTTGCTTTAAAAACAATCAGATTCAGAGTTTTGTAAAATTGAAAACTCAATCAATGACTTCAGCGCTTTTAACCTTTTCAAGAAAAATGAGTCATTGATGGAGGGGAGAATGTTTCAAATCCTATATCATCTAACGAGCTTTCTTAATTATCCTACGTGCTAATTAAAAATGATATTTGCTGTGGCGAAGGACTAGGAATTTAGGATATGATAGTTAGGATTAGATGATTAGAGTTTGATAAACACATTATTCCCATGCCATATATGATCTGATGATATGTGCATTGACTTTTATTAGTCGATTGTTGTTGGGGTGATGTCGAACCACCATATATTTGTATGTGGTTCACTAAATATGCAGGTATATTGTATAAAAGAATGTTCCCGATCCGGATCCACAATTGAAGATGATTGGATGCCGAAAGGAAAGGGTAACTATATCTTGGGTTGACAATGAAGAAACGGAGCTTAATTGGACTTCTATGGAGAGTTGGCATTAATGCAACGTAAGAGGTCTCACCGACATCAGCAGAGGTTTCTTCTAGTGATTGAAGAAACGGAGCTTAATTTGTCCTCAGTTGGCATTCAAAATGCAACGTAAGAAGAAGTACATGCATCTGAGCGGTTTCTTCCAACCCTACAGCAACAAACGGAAGCTTCCCAACCACCTACAATCTTGTGCAGGATACCATTTTTAAACAATTTTGATAATATTTGATTAAATGGTTTTGAAAATGGAAAAATATGTGTTTGAAAATATATGGACTAAATTTTGTAAATCACCGACTCATTTATCAAAAACCTAACTCACTCAATTATGACTTTGTCATGGATGAGGGGAGAGTGATTTAAATAAAATATTCAAACGATGTTTCTCACAAAAGTTCGTCTTGTACGAAGTAAAGTGGTGATCTAAAGATTTAATGTTATGTCATGGTATGATTTTTCTTTAGAATCAAGATCTTTCAAAATAAATTTTTTTCTGTTCTTGTTTGATTGTGAAATTGTTTTATTTTACCTAAAGATCTCTTAAAACAATCATTACCTGATACTAACAATCTTTAATGTCTTAAATGGTCCTTATCTGTCATTTTTCAAAGTTAAATCAAGCCACGTCTTTCCCCAAAATCTTTAAATGATTTAAATCAATTGGGATCACAAATCTCAAAAGGTTTGAAATTTTGATCGGGTTAGAGATCGTGAGTTAAATCTCTTATTTTTTAATGGAATTGGTTTTAGTCCTTTAAAGGCACTCCTGCCTCCATGTGCCAAAACGATTTCATACACAATGCACATGTTGAGGAGGAGGATTTATCTAAAAACATGATGAGTATTTAAACCAGGCCACATATTCTCCCATGTTTTCTAAACCGTATTTAATCACTTGGGATCCAAAATCTCAAAGGGTTTGATATTTTTGATCGGGGAGAATTTGTGATTTAATAATGAAATTTGATAAAAGGTGATCGTTTTGATTCAATTGTGCAGGCTACTCTCTATATGTGCTAACGCTCGAATCTCGAAGCACATATTGAGGGGGAGCAAACAAACTATCGAGGTACGAAAGCTTTTAAAGTAATTTATAAAGTACCTTGATTGTGTTTTAAAATGGTTTCTTAATGGCGCTTGTGATTGTGGATGTGCTTCAAAATAACTCTTGCCTCTATGTGATAAAAATGATTTCAAAAATCCTATGCACATATTGAGGGGGAGAATTTTACCAAGAAAATCAAATGGCGTTTTCGTATGAAAATTGTGATCAAAGAAAATATTTCAAAGTCCTCTTGCCTCCATGTGATAAACAATTTCTAAATCATATGCACATGTTGAGGGGGAGGTTTTCTAAATGATCAAAACTATTAGGTACAAAATGCTTTGATCTCGTATCACAAGTACCTTGATTGATTTTCTAAATTATTTTTCAATTGGTTCAAAGAAAGAATGAACTGTACCAAAAGACCGAACATTTACTTTATGCATGGTGTTATAAGGATGGTTAGGTTAGGTATTCGTTCCCACGATCCGCCAGAACCGGAGGGATCTACCCAGGGACAATCCACTAGATAGTGTAGAGTCCTTAGGTATATTGAAAAAAAAAGGAGAAAATGAGAATATGGGAAGAGTGCGGACTGAGACAGAGCTAGTACTGGAATAAACCCAACAAGGTTCTAGTAATGAAGTCTCGGTAAGCACTGAAGGGGTTGAAGAATGAAAAAGAACTGAATGTGAAAAGGGTAAAAAGAAATAGCCCTCCAATAATTCAACCTTAGGGCAGTAACCGGGTTCAATACAGATGCTACTGGTGGTTAGAAGGTAACACTGTATGAAGACAAGACGTCATGGACCAGTGACGCACTGCACTAAACTTCCCAAGCTACTCAAGTTCCTCTTAAAAGGGCTTGTTTCATTCTCACGGGAAACCGACATAATCTATTGACTTTCTCTTATAGATTGTTGATATTGAAGAAGGAGACCCTCTCCCTAGTCTCCGGCATAGGAACCAAATGTGCACTAATTGAGTCTAGAGCCAAGAGATCATCCACAATATCTCGTTAGGACACAAAATTCTTGAAGACTGCGTTTCACATAATGTGGAAAGTAAGAATATATTAAGAGTCCTACGCATTATCCTTGTGGTATTGCCAGAACATCTGAGTGATATGCATACATATTCATGATGAAGATGGAAAGCTTCGGAGCCAACATCAAACAAGCTCCTGGTAGGTGGCATGTGAGATCTATTCTATAGATCAACCATGTGACAACTGGATCGAAACGATGGGGCGATTCACTCGTGAATCAACCTTGGTCCAGGAATGGATTGAGAATACTTTTGGAAAAACCGTTCGGTGTGCAAATCTTATTTTCTCTAGCACATCGAATGTGTACTTATGTTTTCAAACACAAAAAGTATCTCTGATTGAAAAATACTTTTGGAAAAACCATTCTATGTGCAAATCTTCATTTCTCTAGCACGTCGAATGTGTACTCTTTTAAATACAAAAAGTATTTTGATTAAAATTGATTTTCATAAAACCTTGCGTATTGCAAAACTCTTTCTTCTAAGCAATACGCGATTGTTTTTCAAATCATTTTTCATCAATCAGTGAATCTCAATTCGCTGGTTCACTCACTCCGTGTTGTCTCTTTGAGACGTTCGGTTTGAGACAGCTAGAACAGCTGCGAACCAGGTCTAGGAGATTCTTAGGAATCTCCTGACACAGGCAGTACTTGTACTGATCAACGGGGAACCGTGGGCCGTGTACCTCAATTCAACGAAAGTGATCAAAGACACTTTCATGTGTTTTATTGCTAACTGTTGTTTATAGGTACATTTGGATGGTTGCAGCTGATCAGAATTGAGGAGTCAATCCAAAGCCGCATGCTCATAGCATCCACACTTAATTTGAAGAAATCAGGATCTGTGCATATCTACATAACCTGGCTCTGATATTTCATACTATGCTTCTGCTCGCTGTGCAAATATCATGAACAGTAAGGCTTCCGCTACTCTGATGGAAAGATGTCATGATTCAAAAGTGTGAGCATGTCGGTTCGAAAGTCACAACTTCACATGATGGCAACACAATAAAGGGTGATCCAGAGATTTTCTGTGGCTGATGATCTCAAAGAAAGCTCGAAGATCATCAAAGATGTGGATCGATTAAAGGCCTCCACTAAAAGTACAAATCTATGCGGACTTTGAAGAATCGCTACACAAGCACAAAGAATGCGGAATTTGAAGAATTGTAGTCTACGAGCTTGGAACTAAAGACAAAGATAGAATGCTAGGATGCAAAATGTATTTCATGGGGTGACCTCCTTAGGGGGAGTGTGTTAGGAATTAGAAAATTCCATGTTAAAGTGTCGGGCACCCCAATTATAAGTCTAGCATATGTAGCCGTAGACGTGTCGTTGTTAAGTTATTTAGTAGTTATTAGTAGTCGTAGCGTGAATAGTTTAGTGTAAACCCGTGGTGGAAGGACGGGTCTTTACCCACTGATACCTGATCCAGGTCCGATAGGAGGTCGGTATTGTGTAGTATAAATACCCCTTCCATCCATGGAAGGGGTGGTGCTTCATTCAATCTAACCTTTTACATTTGAGAACCAAGTCTCTAGCAAGAACACCCTCTCTATCTACTTTCTCTCTCTAAAATGGTAAACATGTATTTTGATCATCCAAGACCACCCGAATCATCAAATACAATAATATTTTTTGGTCCAAACAGATTCCCATACTTCATAAAACTCACCAGTTGTTTGTTAACAAAAATCGGTTCCATTGTCTGTTCGGATGATTTCTGACCGTTTGTTAAGACGAACCTGCAGGTGTTTGATGAGTTTGATGATGATATCTGGAGTTCATCTTGTCTTTAAGAATTTACCCAGTTGAATCTAGAGAAATCATCAACCACAACTAACACATATTTCTTCCCAAAGATATTCTACACTCTCATGGGTCCACATAGGTCCATGTGAACTGTATGGAGAACTTCTGTGACTGAGTTTGTAGGTTTGGGTTTATGGGCATACTCTTGCTTTTTCCCAACCGGCATGGAACAAAGATGATCCTTTTCATATTTAAGTCTAGGTAGACCAATAACTAAGTCCTTTCCGGAGAGATCATTGATGGTGCCGAAGTTCAAGTGATTGAGACGACGATGCCATAACCATGACTTTGTTTTAGAAGCCTTTGACAACAAGCAAAATGGAGAAGACTTCATCATATCTTCGATAGAGATGGTGTATAGATTTGAACCACTTGTTCCTCTTAAAAGTTCCTTACCATCAAGTTCTCTAACCAAACAAGTATGTTTTCTGAAGGCTACTTCTAGATCAGAATCGTAGAATTGACCAACAGAGAAGCAGTTATGACCAAGACCTTCCACATAATATACCCTGGAGATAAAACTTTTTCCAACAACATAATCTCCATAACCCTTAATTGCACCGAAATGATCATTCCCGAATCTAAATGTCCGATTAATTTGCTCACGAAGTTCATGAGCCGCGACGGTCTCCAGTCATATGCTTGGAACAGCCTGAGTCCAGGTACCACAGAACGATTTGAACAATCTGCAAGTTGACCACAGAAAGAATGGATAACGGATAATTGGGATCCCCATGCAAGAATGGGTTCCACTTGGTTAGTCATAGTAATTGGAACACCCACATCAGAAATAGAAGCATCCATATCAGAAGTAGAAGCAATGGAATCATTGGGAATAGATGAAGGTGGTGTCTGTATTGACCTATTCAAAGTATGTTCACTTCTTAAGGGAATAGTTCTACCAGTAGGCATCCATTTTCTAGTGGGCATAGTCTTAGCAGTTTGAGGACAAAACTGATTATTCTTATGGCCAAAAGGTATCTAATAATAACCTATCTTATATAATGTTCTCCCTGTAGGTTTCCAATGTTTTTAACAATCTTTGTCTTTGCCTTTTAGCCTTTTTCGCACGATTATTAGTATTAACAATTTTAACTGGGCATTTGACAGCATTAGACAAAGCATGCACACCACATTCATGATTAGCAACAGGATTCAAGCAGACATCATTACAAGGTTTGCAAATAGTATCAGAATTCGAATTAATTATAGTACGCCTATGGCAAATACTAGAATCAACACGATTCGTTTTATTCAACTCAAGCTTAAAGTTCCTAGATTGGTCTTCTACTCTCTTCCAATGCACATTCTTAGCTTACAAGGTCCTATCATTCCTTGTATTGTCTTGAGACTTTGACCTGCTCGCTTTAATGTCACTGTTCCGTAGAGGGAATGGGAACATTAGTTGGTTGATCTAATTTTGCATTCGAATTGATGTGCAAGGATCTGAACTACTAGAACGCACATAGTTTACTTTCTTAAGACTGTGATTTGAGCTATTGCAGGCACACCCAAAACTCACTTTCTTAGGACTAACATATCTGGAATCTGATCTACTTGAAGGCACCCTAAGGTTGACATTCATAACATTGGGCATAAAACGGATTTCATGCTTGGCACTAGGCATAGAACAAGGCATCACAGCTTTGCCTTTTGCACCATAGGATTTTGGACATGTTGCACTAAACATTCAAAGCAGCTCTTGAGATCGTTTGGCCTAGAGGCAAGCAAACCTAATTTCTCTATCAAGAGGTTTATTAATGAAATCCTCTTCAACAATCTCACTGAGACATTCTAGACTATCCTTAAGGTGAGCACAATAGTCATGAAACGCATATTCGTTATTCCTAAGATGAGGAGGAATATATTTAACCGTCACAGTGTATTTGCAATCTAAGGGTGACTTTGAAACAACATTCTTATTAAAAACAAGTGGCAGTTTCCCATTTTCCTGACTTCTCAGATTCTCAATTTCCTTTTGTAAAGACGTTATTTTTTCGTTGTTTTGGTCACGGGTGACTTTCATTGAATCATATAACTCTTTAAAGTGTCGTTTAACTTTTTCATTTTCTTCTATAAAACTCTCGTTTTCCTTTTGTAAGGCATTAACTAAGTTTTGAAGATGAAAAGTTTGAGAGTACTGAGAATCTAAAGGAGGAGGCATTTGGGATCCAGTCACATTGTTCTTTTCACCCTTCAAATTCAGGAGCATCCAAGGATGTCTTGATATTTGAGGTTTTAACATTTTCTTTTAGATGTTGATATTTTAGTTGTAAATCAAAATGTTCAACTTCTAGTTTAGAAAGATGTTTTACCAAATTATCATGATCATCCTGATCAATTTTTCTCATTAAGTTTCGAATTAATCTTTTCAAGGTCAATGACACGATCATGGGAGACTTTCGAGCACAGATAATTCATGAAATGAGAAGCATAACGGAGCAATTCGTAGCAGTGTAAAAAACATTTGAGCAAATACATTCAGAAATAAGATTCTCATTCAAGGTATGCAAGTTCTTCCTCTCAATCTCATTATATTTTAAT
The DNA here is from genome assembly GCA_910596185.1 of Chrysanthemum makinoi. Classification (NCBI taxonomy): domain Eukaryota; kingdom Viridiplantae; phylum Streptophyta; class Magnoliopsida; order Asterales; family Asteraceae; genus Chrysanthemum; species Chrysanthemum makinoi. The sequence goes on along the minus strand of OU343222.1, from coordinate 258,238,411 downwards.
GCTCGCTCATAGTAACTAACCTCAACTACCATTGCATCAAATTCCTTTTCCATTCCTTTAATATCTGAACTTATCCCCTTTTTAAGACTCTCAAAATGATCTTTTAGTAGTTTGAAGAATGGCATGACCTCAGTTAGATAGCATTCTTTTGTTTGCTCAAAACCCTTTCCCCTTCAGTTATCCCAGTGGGTGTGATCCTTTTCTTACAAGTTTTCTCAAAATCGACAAATAGTTAAAAAATAACATATTGACTTATTAAGGTCTTGCTTTAGTGGCAATAGTCCTAGGAACTAAATGCATTGGTGTATTGGGAGGATACACAGTCGCTGAAGGCATTTTCCTAAAGGGGGGGGGGTCGTTTCAACAAGATTCTCTGCTTTTTGCTTATCTAAATCCTTTTTCCAGAACACTTGTTCGGGTGTTAACAACGTCTGAGGCTTAAATTTGTTTAAGGAAATCCAATTCTCCTTCTGGTAATCATGGGGTGTATAATTATTTTATTCTCTTTACATTTAGGATCATCTAACTTCTTGTTCATCCTTTCCCTAGTGACTTCATCAGATTTATTATCTTCCTTAGTGCACTCAGCGCAACTAGGTTTCTGTCTAGGTTTAAGGATTTCATTGCCATCATAGAGTACCTTATGAGCATTTCTAGCCTTTTTAATGACCTCTGGATTTGGTTCCTCAACCAGGGGAATGCTATGCTTATCGCTTAAGACTCTATGCTTAGTGATCATGTGGGCAGTCTGAATGGTGTTCCCTTGTACGTACAACTTATTTTCAAGCTTGTTCTTCAAAGTTTTTAGATTAGAAAAATCATTCAAAAGTTTTGATTCCTTGGCATGAAATTCCTGCTTAAGCACTTTAACATTTTCTTGAAGTTCTTGTTTTTGCTTAGCAGTTTTAAAAAGCTTTTCTTGTAAGGAGTTTAACTCTTGTTTTAACACTTCTTCACTAAAATTACTTTTTCTAACAATTGTACGCATTTGGTTATCCAACTCCTGCTCACGAGTATTTAACTCAAACTTAGCACGTTGTTCATAAATGGCAACTCGTTCTTTATAGGCATTAAGTTCAGAGATAACAGAATCATCAAGGGCACATGCAGTGTATTCATCATAGACATAATCATCATAGACTGCAGGAAATACATCACTTGATACAATCACACTTTCACTTTGTTTCACATATTGATCATATGGGACAACATTGATATTCCCCATATTTTCAATATCTGACTCAATGATTTCAGTTGATTGTATTTCATTATGTATCTTTTGCACATCAACTTCATCATATAGTTTTAATACCTCTGAGATGATTTTGTCTTTGGATGGTCCAGCTTGTGGTGAAGTAGAGACCTTAGGAGAGACCATTGGAGAAATGCTAGCCATGAAAATTGTTTGTGCAGTAGGTCCATCATCAACATCAGAGTCGTATGCATCACAGTCAGCGACTTGAAAGGCATTCTGATGATTGTGACCAATCTCCTGAATAGGCTGCTCATCCACATCTGCATCATATGTCTTAGCATTCCCTTCAGCAAGAAACAGCAGCTCCTCTTCATCCAAGGTTGCTCCATTGTCCTGAGCTTGCACTAGCAACATCTTATCCCTGAAGTATTCAGCATTCTGAGGACGTTTTGGAGATGTGCAATTCCTTGCAATGTGTCCCTCACCACCACAGTTGTAACACTTAACTGTCTTGACTTGTCCCTGATTTCCATTCCTTCCCCGATTCTGATTTCCTCCATAGCCTCCACCTGCTCCACCCCTTCTCTGATCGTACTGTCTTTCTTGGACTGGCTGCACCATAACCTTCCCATCTCTGACAGTAGCTTGATTGTGTGGATTGGATGCTGTTCTGAGGTTGTTGTTGGTGTGTGGAAGAGTGTTCATGTTTTGACTGATCATGAGAGCTAGTTGACTAATGAAGTTTCCTACAGATGCATCAGCATCAGCTTGTTTGAACTTTGGATCGGGAATGAGTTTGTGAGTTCCATCACCCATGGGTATAACTTGTGAAGCTTTAGTGGTAATCCCAATGTTTGAGTAGAAGGCAGTTGAATCATTTGATGAGCTTGTCTCTCCTGGATTTGTTTTGAATTGATCAAGAATCCTCTTTTCAAACATGGCATGTCTCTCATTCTGAAGAAGGAAGGCATACAGTTGCTCATAATTCGTATTCTTCAATCCTTTAGTGAGCTTCACAGAAGTGACAAACTTGTGCCATTCGGGATTCATGTTGTTTACAAACTTTGAATTCAACTGAATGTTAGGCATGGTCATTCTAATGTTCCTCATGTCATTCACAAGCTTATGGAATCTCACATAGTACTCATAGACACTCTCATCTGGTTTCATCTTGAAATGCTCAAATTCATCATATAATTGAGATTCTCTGTCTTCAACCATTAATTCAGAACCTGAGAGAAGCATCTTGACATTATCCCATACAGCCTTTGCTTCAGTGTTGTGGGTGATAAGCTTGTATATGTCTTTTGGAAGACCTTGCAATATGATGTTAGAAGCCCTTATATCTGCATCGAATCTCTTCTTCTCCTTATCATTGAGCTCATCATACATCTTTGGTCTGTCCATTCCGTAAATCAATGTACCATCTTCAGCTATATCAATTATGTCTCTAGTAGTCTCCACCCGATACGGTCCTTCATCAATCGATTTGAGAATGTTGACCCCATTTTCCTTTCCAAGACAGTACAATCTGATTCTTTGAGCCCAAGAGTCGTAGTCAGTTCTGTCAAGCATAGGTGGACGAGTATCTGACCCTGCTGCTTGAACGTCCTCGGCAACAGTGGAGATGATAGTAGGAACGTTGGTAGACATGTTTCAAGCTCTACGGGATTTTACTATTCTTTGATTAAACCGGGAAATTGATTCTTTCACGGGATTTTACTAAACCAAAAGAACAACCGTAAGAATGTATCACGAAGAAGTAACAAGCCTAAATGAACAAGTCGCTAACCACACAACTCGCTTAATTATCAACTCGCTTAATCAATCAACTCGCTAAATAGCCAAGTCTCATTAGCATCAACTCGCAACACTGTCAACACGCTTAATGAATCAAGTCGCTGAATAGCCAACTCGCTTTAGTATCAACTCGCAACACAATCAACACGCTTGAACACCAAGTCGCTTAATTTAACTCGCTAGCTTTACAACTCGCTTAATAGCTAAGTCGCTTTAGATATCAAGTCGCTTAAAGAAACAACTCGCTTAGAACCCAAGTCGCATAAAAATCAACTCGCATCCAATAACAAAGCAACTCGCTTTGAAGAACAAACTTACCGAGACTCAACTCGCTTCGTACAAACTTAGAAAATAACCACTTTATCAATAAAAAACAACCAAACCACAATGATTTAAGCCTTTCAATTCAAAACATAAACACATATGATGATCCTAAACACAAAAGTACAAGCAAAATTCAAACTTTAACACTAGAATTTGTCCAAATGAATCAAACTCTCCTAAACCTTTAATACCCCAAAAACCTTATGAAATCCACCAAAACAAGAAGCATGAACGATGAGTGATCAAACCATGGCTCTTGATACCAATTGTTAGATATAAGATTTCACAAACACATTAAACCATAATCATATGGGGCGTTAACTTGATTTTAGAGAGAGAAAGTTCTAGCGAGAGAAAGGAAGAGAGTTGGGAACTATGTGAAACAAAGAAAAATGGTATTGAAGCTCCAACCCTCTACCTTGGGAGGTAGAGGGTATTTATAGTTTCTTACAAACAAACGCCACCTACGGGCTGTGGATCAGGCATACAGTGGGTAAAGACCCGTCCGTCCTCCACGGTGTTACTTAACTAAATACTACTTAACATAAAATAACTACGACTATGAGCTTTCTAACGATTACATATACTTGAGGTGACCGACTCTTTAATACCTGGAATTTCTAATTCCTAACAATGCTTTTATATAATTTTTGTAAATGTTAAACACAAGGATATTCCAGACCATTTTCTTCACAATCATCCTATGCATTTTTTTTAAAATGCACTTTTTAGGAATGATGAAGTCGAATACATGATGCGAATTCAGATTGACTATCATAGAGACAATCCATACCGGGTGAATCATGTGAATGCATTAGGTGACTGGACCCACTTTTTTGAAGATTGTATGTAGATTGTTATGATGATTTGGAGTATCCTGTTTTCCATATTTGTTAGGAAATCGGATACGTTTCTTGAATGACATTTTAAGTTTTATTTCTTTATTTATTTTTTTTGGTTACATGAACAAACTTTCAGTGGTGGGTGTGTATATACTTGTATTCGATTGGACTGTTTAGACTGTTACAAATTTTAACATTTTATGGTAAGTACTTTTCAATATGGCCACTTTATGCGCGTATTGATCATGCGGTCAACCCCTTTATACGTGATATGTTTCATTAACAACACAAAAACAAACATTTCAATAAAAAATTTCACATATATATTTTCAACACAACCATTATGTTGTAATCCTTCATATTAGTGCATAATATCACTATTTTTCGCCTAGGTTTGGTTGATGTAATCTTGCTCAACAGATTGGAGTGTGGTTGGTGTATCCACTGCTAGGGCATTTCAAACCACTGCCAGATGCATGAATCCACTGCTTGAGTTAAACCACTGCTAGTAGTGTTGTGTAACCACTGTTAGTATATTGTAATCACTGCTATTTGATAAGTCGGTTTAATGTTTTTTGATAGATAAATACGTGTGTTTTATATCTTAGGTGTGAAAAAAAGGCCTGAAACTGAATAAGCGACTTTTTTAGGTAATTATTTAGAGCAATTTTTTTAATCGACGTTCTTACATTATAGTACATCGACAACTGTAAAGTACTATCACATAAACCAAAATATTCTGAGCGACTTTTTAAAAGGCGCCTTTTTTTCATTTTAGCGATTTATGATACACTAATACTTTATCTTTTATCTTTTTGTGGCCACATTCACTTCCTACCGACCAGAACCCTAGCTGCTTAATAATCTAACTCAACTGTCGTTTTCGTTCAATTATTAAAATTGAATTGTGCGAAAGGTTCGTGATACTTTATTGTTATGGTCACCCATATCAATTTTGTCTCTATTTAATGTTTCAATATTCGTACCTAATTAGGGTTTACATGTAAAATTATATATATATATTTTTAAAGTATTGTATTTTATGTGTTCCTGTAACAGGATGGCACCTAGTTAGACTTCAGATCCTCGTTACCTGTTTGACGTTCATGTTTTGGGCGAGTTTTATTTCCAATCGCTGAGGTATGAAAATGGGGGTGTTTTTTATTGGAGTGTGTCCAAGGATAGGAAGCTAGACTATAGTAGTATGTGCCAGTATCTTAAAGAACATACCGAGCTAAATTTCCTATCGTTGTTTTTCTGTTTACCACAATGTCAATTAGAGGTAGGCTTGAAACTAATAGAATGTGATAGGGATGTGGCTGCCATGTATGACCTTGCTGATCGATATGGGAAGTTAATGATGTATATGGCACATAATCCCCAAAACTTATTTGATTTTTATTATCAAAATCTTAACTTTTATGATTCTGAAGATGATTATACAACTAAATTGATTATACATGGAAGAAGATTAAAAGATGCAAGCAATATGACATATGATGAGCTTATTGCTTGGGCTGAAGATGAAGCGAGCAGCCTTATTGATGTTGATGTCGATATGTCTGTTAGCCTTAGGGATGTAGTTGCTAAGCCTAAGGTTAAGCGTAAGTTGGTTTTCATTGAAGAGCAAGATAAAGCCTTTGCAGGCAATCGATAAAAAAATTAAAAAAAAAAAAAACAACGCTATTTCTGAGCTGTTAGATGCTACTTTGTGACACATAAATCTAATAAACCAGGTGATATATGTGTCACAAAGTAGCATTTAACAACCCAGGAATATCGTCATTTTTTTTTCTTTTTTTATAGCAGACACTTCTATTTTACCTGGTGCGTCAAAGTTACCAATTAATTCATATCACAGTTACCACAGGACACGTATCCATATCGATTATACATTATTTTCATGATGTAGGTTATGTTTTCAACACTACGTTGCAAGCCAGCATATCAAGGGAGCAGGTTATAACACAGGTATGTTCCAACCCTTCCACTTTGACACACATAAATAAGTAAGTGCATATATTAAAATATCCAACAAAATTAACCTTACTAGGTTTATTAAAACATCCATAAGCATAAACATAAACTTTATACATTCCTTAAACCCCACAACCCTAGCCATATATAAAACCCAAAAGACATTTGACAAACACCAAAAGAAACCAGATCAGTACACCATAGACTTGAGCTTCTCAATTAATGACATAAGCTCCCTTGCTCGCTTCTGCTTGTTCACAACCTTCACCAACATGTTTGCTATGTCTGCCAAATCCTCATTTTTCAAAATATTCAAATGTGAAATACTTTGCACACCTGAATCAAAGGGATACAAAAGCTCCAACTCTGCAATCACGAAATCCCTCTCAGCAACACGAGCTCTAATATCTTGGGCTTTTTTGGTTAATTCTGCTTCGTCCACCCTAGTGACAATAACCTCCCTCCGAAACTTCTCCACCATCATGTCTCTAACGAGACTAGAACCAGCAGCAGCAGCTAACTCCTTGCAGAAAGGCATTTTTGTAGTCATTTTCTTCTTTTGTTATTTTTTTAAACAAAAAAGCAGTTTATGTGTGTTTTTATATGAGTTATAAGCTCTTTTGATTTGATAGCCACCTTGAGCCACGCATAGTAATTATGGCCTTTTGACTTATAAGCAATTTTGATTTGATAGCCAACTTGAACCAAAATAACTAGAGTAGACTACTTGATGAATTTGTTTACTTGATTGCCAGTTTGAACATTTTTTTTCTTTAATTTGACAGGTTTTCATGCATCACAGTAATCGTAACATTAGGAGACGGGTTTAAACATATTGCAAACGTGCATGGACTCAGAATAGTTGTATAGCTAAATTGTATATTCGACAATTGTATTTAGGTGCCCTAAATTTATATGTCTTTAGTTCCCTTTCTTTTAAAATGTTAAGCGAATATTTTAACTAGTTTTTTAAACAACTTTTTTTAAGCGATATTTTTTAAGAAATAAACTTTGTCGTAATTCAAAACATTTTGAGCATGTATATCACCCAAGTATCTAGAAGAAAGTATGGTCTTTATATACAATAAGACATGTTTGCTCAAGGTGTCAAAACTTTCTAGGAAAAAAGCTGGGGTATTTCAAAATAGACCTTTATATACAATAAGACATGTGTTTAATAGTACTATCACGTAAACCGATATATTTTGAGCGACTTTTTTATAAGCGCGTTTTTTCTTCTTAGCGATTTATGGCCACTATCATACCAACCCTGACAAGAACGCTACCTGATTTTAATTCTAAATTTAGTTACAAGTCAAATGCAAATCTTTTTTGTTGACTTTGTCACACAATAAGAAAAGTGTAAAGTATTAGTATCACATAAACCAATGTATCATGTAAAGTACTTTCACATAAACCGATGTATTCTGAGCGACTTTTTAAATGCGCCATTTTCATCTTAGCGATTTATGGCAACTGTCTCTTTAACCCGACAAAACTCTACCTGATTTCAATTCTAAAATTTAGTTACAAGTAAAATCTAAATCTTTTTTGTTGACTCTGTCACACAATAAGAAAAGTGTAAAGTATTATCACATAAACCAATGTATCATGTAAAGTACTTTCACATAAACCGATGTATTCTGAGCGACTTTTTAAATGCGCCATTTTCATCTTAGCAACTTAGACCGACTAGACAAACATATTACGGAGTATGTTTTACTAACAAAAAATTGGATACAAAGATTTATGTGGTTGCTATTTTTTTTTTGATTTTAATTATGTCGATTATGCGATATATTTTTTTTGTAATTCAACGTCAATGTAGGTTGTTTACTAAAACACAAAGACAAATAAGATTAAGATTGATAACATAAACAAAAGTAAATACACTTAACTAGTACATCAACCCTAGGTACTAGTCAACTTTCACCATCAACCTGCATCAACACATAACCCTACCTTCATAACCATAAACTTACCTAAATCAAAGCTTTACATAACCTGAACAAACATAAACCTAACATGAAGGCTTCACAAAGTCAAAGGACCATTGACTCAAGATGTTCAATGAAGGATAACAAAGAAGAAACGCGAGCACGCCTTTCTAAGATGGAGGTCTGCTGCCTTCCAATCTCAGCCCTATCTTCAATTTGCATCCTTTTCATGTGCCGAACAGTCGCAACAGATGAGTTAGTTGGACCAACAACCAACAACTCTCCAATAAGCACATCCCTACGTTGTACACGAGCGGTTAGCTCGTCAATCTTCTCTTGCAGATCTAATTCATCCTAAACAGTATCCCTAACTTCTCCCCAATATTCCACAATCATCATAGACTTGACAGATCGAGAGTTTGCTGTACGGGATAGTTGATCCAAGAGGGGAAGACGGAGGTTGGCCATTGTTGTTGTTGGTTGAGATAAGGTTTTTTTTTAGAGAGGAAAAAAAATATCAAGTGTAATGTGTTGGTAGTTGTGATAGGAGTTGTTAGAGGGAATTAAATAGAGTGTTAAGCACAAAATGTGTATTGTCATTTAGTAGTTTTAAAATAACAAGTGTAAAATGTATATTGTTTAGAAGTTATTCTCATTTTTTTTTTGTAAACTATGATGGATGTTTCTTATATATGTTTTGACTGTTCATTTCTGCATGGGAAAAGGTGTTCATATATAGGGTTGGATTTGGAGGACATATTTCTGACAAAGGATAAACATTAAGGGTGCGTTTAGTTGGAGAAAAAATTCCCTTGTTTTCTTAGTTTTGTAAAAATTTAGATGGGAAATTTATCTCCACAAAATACTTGAAAACATAAAAAATGCGTTTAATTGATATTTGTATTTTCTATTTTGAAGAAGAAGAAAGAGGGTTGGGGGTTACAAAGGAAAACATGGAAAACAACTAAAATTTGTTTTCTAATTTTCATTGTTAGATTAGGAATAGGGGATTTTGTGTTTTGCAAAACATTTTATTGGAAAATGATAATTTGAAGGCGATTTCTATTTTTCTTGTTTTTCACAAAACATTTTGTAGAAACCAAGTGTGTTTTCCCCCAACTAAACGCACCCTAAGTTTTATTTTATTTTATTATTATTATTATTATTATTATTATTATTATTATTTTATATTAAAATTGTTTTTTCAAAAAAAGAACAGTTTTTTTTCCGTTTTTGTTTTGTGACAACAACACAAATTCGCTAAACATAATTTCATATATAACCATCAATCGATAACATAAAATGTGTTTCCAAAATCGCTAATTGTCCGAAACTATACATAAGCTACCTATACGCAAATGGTCCAAAACTATACGTATAATCCATTTAGCGGTAATCCTAACCATGTTGACTTCCGATATCTTCTGCTTCTTCGAGTTTGTCCAAAGCTTAATCTACGTATTTTAAATAGCTTAGGGTTTTAGGTAATGAGAACTATCCAAGCATCGGGTATCAAAAAGACCCTTTAAACCATTAAGGTTGAGTTGGTCATTTTAACAATTAGGGTAGGAGGGTAGGATGGTGGATTTTGGGACCTAAACCAAGTTCTTGGCAGGGTGTTGGGGTCCACCCCCTTTCATGTGTAATAGCACTTTAACTAGGTTAATGAGATCATGTTGTGTTCATCTGCTTTTGATACAAAAGATTTGATCGTGTTTGCGTACGACTATTTGAACAATGTGTCTATGGTTGAGGGTTGCTGAAAACAAAGGAATGATGTTAGTGTGTATAGTTAAAGTGCTATTATACCATTTCCCGACATCATTTCATTATCCTTTTTACAATTATCTTCCCAAAAACTCACCCACAATTCTCTCCTATATTATCAACCAACAAAATTGAAGTTTGCGTCGGTGACACGTGGCTTCTCTGATGGTTTACGGCGAGGAGGTACACGGTTTCTTGGTCCAGTAGATACAGGAAAGTGTACAACCCATTTCTTGTTACGGTTTGTTATGGTTACCTGATGATGAGAGTTAAATCTTGAAGGGTAGAAAGGTGGTGCAAAGTGGTTTAACCATGCGTTGAGAGTTCATAACTGTGTGTGTGTGTTTTTACTGTGTGTTTTTTGGTGAGAAACTCCATGTGTGTGTGAGATAGAGATGTCAGAGATTATAAGAAGATAGATGAATTGAAAGGGTTTGTAATGATAGTGATGGCGAGTGAAGTGGAGTTAATGAGGCACCCTCACAAACCCTTTCATATTTCTCGCCACCATTATATATCTATCATTACAAACCCTTTCATCTCTCTTCTTATCATCTCTGACCTCTCTCTGTCACACACAAACATGGAGTTTCTCACCAAAAAACATACACTAAAAACACACACACAGTTAAACAATCTCAAAGCAAGATAAACCCTTTTGCACCACCTTTCTACCCTTCAAGATTCAACCCTCATCATCAGGTAACAATAACATACCGTAGCAAGAAATGGGCTGTACACTTTCCTGTATCTACCGGACCAAGAAACCATGTACCTCCTCGCCGTAAACCATCAGAGAAGCCACGTGTCACCGCCGCTAACTTCAATTTTGTTGGTTGATAATGTTGGATGAGAATTGTTGGTGAGTTTTTGGGAAGATCATTGTAAAAAGGATAATGAAATGATGTCGGGCAATGGTATAATATCACTTTAACTATACACACTAACATCATTCCTTTGTTTTCAGCAACCCTCAACCATAGACACACTGTTCAAATAGTCGTACGCAAACACGATCAAATCTTTTGTATCAAAAGTAGATGAACATAACATGATCTCATTAACCTAGTTAAAGTGCTATTAGACATGAAAGGGGGTGGACCCAAACACCATGCCAAGAACTTGGTTTAGGTCCCAAAATCCACCATCCTACCCTAATTGTTAAAATGACCAACTCAACCTTAATGGTTTAAAGGGTCTTTTTGATACCCGATGCTTGGATAGTTCTCATTACCTAAAACCCTAAGCTATTTAAAATACGCAGCGACATATCTTACCTTTTGGCCTCGGCTGTGGTCGTGTCTTGGCCTCGGCTTGGCACCCGTGACACCCTATATTCCTACAAGTATAAAAGCAAAGCACATAATAAGCGGTTATAGATACATTAAATTGATTTCTATCTTCATAACGCATATAATCCTACAAATAATCAATTTATACTTTATAGTCTAGTGTCTTAAGTATATTCTAAAACTGATTTTACCTTAAACTAGTCAATACATTCAATTGTATATAATATATTTTGCTTAAGATAAGATCGAAACCGATATCAATGTCGTTGAAGGTTTAATGAAGCTTTTTATAAAGAATGTGAAAGTTATTATAATCACTTACAAACCAAAATACCTAAGCTTTTCAATCAATTCGGTCTAACACAAACAAAAACCCATGAAGCATTAACCAAATAAGAGATACCCACTTAAGATTACAACTATATAACAAATACCCATGAAGCTTTTTACAATCAGTCAAGAGTATTTATAAAAATTAGTAAAAGATACCCGCGCGGTGATGTAGTGGTGGTGGAGGCGTCGCGATGATGTAGTGGTGGTGGAGGTGGTGCAGTGATGAAGATGAAAGAGGTGAGGTGGAGCAGCTGCGTAATTGGGGTATGTGTGATATGGGTAGTATGTGAGTTATAGGTTCTTAAATAAAAGTTAAGATGGAATCAGAAAATTAAAGTGGGGAAGGTATAAGTTGTTGAGGAGTAAATGACGTCGTTGACTTTGGAACCCGGATGAATGACTTGGAGTTGAGCTGTTGACTGGGTGGTTTTCAAACCACTGCTAGTGGTTTTCAATCCATTGCTAGTGGTTCCTGATAATGGATACTTGAGGGGCTGTTTTGTAAATTTGATGTATACACTGCTAGAGTATATCAAACCCCTGCTAGTGGTTTTCAATCCACTGCTAGCAGGTTCCTGATAATGGATACTTGAGTGGCTGTTTTGTAAATTTGATGTATCCACTGCTAGAGTATATCAAACCACTGCTAGTGGTTTTCAATCCACTGCTACCAGGTTCCTGATAATGGATACTTGAGGGACTGTTTCATAAATTTGATGTATCCACTGCTAGAGTATATCAAACCACTGCTAGTGGTTTTCAATCCACTACTAGCAGGTTCCTGATAATGGATACTTGAGGGGCTGTTTCGTAAATTTCGTGCAAACGTATTTTTTCCCCCAAATCACTGCCAGGTCATTTAATTGATCTTCAAATCACTTCCAATTGATGCTCAACATAAACCCTAACCACTCCCAACTGCTAATTTCACAATCCCACATCATATCCCATCACAACTCACAATGCCGTCGCAGTATTCCAACACCCATAACCTAGTTGCTTACTTAATCAAAAATAATCAATCAGATGGTTTTCATGGCATGATTGATTTTATCAACCACAGTAAAATTCACTTTGCATTAACTCTAGCACCCACAATTCTTAAAGACTATATACATCAATTTTGGGGTAATGCAGAGATACAGGAGCGAGATGGATCAGAGGTGTTTAGGACTGTGGTGGACGATAATGAGATTTTGGTGGATGAGGAAGTCATCCACCAAAATCTTAGTTGCTTACTTAATCAAAAATAATCAATCAGATGGTTTTCATGGCATGATTGATTTTATCAACCACAGTAAAATTCACTTTGCATTAACTCTAGCACCCACAATTCTTAAAGACTATATACATCAATTTTGGGGTAATGCAAAGATACATGAGCGAGATGGATCAGAGGTGTTTAGGACTATGGTGGATGATAATGAGATTTTGGTGGATGAGGAAGTCATTAGAGGTACTTTGAGGTTTGATGATGCTAATGGACTAGTTAATCTTTCTGATAATGATATATTTCAAGGTTTAGAAAGGTTAAGTTATACAAGAAGGGGAGACAGGGTAAAAATTTTGAAATGTATGTTTTCTTCCCAATGGAAGTTTTTAATTCACACCTTGCTGATGTGTCTGAGTAATAACCACTGGGTTAATGAATTTCCCTCCAAAATTGTAACTGCTTTAATTTGTCTATCTGAAGGGAGGGAATTCAATTGGTCTAGCATGATTTTTGAAGGGTTTGTGCAGAATATTAGGAAGAAAGGTAAATATTACTTGTATTCTAGGTTTGTTCAACTTATTGTGGATAGTCAAATAGCAGAACCTGTTGAACATAATACGAAGTATGAGGTGCATTATATGCTTCCTAAGGTTTTTGCTCATATGAGACACCAAAATCCTACTTTACCAATCAGAGTTGTTCCATTGTTCCCTCATATGATTAATTTACCTGTCATTCGTGAATTTGATGATGTACCTGAACCCCAATTCACTGAACCTGAACCCACTGCCAACTTAGTTGCACCCACTGCTAGTACAACTGTAACCACTGCCACCAACCCTGATGCTATGTTTACTTTACCCAAGGATTCACCCCTCGGACCAGTTCACACAGGTCGAAGTGATGAGGGTAGTTTGGAACATGAACATGAATTGAAGGATAATGATCAGGTACATGATGACTTTTCCAATGAACCACCTCTCGGACCAGTTAACACAGGTCGAAGTGGGGAGGAAAATGTTGAATTGACGGTTAAATGTACAAAAATGGAGAATACGATCTCAAGTCTTCAGGAGTTAGTTGTGTTTCAGGGAAGAGAGATCAGACAATTGAAGCACAGGATGTTTGTGATGGAGAAAGTGAGGAGACCTGGGATTAGTTTTGTTAGAAGAGTTAGGAAGCAGAATAAGAAGGTGAGGTCCTCTAAATCTGTGGTTTTGGAGGACAAAAAAAAACAGGGGAGGAGTGAAGGCTTTGATTCAGGGGAGGCTGCTGTTGTGCATATGGATGAGGATGTGGATAGTGGAGATCATGGACAGCAGTATGTGGTGTCTGATAAAGATGGGAATGGAGCTGTACTTGAAACCTTGAAGACTGTAGTAGACGATATAGAGAAGGAGGTGGTGCAGGACACATCCACTGCTAGTGTTTCTGTAACCACGGCTAGTTTTTCAGAACCCACTGCTACAACTTCAACTGAGGTAAACACACCCACTGTTGTAGAAGTTAAAGAGAAGGAGGCAGTGCATGACACATCCACTGCTAGTGTTTCTGTAACCACGGCTATTTTTCCAGAACCCACTGCTACAACTTCAACTGAGGTAAACACACCCACTGTTATCTTAGTCTCACCCACTGCTATTACTACCACATCTACAATTGTCACAACTACCTCTGTTTCACCACCTAAATCAAAAGAAGTTGAGAAGGAAGCTGCCAGTACACTGATAAATTTAAGCAAAACTTCATCAAACCCTACACCTACCATTGCACCTACTCCTGTATTTCTTAAACCAACTGGACCTAAACCGTTGAGTAAAAGTTTGAATATTGGTGAGCCTTTAAAGAAGAAGGTGGCTCTACCAGATATTGGAAAGGGAAAAGGTATTGCTGAACCTGAGAAAAAGTTTAAGAATACAGAAGAGCAGATTGCTTATGATCGTGAGTATGGTGAAAGATTGGTAGCTGAAGAAAAAGCAGAAATAGAAAGGAAAAAGCTAGAAGATGAGGAAGCTACTCAGAGATGGTTAGATGAATGGAATGATACACAATCCTATCTTGAAGCTTCTAATAATATTAAGAATGAGTACACTAGTCAAGAGTGGGCACTGTTGTCTATTAATCAAAGAGCTAGAATCTTGAATGAATGGGCAAGAAGGATCATCAAAGAGAAAAAGCAAGTTAAAAGAAAGAAACCTCCTACAAAGAGCGAGATGAGAAATGCTATGATGAAGATTGTCAAGAATTCAGGCATACATATTACTGAAAATCTAAGTAAATGTTCATTTGAGAGGGTTAAGGAGCTTTGTCTGATGTGTATGAGAGTTAATGATGATTTTAATCCTATGGATTCAGAGAAAGAAGCAGAATGGTTAAAGAAGCAATCCAGTTCTAAAAGACAAAAGGTGGATGAAGAGTTGAAAAAGAAAGAAAGAACTAAACAATATTTTAAGGAGACTGATAATCCCAATCCTGAACCTATTAATCCTATTCCTTTAAAAGCAGTTCATCCTATTGTGGATTGGCAGATTGTTATAGAAAGGGGTAGAAAATTAGTTGAGATAACAAGAGGTGATGGATGCAAATCTACTTATTTCAAATTTGGGATTTTACTAGATTGTTTGACTAAGAGTGATTTAGAACAGTTTTGGAAAGTAATGGAGTTCAGATATGGGAAGTTTGGTCCAAATGGATAGTTAGCTAAGTTTGTATGGGCTGCTATAAAGAACATGTTTCAACCTGATCTTGATGCTGAATATTGGGGTAATTGTGAGGTGGTTGAATGGCTATTGTTCTCATACTGCAAGGTTCATGCTGTAAAAACTAAAAAGGAAAGGTTTTTCATGTTTGTTGATAGGGATTATCCTTTATCAAAGAATGTGGCAAGACAAATGCTGGAAGCTAAACTCACTTCAAGAGGAACAAAGGAGACACATCCTATAATTGATCCACTGTTTCAAAAGATAGAGAAGATTGCAGACATACAAGGGCCTTTAGCAATTAAGGCTAAACCTCAGTCTATGTAATTGTAAATATTGGAACCACTGCCAGAGTTAATTAAACCACTGCTAGAAGATTGAATCCACTGCTGATGTTAAACCGCGGCTAGTAGTAAAGTATAACGGTTAGGCGCAAAAATTTGGAAACCAAGAAATGGATGAAAAAAGGTCAGACGATACTTTAACAGTAAGGGGCACAATGTTATGTTAATGTCTTCGATTGTTCAATTTTGTTATTTTCGCAATCTCATTTTAAATTAAAATCCCATAGATTGGAGAGGATACCCTGGATACGATGAAAAGACAGATGATTCAAGACCATCCAACTCTTGAAGACAAGAAAAAAGGTGAGTAAATAAAATGTATTTAACTCCTACTTACTAGGAAACTTTATTGAATAAAGTATCTTACTAGAAAAGCACGTACGATATAACACTAAGTACTTGGAAATCAGATACATTATAACACTAAGTACTTACTAGGGGCATATAGTACTCTTAGTTACTAGGAGATCACATACGATATAACACTTAGTACTTGGCATATCTCACAGTGCTTATAGCGGCAACGTACCCTCAAGCTTATGAATAAAGAAATTCTTGTTTCGAGCACTCAGCTCCAGTTCGCCTGCCAAGATATTCATTTGCATCACTTTGTGTTCACTAAGGGCTTGCTCCTGCTTCAGAAACTCAACAGTTTTTTGTGGCACCTTCTTTCGCACAGTTGCCATCTCTTGAATAACGGCATCCCTTTCACGATTAAGTCTAGCCAATTCTTGAGTTAGGATATTCACCTTTCTTGCCAATTGAACATCTTCGATTGCAGCGTTACGGCTGTAGTAAATCATCATGTCTGTCCAGTTGTTAGTGTTAGCAGCAGCTCTTATCTCATCACATTTAGGCAGACCTGACATTGTTTTTGCTTACTTATTTATGGAATGATGTTTTGTGAAAATATACTTGCAAGTTTGCTCTTAAATACACAAATTGAAAGGTAAATAAATAGTCACATGCATACCATGGACGTTACACTATATGCCTGACTCCTATATGTTTTTATAGAAAAGAACAAAAAATATGCACATGTTCAACAGTTGATTGTATAACATTGTCACAAAGTAACATCCAAAAAAGAAGAAAAAAAAATGGTGCCTCAATAATGAAGAACATTGTCACAAAGTAACATAAAAAAAAAACAAATTAAAGCAAGCCACTCCTGTAGCTATTATTATTCAAGTAAAAAACATTGAAAATCTTAGATGGCTGATAAGTTGTGCTTCCATTGTGTTAAAGTTCAAATTGAAATAACAACTATAAATCATCCAAATGAACAACATTTGCAGTACTAAACGTCACAGGTTGTGACTGAATGTTGTTAGGAAGGTTGTTTTCAGGAGTAGATGATTCACATTTCCATACGAAATCATTGTTTGACTGACCAGTTGCTTCTCCCTATTCGACCTCTACACGCGTCCTCTATCCTCCGTGTCGTTCTTGTTCCACTGCTTCTTCGTTAGTTGTAGGGGTGCACGATTGTCAGTTTCTTTTACGTTTCTGAGATGTGACATTAGTTCAAACAACCATATCAGTAATTACATACAAAATTATATACATTGAAATAAAATATAGAAACACACTTGCCTTGCTTGTCATCAACGGTTCAGTACATGACCGTCTTGTGTGTCCTGCCTTTCCACACCTGCCACAGGTTTTGCTTTCTGGCTCTTCCCCCTGTGATCGGATACGTGTTTTTTCTTTGGGTCTTCCAGGTTGCCGCTTATCCATAGCAGGTGGTTTTACGGTTTGCAAGTCATCAGGAGTACGCCACAAGGATACATCTTTTAGAGGATAAACCCTTGCTTCGTATGTATTTTTTAGTGACGTTTTATTAAACCAATCCATCGCCCAACTGCTAGTGTCAGTCAACCCTTCAACTCTAGACACAACACAAACATGACCACAAGGTAGACCCGATAGCTGCCATTTGCGGCAAGTGCATTCTCTGTTGTCAAAGTCAACAATATGAACATGTTTCGGATCAGTAACTTGGTAAATCTTGTGCATCTCAATTCCGTTAACATCCCAATTAGCACTCTTTGCCATTCTATTGTTTACTTTTGCATTTGCCCATTCGGTAAGTTCATCCATTGAAGCATCTGAAATAAAAAAATAATAATACATTTTTGAGCGATGTGCCAAATATGTGATAAACCAATTATAATAGACAGTTTTTTAAGTTACCTTTGTATTTTGCTCGACGTTCAAAATACCATTTTTGTAGAAGCCTTCGGTAGTACTCCATTAGCTGGGTTATTGGAACCTTCCTAACATCTTTGGTTACAGAGTTTACTGATTCTGCACTATTTGAGGTCATGTAATTGTACCTGTTTGCAGGGCAGTAAGCACGCGACCATTTATCAAATCCAGCTTCATCTTTTAGTTTTTTATACACATCAGGTTTTAATGATTGAATCTTAGAAATTGAAGCATCAAACTCTTGCTCTGTGTAAACTTTGCATGTCCTCCAATATATAGCCTTCCACTTTCTAGTTTTCAAATTGCAGTTCATCATTAAATGACGACAACAAAAACCATGAAACGCGTTAGGAAAAATGGTACTACATGCATGTGCAATTGCCGGATGTCAGTCAGAGATGATGGCCAAATCTTTTACTTCACCAATGCATAAGTTTGCTCAAAAACCAGGTCCATGATTCATTGGTCTCACCTTGAGAAACACCAGTTGCAATAGGTATAATCTGGTTGTTTCCGTCCATCCCAACAACAACCAGATTCGTACCAAGGTATCTCCCTTTAAGATGTGCGGCATCAATGATTAGAAATGGTCGCATAAAACGTAAGAAGCTCCGAATCTATTTTAAATCGATCAGAAATTGCTTAATTAATAATATTTACATAATAATGAAGGTAATAATTAGAAATAAAAGATAATAGAATTTATGAAAAACTTACAGCAACACCGAAACCAATGAATACCATCTTAAACCGATCTGTCTCATCTGTCTCAATGTGTGATATTGTCCCCTCATTTTGAGACTTTAAGTTATAGCAGTAATACGACAACTGCTCAAAAGACTCCGTAGGACAACCGTTCAACAACTTTAATGCAATGTTTTTCCCACCCCAAGCTCGGTGGTAAGAAATGTCTACTTTCCAATAAACATTAAAATCTTTTTTTATGCCCTCACCCGTATAGACCCTTTTGCAATTCCTCAATTTATCAACAAGTATGTGACCCACTAATTTTTGGGTAGCATTTCGATGATTAGGATGAATTTTTGTTCTGGAACATGTATGACAGTCGTTAATGGTAGTAACATAGAAGTATCGGTTAACAACACTTTTTCGTGCGTTAATGTACTAGTTGCAACCTTCTTCAAAACAAGCTACACTGTACCTCTTCTTACATGACTTAGTAACTTTATACTCAAACATATCAACCAACGCTTTTATTCCTATTGCATAAATGCATCCTTGCTTATCATCAAACTGACTACCCACCTTTAATTTATATACTACAGGGTGTTTATGGTTACTTAAATTTTTAATTATGGGATCAGGTGAACTGGGTGGATCAGGGATATTTAGAAATGTGGTTTTCTGCCAACTAGGCTGCACATCTACATTAACGTTTGCGCCTGCACCCTCATTATTATGATCTTCAACTTTTGGTGTTTGAAAATCAGATTCTTGAGGCAACAAAGGAACATTAAGATCAATATCAAGAGGCTTAGAAGAAGTAGACGGCTTTACCTCGGAAGATTTCTCGATAAGTTTGATGTATAGTGTCTGGATCACGTTCTGCTTACAGCATTTTTCATGAACGAAGAAAGAAACATCATCATCGTCACTTACATCAATTTTGGTTGAAGCGGACATGTAGTATAAACTGATGATCTTATCTTTAATCTGATATTTGTTAGTAAGATAGGTAATCATATGTAGGTAGGTGATGTCAACTAGAAGTAAAACTCCACGAATTGATCTCTCAAAATCCAAATAAACTTTGAATTTTAGGGAATTAGTCGAAGTCATTTTTATTTGGACCAAAAGGAATTGTGTTATGGGATTGTACAAAGCAATAAACCCAATAAAAAATCGCTGAAAATAGGATCTTTTAGTCGCTTAATATAAAATTCGCTTAAAATTTTCCCTCCACAATATTCATTACCCGCTCATTCACTAAGTATATTTCCCGCCAAATTTGATGTCACTCTACTAGAAATGCGTCAAGTTTACTCATTTGCATCTGTGAATACCCGGTAACAATTGGGTGAAATAAAAAAATGGCTCCCTCCTCTGCCTCTACTTCCAGATCCAATCGAAAGCCCTTGGAATACTACATCAATGCTACACACTGCGAATGTCCAAAACCATTACCGGTGGAAGTACAAACCTCTTGGACCCGGACTCATCATGGTAGAAGATTCAAGGCCTGTCCAATTTATGTAATATTATTATGCATTATACTTATTTTACTTGTTAGGTTGAATATGTGAATTTAACAAAACTTCTTTTTAGGACAAAGAGACCAAATGTAAATTCTATGGGTTCCTAGACCCGGAACTACCAAGTCAGTATTACAAAGATTTGTTTTACAAGGAACATGAGGAAAAGAAACATTTAATGAAGACGGGAAAGCGTTCAGTCTCGGATGAAGTTATTGAGGTTTCAAACAATGATATCATGAAAATGTTGGATGAGTTGACTTTTATCAAGTCAAGAGTGCAAGTTCATGACAAATTTGTGTTGGTTTTCAGTTTGATTGTTCTCTTAAGTGCTGTAGTTTGGTTATGGTAATCTGTTTAGCAATAAGTGTTATGTAATATGTATGTTATGGTGTTTTAGCAATAAGATTGTTTGTAGTCGTTTTTTCAAATCAAATGGATGTTTGTAAAAAACAAACATTTTAGCAATTTACACAAAATGTTTGTTGCAAATCAACAGTATCACAACACGTATATACAGAAACAAGGGCTTAAAGAAAGCCTACATGGCTGTTAGGAATATACCAAGTTGCACTACACAGACATGCATAAGAAGTTGTCTTTTGATGTCCTACACAGACATACAATTTGTGGTCACATTTGGTTGAACAACAAAAGTCTAAACCCACATACAAGCCATACCCAAAGATATGAAATGCATCTTTATTCATCACTTGTATGAACAGCCACCTTATACTTCCAAAAGTACTCCACCATATGCTCTCGATACGCCAAAGCAACTTGAAGAGGATCATCAACCTTCATGCTTAAGTTGTTACCCAGCCTGTGAAAAAAAATACATACCCAAACACCACAATCACCATATGCATTGGCTTGTATAGGGACATCATCCGCAACTCAAAATGTGATCTTATAATCAGAAATAGATATTGATTTGGCTTGAAGAACTTTACACAAGTTTAGATACTGTGGTAGCATTCTCTCAAAAGTGACCCTCATTTTTAAATTCTTTTCTCTCGTCTCAGGTTCTGGCGTACCTAGTGAGTCATAAATTGTTATAACTCCGGTACGAATTTGTAACTCGGCGAGAAACCAGTGGCAGTCGGGTACATTCATAGGAAAGTATACCTAAATGTGAACAAATAAACTTTGTCGTAATTCATCAAATTTTGAGCATGTATA
This sequence comes from Chrysanthemum makinoi, assembly GCA_910596185.1. Taxonomy (NCBI): domain Eukaryota; kingdom Viridiplantae; phylum Streptophyta; class Magnoliopsida; order Asterales; family Asteraceae; genus Chrysanthemum; species Chrysanthemum makinoi. The sequence continues at coordinate 258,217,082 of OU343222.1, read as the reverse complement.
TATTTACCCAAGTATCTAGAAGAAAGTATGGTCTTTATATACAAACCTTCTCGACACTAGACCATGGCAATGGATAGCGTTGACCAGTGGCATAGTAGGCACGCATAGACCCATCAAGGATAGAAGACGAGAAAAATGGTCCAACCATAGCCCAATCGGCATTGCCAGGCCTGAACTGCCACATTAGATCAACCCAAAGATCCAGATGCTGCAATTTTTTTATAAGCAACATACCGTTAAACTAATTCAAATAAAAATTAATTTTTTTATGGAAATTAAATATCTGTTAAGTACCTCATCTCCAAGCCATCCTTTTTTATTGCCCCTTCCATACCCCAAAAAAGCCAACCAAAATTTTCGATGAACAACGATGTCGCCAAGACCCCAAGGAAAGTTATGCGATGACTTAAATTTTTTTTTATACAGATATCCATACACGCTGGTTTAGTAATCTTGTTGATATCGCAACCTTCAGGACGTGACATATCCTGAAAAATTTTAAAAACCAGATTAATGTATATGTCTTTAAGATGTCTGTTTGTAAAAGTAGTTCTGCTATACCTCTACCCATGTTTCCAACTGATTATCTTCACCACATGGGGGATTAATATCTTTTCTCAGTCTTTTGGAACGTCGTTTCGGCAACTGTGGAGTCGTGGGAGGGAGGTTCACGTATGGGTCCTACAAACACTTGCCTACCTGCTTTGTCCTTTTTGAGTCAACATCTTCTTTCAAAACAGGATTACTCTCTTGGGTAACTTTGGCATTACTCTCTTTGGTAACTTTGGCCTTTCTAGTTTTCTTTATTGCTAGGCCATTATAAGGTGACAGTAGAGCCTTACTTGCATTTCTCTTCCTTTTAGCACGCATGAAAACATCCTATACAAAAAAAGTTCATCATTGAAATAACATCAAACTTTTGAACTACATGTGGTAACTTTAATAAATAATGTAGCTGTACCTCAGAAGCTGTAGTCAAAGGCTTATTGGCTTGTCCGTCAGAATTATGAAACATGGCCTGTCTTGCTTTCACAGCATCAATATCAATTTTGTCTAATACCGCCTTGGTTGACAACTCATTTGCAACCACTAACTCAACCCCGCTTACTTTCTCATTAACGTGGCCATCAACATTGTATGCTTCATTATGAATAACCAACTCACGTAATTTCTCGTTAACATTCCCATCACCATCCTTATTCTCTCCAAGATGATTCATATGCTCATCCCCCATCCCTGCCATTTGTGACACTGCTTCACTTACTTTCTGACCATCATGAGAATCTATAATATTATTTTGATTACCTTGAACCCCCTCTACAGATTTCTCAGCAACATTTAACAGTGCCTCACTTACTGTCTCACGATCATGAGAGTGTTGATCAGCAGCATTGCATTCAACAATGTCATTTTCATTACCTTGAACGCCCTCTATAGATTTATCATCCACATTTAAAACTACTTCACCTAATTTCTCACAATCATGAGAGTGTTGATCAGCAGCATTGCAATCAACAATGTCATTTTCATTACCTTGAACGCCCTCTATAGATTTATCATCCACATTTAAAACTACTTCACCTACTTTCTCACGATCATGAGAATGTTGATCAGTAGCAATACAATCAACAATGTCATTTTCATTACCTTGAACGCCCTCTACAGATTTATCATCAACATTAAACACACCTTGATGAGCATGTATCTCAGTAGCTTGATCCGCCTCTCCGGGTTTATCATCACCAGATTTATCATCAACGTTAAACACACCTTCACTTACTTTCACAGTAACATCGGAATCATGAGCATGTATCTCAGTAGCTTGAACCGCCTCTCCTGGTTTATTAGTACTAGATTTATCATCAACGTTAGACACACCTTCACTTACTTTCATAGTAACATTGGAATCATGAGCATTTATCTCAGTAGCTTGAACCGCCTCTCCGGGTTTATCATCAACACTTACCACTACCTCACTTGGTGTTTCGCCATCTTCCTTGTTTTCAGCAGCCTTTTGTTCATCTAGCTCCAGCTGTTTATCCTGGAATTCCGAAGATCCATAAACAGAGAAATCATCATCTAGCTCCAGCTGTTCATCTAGCTCCAGCTGTTTGCCCTGTAATTATACAAGAAAAACACAACTATATAGATGACCAAATCTAGCAAACATCTATAGATAGTGCAGGTGGAATTAATATATACGTACTTCAACAGCCGATTGAGAAAATTTTTCATTCAAATTAGGTAAGTTCATATGACTAGGATCATCATCTGGAATGTGATCAACTAACGGCAATGGTTCGTCTTGAAGACAAAAATCCGCAAGATGCGACATAGCTGATGGAAAAGCAGCAGAGTCTATATAATTAAGCCCACCTTGTTCGTTTTCAGCATGAACACAACTCGATTTCTCGCAAGATTGATCAAGTTCTGGGCTTAAGGTCTGTAGTTAAGAAAACTGATTTAGGTATGTAACAAAATAACGATAAAATAAAAAAGTACTATTAAAAGGAACATAACCTTTTTATAATCAGCCGAATGAACATCATGAGAATGAAGATCAAACAAACTAGGACTACCATTCCAGGTTTCATTATGAATTGGACTTGAAGTCTGAATTTCCAAGGCATTTTGGCCAAAACAATCCTCATCCGATTTTTCGTGCATATGAGTTGAAGTCTGAAATTAAAAATATACAATCAATTATACTACTAAAGAAACGAGACCTAAATGATTAAAAAATATTATAGGAAATTACCATGGCATCTTTGGAAGCCAAATTTTCATCAACACATTGCCTTATTTGCAATTGATCCTGAATAATGTATATATATAATCCATTAGTTGATGAAAAACCAATAAATATTGCTATCTAAATGATGTAGATACAAAATGAATGTAAAGAGCATGTTCACCTTTGGACGTTGTATCTTTAGAGCTTCCTCAACAACATCAAGTCTATTTTTAATATCATTAAGGACCTCCACATTGGCTCCGGGTTGTATCTATAGAGCTTCCTCTACAACGGCAAGTCTATTTTTAATATCGTCAACCTCGGCATGTATGTCTAGATGATTGGAACTTTGATCTTTATCAGTTACTGGCACATCATTATCAGCTTCGGCCACCTCTTTGTCAGCTAAGGCCACATCTTTATCAGTTATCACCACCTCTTCATGTACCTACAAAGCAAGATCGAAACAGCATGTGCATTGGTCAATTGTCAACGTGAATAGTCGCACAAATGACGTAGTTGATAAGGATGAAAAATAAATGATACAAAATGGGCAACTTACCTCATTAGTGGGATCATCGGCAGGAAATTGATCTTCTAGACTATCCAACTCGCTAAAATAAGCATTACTAGGTGCAAACCATGGTTGTAACATTTCCGCATTTGTTGGAACAAGATCCAATACTGGAATAGAACCCTAGTAAACAAACAATTATAAAGTAAAAAACAAATATAACGAAGTCGTAACTTATTTGACAAATACAAACGAATGGAAATGCTTACAGGACCAAAAAGTTTGCCATAATGGCGTTTGGCAAATGTTTTACCCTTTGACCAACAAAGACAACATGGTATCTTTGACGGGTCTTTGTTCCACCATGAACTGCTAGTGGGATAACTCTCAATAATCCATATCTAAAATGAAGGAAAAGAATAAAAGCATTGTACAATGAAAATCAATATAACAAATTTGTATCCAAAAATAGTAAACAAAAACTGAGATGTTCATAAATGTCTACACATCTAACCTTAAAAGCCAAGATAAAGCCAGAAATATTATATGTTGCAATTTTAGAAGGGTTTTCTTGCAATTTCTCTTTGTAGTGAGCATTGTAATGCCGGGGTACCACATTGGCTAAATTTTTGTAAAAACGGCTCCACAAGAACTCTCCCCATGGATATGCATTCCATGCCCCAAAATCCTCAACTAATTGCAACAAATGATTGTCAACGATGTACCAAGGTCCATGACCTATGAACACGACCTCAGCGACTAGCAACAGACATACCCTTACCGCATCCTCATCTGATAACTTTGAAAATTGTGTGTCATTCCCAAACAAATCTAAAAGCTCATTCCCTTTTACAGTTACCTTTCTTATAAGTTGTTTTTCAGGAAAGACACGCAAACCAAAAGGACTGCGATCAATTTCTACAGGGGGAGGCAAACGACCGAAACGAAATCCGGTCATCAATAGAAACTCTCCCCGACCGAATTTCAATACATTATTCCCAATTTTGTATAAAATGGGGGGACAAGAATCAAGCAGTTTGTCGATATATACCTGGTGTTGTAAAACGAAATTCACCATATGATTGCCTTTACCTAGCTGAGGAATATCTAACCATGGCCCAAAAACAGTTGCTCTAAACAACCTCATTCGATCTGGATTGCTTAACAATTTAGACTTAATATCCGAAAGCAACTTAACCTGGGAACGAACCGTTACCTTAGCATCAAAATATTGGGGAATGTAAGCCATTTGGGAGTTTAATTGACTGAATAATTAGGGGTTGATTTAGGGTTTCACAATTTTGAATTGTGTTTTTCTGGTAGTAGAGTGTTAGTGTGTGTGTTTGTGTGTGTGGGTAAAAATTTAAAAACAGGGTAAAAATTTAAAAAAGTGTAAAAGTACTGTTAAAAAGGTACTAAAAGGTACAAAAGGTGTACAGTAAAAAAGTCGCTAAAATTATTTCGCTTAAGTCGCTCAGCATTGGGAAGGAACTAAAAGTATAAAAAAATATTTTAGTAAGTTTGACTTTTTTTACTAAAGGACAAAAAAAATTCGCAAGATTCTTAAAAAAGTCGCTGAGATTCGGTCGTTGTACTATCATAGCTGTAAAAGTCAGAAACAATAATTGGGTACACAAATTACGAAGGACACTTGTCAAGCTTAGATTAAAAGTAGAAAAGTCGCAAGTCTCAAGGTCTATTTTGGAAATACCCCAACTTTTTTCCTAGAAAGTTTTGACACCTTGAGCAAAAGGTGTATTTGCATAATTACCCCTAAAAGTATTACACTTTGAGCTGTTGAGGAAAAGGGAGGAGACAATTTTGGTCTAATTGTAATGGAGAGGGATCTTCTCGAGTTATATGAAACAACTTGACTTAAGTTAGCCAATTGTGAGCCATTAGGTTTGATCCAATGGTTCAAATCAAAATAATTTTTTTTGATTTGAGTCATTAGATCAAATCCAATGGCTCATAATTCCTTAACTTTAGTCAAGTTATATTTATAACTTGAGATGATCTCTCTCCAATTGTAATACCCTTACGGTGGTTTAGCGGCAAAGAAAGTGGATGACTCAGTTATGATAATGTTGACCAAGTATATAGGAGTTTAGGTCCAAGTATTAGACACGTACATAAAAGAGAATGAAACTTGTGACAAGCTTTAAATCCATATGGGTAAGTGTTATTTTTAAACATAAAATCTTCTATACATCTTTTATATAATAAGAGAACTCATTTTAAGCCAAATCGATGGATTCAATTAACCAATGAGATGGCTCAGTTGTAAAATCGAGCCCTTTCATTGGTGTTAATACAAATAAGCCATAAAAACGTTTATTTATATTTTACGATCTTCTAATGTTTTGTCGATAACAAACGTAAAATCATTTTAACAAAACAAATAAAATACGTAAATGATTTGAGCCAATAGTTTACTAACACACTTATATTTTCATATAAAACACTAGACAAGTAATATTGTTTACATCTTATAGAAATGCATATGCATAACAACTAGTGTTTACATAATATGGAAATGTACATACATACTTTGTATATATTGTAATGGGTAATGTAATGGGTAAAAATCTAAGTTCATGACCCATTGACTAGGTACAATGAATGTTTTTGGGTAAAACCCAAAGTCCATGACCCATACCCATGGAGCTTGATCCATAACCCATGACCCATTGCATGACATCATGCATGAAGTCAGGTTGGGTATTATCCATGATCCATGACCTAAGACCCATGACCCAATGTCTAGATACATTACATCTTGTTGGGTATCCATAAAACATTACCCATAACCCATGGTTCATAACCCATACCCCGTTTGCAATCCAAAATCCGGAATTAAGCTGGCCCAGCAGCCGGATCCTTAGGTTTGCACTAGCCGGATCCCTCTGGGGAGGGATCCATGAGAACCATGGAACAGTAGACAATTTTGTCTATAAATAGTGAGCCATTTCTCTCTTGCTACTCACCCCCTTTACACATACTCTCTCTTAGTATTGTAACATCTCTAACCTCAGATCCAAAGGATCTTTCTATGTAGTTTTGTGTTTGTGTGATTCTTTAGGTTCCTCTTAAAGGCGAAATCAACACCTCTTGAAGACGTGCAAGCTCAAGGTCATGAGTTGCTAAGCTTCATCATCATCAAGACCACTGAAGTGTCTCTTGTTGATAGTTCTTTTCTCCCTCCATAGAAGTGTATTTTTGAAGGCATTAGTGAAAGGTGCCGAAGGGTCGTGTCGAAGGCATTAGTGAAAGGTGCCGAAGGGTCGGGTCGAAGGCATTAGTGAAAGGTGTCGAAGGGTCGTATCGAAGGCATTAATGAAAGGTGCCGAAAGGTCGTGTCAAAGGCATTAGTGAAAGGTGCCAAGGGTGTACATTCGATATGGTGCATCGATGTACAATATAGATAGTTTAGGTTAAAGGATAATGATCCTTATGATGTGTATAAGGAGTGTTTCATTTGGGGTAGTCGTGTAGTGGTGTAGTGTTGGGTAGTAGTTCCTCCTTTGTAATAGAACTCAGTATCTTGCCTTGTAAAGGATAAAGTGTAGGCGACGTTGTGATAGGTTTGGTCTACTCGTGGAAGAACCCGGTGTCTAGCCTTGTAGGATAAAGAGTAGGCAACTTTGGAAGCTTCTCCGACAGATAAGAAGCTTGTGTTGTGTAGTGCTTACGAACTCTTGAGTGGGGAACTCGGGGAGTGGAGTAGGGCAAGGAAGGTGTCCTTGTAGCTGATGAGTGTGTAAATACTCATCATTTTTGGTTAAATCTGAACTGCAAAACATCTGAAAACACTCAGAAATGCATCAAAATGATAAAAATATCACAAATAAGTGTTTTATGTGTTTCAAATGCAAAAATACCAAAATCAGATGAAAAACATATCAAGTTTGCATAATTGGCAGTTTTAGTCCCCAAGTTTCAAAAGTTGTCAAAAATAGTCCCTGGTAAATCAAAATAAAACAAAATATCATTTAAGGTCCATGGGTCAAAAAGTTGTCAAAATAAACCCTTCAAAGTTCAGTTTTGCAAAATGGCAGCTTTGGTCCCTGAAGTTTCAAAGATTGACAGAATTTACCCCTGGACATTTTAAATTGGAAAATTAGCATTTTTAGTCCTTTGGTAATTCTAACTTGTAAAAATTGGTCCTCTTGATTAACTTTGGAAAATTACAGTTTTGATCCCTGAAGATTCAGAATTGTCATGTTTAGTCCCTGAAGTTTCACAATTTGCAAAAAATGGTCCTTTGATTATTGGAGGATGGCTAGAAAGGCCCTTGGATCACTTTTCAGAAATTACATGAATGGTCCCTGGATTTTCAGAATTACACACTTGGTCCCTAAGTTGTTAAATGTATCCAACTTATATCCCAAACCCAAACCGGACCTTTTAATATCCCAAGCCCAATCCCCATGGCCCATTACCCTTTATTCCAACCCGGACCCAAAATCAAACCCACGGTTTGAAATAAAACCGCCTTCACCCTCACCCACTGCCTGCAAAAACAGACCTCCCCTCACTTCCATCACCAACTCTACCCTTATCACTCCACCTCCACAATACACCAAAAATGCATTTAATGCTTCCTCCTCTACAAGTTATCAGAGATAGTGGATTTTTCCACTATTTTCATTTTTGGCGCCAAAATAAGAAATCAAGGGTGGAGATCAAAAGGACCAAATCAATGGCTAGGAAAGGAAAGAGAAACCCTAATGAAGCCTATAAAAGAGGAAGAAGACAGAAGAAACAAGTTGTCACTGCTTTAGACCAATTTCTTAAATACATGTTTAATCGTTTTTAATTTTCAATGTAATCTTTAGCTGGGTTTCAGGTTTTTATGTAATGAACAAGTCATTTGTGTATCAATTCACCAGTTTTAGCAACCAATTTCTAGTTTTATGCTTGTTCTAATTTTCCCGCCAAAAACCATTCCTATCAAATTACAGTTTTTAGTTTGATAAGAATGTTTTAAATTGTTTGTTTAAGTTTGTTTTTGGTTAATTAAGTGAATTGGTGAAGTTTCATGGTCTGTAATTTAAAATTCCAAAATAGTCAACAAAAGTCAACGCTGCAGGGTATGGTTCTTGATGAGTGTCTAAATACTCATCATTTTTTGTACAATATAAACTGCAAAATCATCTGAAAACACTCAGAAACACATCAAAATGATCAAAATATCACAAATCAGTGTTTTATGTGTTTTAAATGCAAAAATATCAAAATCAGATGAAAACATATCAAATTTGCAAAAATTGCAGTTTTAGTCCCCCAAGTTTCAAAAGTTGTCAAAAACAGTCCCTGAGCATAAAATTTCAAAAGAAAAATCACCAAAGGTCCTTTTAAAATCATAAGTTGTCAAATTTAGTCCTTTGGTGAAAAATGTCAAAAGTTTGAGAAAATTACAAAAATGGCCCTTCAAGTTTCAAATTTGGCAGAAATGGCCCCTGGAAATTGGAAAATGGCAAGTCTAGTCCTTGTACTTTTTGAGATTGTCAGTTTTAGTCCTTGGAGAAACTTTTCAGATATGGCAGTTTAGGTCCCTTGAAATTCAGAAATTACACATAAGGCCCCTTGATTATTAACTCCCTTATACCTATTTTGGACCCCTGCCAAATAGCCATTTGGACCCCTTTTGCTTTTTGAACCCCTGGCTTATTAATAACTGCCTGGTCAAAGCCACAAGTCAAACAGAACACCCACTTGGCGCCTTTTTCTCCTCCCTCCCAACCACTGCCTGCAACTCCACTCAACATCCATCCCCCCTCCTCATATCACTCTTCTTGTCTCCTCCACCTCACCTAATCTAGAAGAAACATTAAATGATCCTCTTCTCTTAACACTCAAACCCTCCACCTGTTAAAATCCTGTTTGGCGCCAAAAATCAATCCAACGGCCATGATCACTTTTACTCATCCAATGGCTACAAAAGAAAGTGGGATCTATTCAGAATACAAGTGGAAGCACATTTGGGTATAAAAGGAAGAAAGAGAAGAGATGAGGAGGAGAGTAGTGTAGTTTAGTTTTAGTTAATGTCGTTTTTATATTTTCATGTTTTCCTGTGTATGTTTTAACTTTCAAGTTATTGTTTAAGTGTTTTTGAGTGTAAGTGATCCTTTATCAATAATAAAATTCAAGTTTCCTTTCCATTCTTAGTTTATGTAAAATTTCAATTTCAAAAGATTTTCATGTTAAATTGAATGTTATTCTCAGTTGTTATTGAGTTCTCATAAGCTCTGATAAGCCCTCATATAGCTTATTGAATGCTTATATAAGCTTCTATTTAGATTATACTCTCAATCAACCCTTGGTCAACAAAAGTCAACTGGTGACTATTCTTGGTTCAGAAATGGAAAAGGGTTGTTGCAAAGGATGGATTTGGGTTAGAATAGCTTAGGTTAGAGTATATTGGGTTCTGGTTTTAGCTGCATGCCGTGGACTGGGTTAGTAATCTTATCATTTTCAGTTTTCAAGTCAATTAGCATTTTATGGTTATTTATGTATCTGTGGTTATATACTGTTAAAACATGCTTAACTAGTTGTCTTTAAGTTATTTAAACTTATTTTGATTGTCTGTACAAGTTGGGTAAGTGTCTCTCTCAGTTTTGAGTTCTTATCAAAGTTTTAAGGTGTGTTTGGATTTGCAGTTATAACGTCAGAAGCTTATTCAGTTGCATACTCTTGATGTCTGTAGTTTGTTTAGTCTTAATATACTCTTTTGAGTCACTCTCTTGTGCCTTTTAAGCTCAGAAGTCAAAACTCCATTTCAGGTAATCTTGCAGCTTACTGTTGAAAGTTTTGCAAGATCAAAAACTTGTTTTGTGTCTTAAATTCATAGAACTAGCTTTCCTTAAGTTTATCTCATCATAATATTTCATTTCCAACCTTTAAATCAAGATCAAACTTCATATTAGTCAACTTTTCAATTTTTGTCAAAAGTCAAATATTTGCAATCTCAGTTTTGAGCCCACTGAGAAGGATTTTTCATTTGCTCATTTCCAAGCCTATTTAAGTGAATCCTGTAGCTTTTTAATATTCTGTTGGTCTACTTTCTTATGGTTATTTTTATAAATTTTTGTCAATTTTTTTATAGCCTTCAAAAGCTTGTCAAGTGATGCCAAAGTGCCCTGTGCAGGGCACTTAGCCTGCACAGTGATTGTGCAGACCTTGCAGATCTAGCCCAGAGTTCACCTTAGCTCAGCAAGGGCTGGTCTTGGGTTTATTGGTTCTTGGCCAGGTCCTCTAGAAGTTCCAATTCAGTTTTCATGTTTCTAGCTTATTTAGGTGCTTATATTCTAGCTTAAAGTTGCCCAAAGTCACTGTTTTTAGCCATTAAGCTCATACTCATCAAATCTGTTGCACTGGCAATCCAGAGGTTATGGGGTGTTGTTTTTAGTTGCTTTAGGGTTGTTTTAGCTTGTTCAAGCTTCTGTATCAGTTTAATGCTTGTTTGGTCCATCTAGCTTATTCAAAGTGCTCATTTTTAAGCACTTCCCACATCAGTTGCTTAATCCTCCAAACAAGACCCTGGTTTCCAATTTTCCTAGCTTCCTAATATTGTTTTAAGCATTTCCTGAATTTTTCAGATTTTTCCTAGCTTGTTTGGTATTTTTCTACATTTTATCTAGTTTTTAAGTATTTTTAATTAGCTTTAAATACAAATAATTAAGAAAAGTCTCAAAAAAATAATTTTCATTTTATTAAGTTTTAGATAAATATAAATAGCCTAAAAAGTATTTTTCCATAATTTTCTTAGTTTAAAAAGTATTTTTAGCATTTTAATTAGTTTTAAATAGTTTTAAATTAGTAATAAATATATAAAAAGTCTAAAAATATATTTTCAGTTTTAAAATTAGTTTTATCATATTTTAGATTTTTCTAAATCTTAATTTAATTTTTCTAGTCTTATTTCATATTTTCTTTTATTTTAGATTTTAAATATTGTTAAATAGTTTTTAAATAGTTTTTAATTAATAATAATTAATTTAATAGTTATAAAAATAATTTTCTTTTTCTAAAAATTTTCTAATATTATTAGGATTGTAAAAATGTATTTTTAATATCAGTAGGTATTTTCCTTCTTTATTTTCACGTTTTATTTTGTACGTTAACGTAGTTGTTTTTAATTTAAAGGTAGTTTTAAGTTTTAAACGTTCATCACTTTAAATATAGTGATAGCGTTTATTTAATAGATTTTATCTTTTTTAATCTCCTTTAATTTGCATTTAAGTACGCTTATTTATTTCCTTTTCAGTAGTGTAATATTCAAATCCTAATCTTTTCTGACACTATCATTAGGATCATTCTATCGTCTGATCTAGTGCTTGCACACCATTGAGTCTCCGTGGGACTTAACGACCCGGGAATCCACTGTATTCTCTGGACTTCATTGTATTTGTGTTTAAGCTATTCTAAGTCTATTAGACTTGACTGGTTTTGCGCAGATCAAATTTTTGGCGCCGCTGCCGGGGAGCTGTGCTGATTATCCTACGTTTAGCAGATTAGTGATTTGGATATTCACTCTTTGTTCATACCATCCATCTGTATATGTTTATATTTTCTTATCCAAAATACAAAAATACTCTTCTCATTCCTCTTATCCGTATGATTCTATTTCTCTTACCCCTCGTACCGTTTGATTCTACTCTTCTTTAACCTCAAAACCGTTTAATTCTTCATCTCTTATCCCTCTTATCTGTTAATTCTTATGTCATGGTATTTGACATGTTCCGGTGTGGAGGTCCATTTAACGGTGGAAATTGTCGGCGATGTACCAATGTGAGTTTCGGAGACAAATTTGTCGGTAATTCCGATCCCATTTCAAATGAAACACCCGAGTTTTCCTACCTACCTCCACAGCCCCAATACGAATCCTACTCATGCGAGTATTGTGGGAATGATTCTCATTCCGGTTTTGATTGTCCACCACAGGTCCCGCTTGTCTATGAGCCGGAACCGTGTTACAATCAGAACTTTGGTGAAAGTTATTTTCCCAATTATCTCTGTGTGAGAATTGAGGGGTCCTCATGAGACTTTTGACTGTCAACCGATGAATCAAAATTTTCAAAATTCCAATTCTCTCGGTTTTGACAATTTCCAACCCCCACAGTATTCCATCAGTCATCAGACTTCTGAGCCTTCACAGCATCTCAATGATTACGAGGAGTGTAATCTTCCACAAAGTTCTGAGGAAATACGCATTCTAAAGAAACTACAAATGAAAAGAATGGTGTGTAAGCTTCAGCAGATGAATATCAGAATCAGATATGATGACGATGATGATGAGGATAGTATTCAAATGAGGGAATACTATGATTGCGACGAGGAGAGTGTTACTCAATTGAACGATATCATTTCTCAACTCCCTCAGTCTATTGCTATCACACCTATCTTACCTATATTAATCCAAAGACTCTCTTATATGGGGGGACGAGCCTCTTAGCACTATTCCAGAAATGGAATCATCTAGTGTTGAGAGCCTTGTTCCAACACCAAGTGAGTCCGAGGTTATCTCCGGTAATATGTGTGATGAGCCTCTTAATGATGATTCTTCTCCTCCTCTTGACATTCCATATGATCATGTCGAGATGTTCTCCGATTCTGATAACGATTGTACTTCGTTTGACGATTCTTTATCCTATGGAGACATCGATTATGTCGAGGACTTACCTTCTGAGCTAGTTAGCTTAGAGGAAGTGAGAGATTTGATGATCGGAAATGAGGACGAGATACTTCGTGAACAATTGTTCAATATAAATCTCCTCGTTTCTAAGATCGAATCATTTTGTGCTAAACCAGCTTCATCTCCTATCCCCTTTGTGGATAGTGACTCTACATTGGACAAGCCTGAACTTGAGGCTTTTTCCAATGATTCTCTTCATGAAGAGTTCTCCGGTGAACTCTCTCATGACATATCTCCTCCGGAATATGATCATTTCTATTTTGATCTTGAGGATGATATTGGCTCGGAGGAAGGTGTACTCTATCATAAGAGTTTGCTTATTGATGATACTACCTTCACCCTTCCTCCCGATATGTCAACATTTGAGGATGAAGAATGGATCTTGATTGTTATCAACATCTTTCTCCCATTCCTCACATATGGTGTGACTTCTTCTTCACACTTCACTCCTTCGGAATGAAGACACTATCTTTGACCCCGGCATTTTCATTTATCATTTTTGAGCCGGTTCTGTGTATATCTCATCGGTGTGGAACTTTCACGTACTTCAGTGTTTATCCAAACATTTTGAATGAAAGCCCGATGGAGATTGTTTCTTCCACTTTGCTTCCCCATGAACCAATGAATTCGGGGTCGAGTCAAGCTAGCGACTCGGTAATCAAAAACAATAGCACACTATATGGGTTTTCACCCATATTTCTGACTTCTTTCTATTTTCTACCACCCTAGTGTGGGGGGGTTGCCCCACATGTTTTCAAAAAAAAAAAAAAAAAAATCTTCTTTCTAAATAATGGCCGTAGTATTTCCCTTTACGTTCTCGGTTTAGCATAACCGCAGGTACTTTGAATATTGAGGGCAATATTCATTTCTAAGTGTGGGGAGGAATTCTCACGAATTTTATCATATACTTATACCAATTCCCCCGTTTTGGCCAAAATTTTTTTTTGGAGTAAGTGTTTTACACTTTCTCATTTGGTTATCAATCCGCCATGTCTGTAAGACAAAAGGATTGGTAATCGGAGGAGCAAACGGCTCTTGGTAAAGATTTCTCAAATCCGTTTATATGGCTTGCAATTTGCCCAAAATTGTATGGTATTCAACTCACCATATCCTAAAAGTGAAGAGTTGGCTAGCCCGCAAGATTATGGCTTGTGGTAAAGGCAGTGGAAAAACCATAATTGGTAATCAGCTCACCAAAGATAATTCTGATAATTTATCTAAGAGTTGGCTAGTCCCGAAGGGTACGGCTTCTGGTAAAGACAAATCAAATCCGTTGAAAGCTGGTGGTTTGCTCAAAATCACATGGTTATCGGTGTACCATGGTTCTTACTTGAACTGAAACATTTGGCTACTCCAGAAGTAATGGCTTTTGGTAAAGAGTTTAAAATCCATTATGTTTTCTCAAATCATTGCTAGGGACTAGCAATATCTCAGTGTGGGGGATTGATGAGTGTCTAAATACTCATCATTTTTTGTACAAAATAAACTGCAAAATCATCCGAAAACACTCAGAAACACATCAAAATGATCAAAATATCACAAATCCGTGTTTTATGTGTTTTAAATGCAAAAATATCAAAATCAGATGAAAAACATATCAAATTTGCAAAAAGTTGCAGTTTTAGTCCCCCAAGTTTCAAAATTGTCAAAAACAGTCCAAAGCATAAAATTTCAAAAGAAAAATCACCAAAGGTCCTTTTAAAATCATAAGTTGTCAAATTTAGTCCTTTGGTGAAAAATGTCAAAAGTTTGAGAAAATTACAAAATGGCCCTTCAAGTTTCAAATTTGCGAAGAAATGGCCCCTGGAAATTGGAAAATGGCAAGTCTAGTCCTTGTACTTTTGAGATTGTCGGTTTTAGTCCTTGGAGAAACTTTTCAGATATGGCAGTTTAGGTCCCTTGAAATCAGAATTACACATAAGGCCCCTTGATTATTAACTCCCTTATACCTATTTTGGACCCCTGCCAAATAGCCATTTGGACCCCTTTTGCTTTTTGAACCCCTGGCTTATTAATAACTGCCTGGTCAAAGCTACAAGTCAAACAGAACACCCACTTGGCGCCTTTTTCTCCTCCCTCCCAACCAGCTGCTGCAACTCCACTCAAATCCATCCATCCCTCCCTCCCTATCACTCTTCTTGTCTCCTCCACCTCACCTAAACTACAAGAAACATTAAATGATCCTCTTCTCTTAACACTCAAACCCTCCACCTGTTAAAATCCTGTTTGGCGCCAAAAATCAATCCAACGGCCATGATCACTTTTACTCATCCAATGGCTACAAAAGAAAGTGGGATCTATTCAGAATACAAGTGGAAGCACATTTGGGTATAAAAGGAAGAAAGAGAAGAGATGAGGAGGAGAGTAGTGTAGTTTAGTTTTAGTTAATGTCGTTTTTATATTTTCATGTTTTCCTGTGTATGTTTTAACTTTCAAGTTATTGTTTAAGTGTTTTTGAGTGTAAGTGATCCTTTATCAATAATAAAATTCAAGTTTCCTTTCCATTCTTAGTTTATGTAAAATTTCAATTTCAAAAGATTTTCATGTTAAATTGAATGTTATTCTCAGTTGTTATTGAGTTCTCATAAGCTCTGATAAGCCCTCATATAGCTTATTGAATGCTTATATAAGCTTCTATTTAGATTATACTCTCAATCAACCCTTGGTCAACAAAAGTCAACTGGTGACTATTCTTGGTTCAGAAATGGAAAAGGGTTGTTGCAAAGGATGGATTTGGGTTAGAATAGCTTAGGTTAGAGTAGATTGGGTTCTGGTTTTAGCCTGCATAGCAGTTGGACTGTGGTTAGTAATCTTATCATTTTCAGTTTTCAAGTCAATTAGCATTTTATGGTTATTTATGTATCTGTGGTTATATACTGTTAAAACATGCTTAACTAGTTGTCTTTAAGTTATTTAAACTTATTTTGATTGTCTGTACAAGTTGGGTAAGTGTCTCTCTCAGTTTTGAGTTCTTATCAAAGTTTTAAGGTGTGTTTGGATTTGCAGTTATAACTGTCTCAGAAGCTTATTCAGTTGCATACTCTTGATGTCTGTAGTTTGTTTAGTCTTAATATACTCTTTTGAGTCACTCTCTTGTGCCTTTTAAGCTCAGAAGTCAAAACTCCATTTCAGGTAATCTTGCAGCTTACTGTTGAAAGTTTTGCAAGATCAAAAACTTGTTTTGTGTCTTAAATTCATAGAACTAGCTTTCCTTAAGTTTATCTCATCATAATATTTCATTTCCAACCTTTAAATCAAGATCAAACTTCATATTAGTCAACTTTTCAATTTTTGTCAAAAGTCAAATATTTGCAATCTCAGTTTTGAGCCCACTGAGAAGGATTTTTCATTTGCTCATTTCCAAGCCTATTTAAGTGAATCCTGTAGCTTTTTAATATTCTGTTGGTCTACTTTCTTATGGTTATTTTTATAAATTTTTGTCAATTTTTTATAGCCTTCAAAACAGCTTGTCAAAGTGATGCCAAGTGCCTGTTGGACAAGTGGGTGGCACTTAGCCGCACAGTGATTGTGCAGACCTTGCAGATCTAGCCCAGAGTTCACCTTAGCTCAGCAAGGGCTGGTCTTGGGTTTATTGGTTCTTGGCCAGGTCCTCTAGAAGTTCCAATTCTGTTTCATGTTTCTAGCTTATTTAGGTGCTTATATTCTAGCTTAAAGTTGCCCCCAGCACTTGTTTTAGCCATTAAGCTCATACTCATCAAATCTGTTGCCTGGCAATCAAGAGGTTATGGGGTGTTGTTTTTAGTTGCTTTAGGGTTGTTTTAGCTTGTTCAAGCTTCTGTATCAGTTTAATGCTTGTTTGGTCCATCTAGCTTATTCGAAGTGCTCATTTTTAAGCACTTCCCACATCAGTTGCTTAATCCTCCAAACAAGACCCTGTTTTTCCAATTTTCCTAGCTTCCTAATATTGTTTTAAGCATTTCCTGAATTTTTCAGATTTTTCCTAGCTTGTTTGGTATTTTTCTACATTTTATCTAGTTTTTAAGTATTTTTAATTAGCTTTAAATACAAATAATTAAGAAAAGTCTCAAAAAAATAATTTTTCATTTTTATTAAGTTTAGATAAATATAAATAGCCTAAAAAGTATTTTTCCATAATTTTCTTAGTTTAAAAAGTATTTTTAGCATTTTAATTAGTTTTAAATAGTTTTAAATTAGTAATAAATATATAAAAAGTCTAAAAAATATATTTTCAGTTTTAAAATTAGTTTTATCATATTTTAGATTTTTCTAAATCTTAATTTTATTTTTCTAGTCTTATTTCATATTTTCTTTTATTTTAGAGTATTGTTAAATAGTTTAAAATAGTTTTTAATTAATAATAATTAATTTAATAGTTATAAAAATAATTTTATTTTTCTAAAAATTTTCTAATATTATTAGGATTGTAAAAATGTATTTTTCATATCCATAGGTATTTTCCTTCTTTATTTTCACGTTTTATTTTGTACGTTAACGTAGTTTTTTAATTTAAACGTAAGTTTTAAGTTTTAAACGTTCATCACTTTAAATATAGTGATAGCGTTTATTTAATAGATTTTATCTTTTTAATTTTCTTAATTTGCATTTAAGTCGCTTTTATTTATTTCCTTTTTCAGTAGTGTAATATTCAAATCCTAATCTTTTCTGATCACTATCATTAGTGATCATTCTATCGTCTGATCTAGTGCTTGCACACCATTGAGTCTCCGTGGGACTTAACGACCCGGGAATCCACTGTATTCTCTGGACTTCATTGTATTTGTGTTTAAGCTATTCTAAGTCTATTAGACTTGACTGGTTTTGCGCAGATCAGTTCTGAATTGCTTTGGATAAGGAATGAGATTGTATTCGAATTGGGTTTAGCATTGCAATAGATTCTTGGTCTCATTGGTTTCAAGGCTTGCTATAGTGGTAGAACTAATGTAAGTCAAATCTGTTTCAAGTTCTTAATAAATGGTATAATTGTAGATTGTTACTTGTTAATGTTTAATGTAGCAATGGTTGTTGATTTCAGTTTGTTTGTTTGGTAGATATCATAGATTAGTCATAAGCAACCAGGTTTCATTTCTATTGGTACTTGCATTCTTTGACTCAGGTTTGCATCAGTATTGTTTAGTTAGCATAAACTAGACCATGTTAGTTCAGTGAGATTTAGCTGTATGTTATGCTTCATCTAGTGGTAATTAGAACACTTGAATCTGTTTTGAAGGTTGGCTAGGCTTGGATTGGAGATTAGATTTAGGAGTTTGCATTTTAGTTAGTAAACTAGTGTTTGGATCATTGAGTAAATCTGAGTTATAGGATTATTCAGCAGCTTAGTTCAGTGGTGTAAGTTCATTCTAGGTAAATTAGAACCAGTTAGCTCATTAACTTGCATCTGTCTTCATCCAAAGTCAAAATCACATTCAAACTACTCTTATGCTCATTTCCGTTTGAATCAATAGCTAAAAGTTTGCAAATAGGTTTAGAACTAGTTAGTATAGCTTGAATTAGGTCCATTTTATCACTAAACTTCATTTTCAGTAAGATACATAAGCTCAAATCTCATAAAAGTCAAACTACATGTTTTCTTAAAAAGTCAAAATTTCATAGAAACCCGTTTTTGAATAAACTTGTGAATTTCATGTAGGACTTAATATTAGGATTGAAGACTTGTGCTTTTGGATATTTGTCATTCTGTTGCTTGTCTTCATCATAGTATTTTTTATAATTTTTAGTTAGTGTTGTAAACTGCTTATTTGCTAGCTTCTTTTAAGCCCTTTTTCACAAAACTCCCGTTTTGCTTATTCCTTATTTTTGCTTATTTAGTGTGTTTTTCTTGTTGTAGTTGCTTATTCTAAGTTCCTATAACTTTTTTATAGCTTATTCAACCTTTTGGTTCAGTAGTGGTAGCTTTTTATTAGCTTATGCAAGCTTAATAGCTCATTTTGACCCATTTCCGTTGCAAGTACAAATAGCTTCCACTTTTGCATTTTTAGTTTCCTCAATTTTAGTCCTTATTAGCTGAAATTCTGGATTTAGACACTTTGGTTGTTAACGGTTTTCCTGGTAATTTTAGTTTATTTTTAGGAATTTTATAAGCTAGCTTAATCAGGGCTCAAAGTAGGTCTTAAGGGCTGTTTGGCACTAGTGCTTAAATAGAACCAAATCATCATAGTTTGCATATTAGAGGTTTAGGCTAGTTGAAATAGGTTAGTATTGAGTATATTTTGCATACTCAAGCTGCGGATCATTTGTGCTCATTTGGTACTTATAGCTTATTTTTAGTACTTATTTATAAGCACTTTTCACTACAGAACCTAATCTTGCACACCTACACCACTTTTATTATTTTTCCTGGGTTCTCAGTATTATTTTATCGTTGACTGGAAGTTTTCATATTTTTCATTGTTCATTTACTATTTTTCTGCATTTAATTTCAGTTTTAGCATTTTTAAATAGCTTTTAATACAAATAAATCAGAAAAGCTTCAAAAAATAAGTTTTCAATTTTCATAGATTAAGATAAATATAAAAAGCAAAAAACAATAATTTTTACAGATTTTTCTAGTTAAATTTATAATTTTTAGCCATTTAATTAGTTTAAAATAGTTTTAAATTTGTAAAAAATAGAAAAATCATGAAAAATACAAAATTAGTTTTGAAAATTCTCTTTAGTTATTTTAGATTTTTATAAGTCATAATTTCACTTTTCTAGCTTTATTTCATATTTTCTTATATTTTAAGGTATTATTAAATAGTTAAAAATAGTTTTTAATTAATAATAATTAAATAAATAGTTATATAAATAATTTTCTTTTCCAATAATTTCTAGTATATTTAGGATTGTAAAAATGTATTTTTCATATCCGTAGGTATTTTCCTTCTTTATTTTCACGTTTTATTTCGTACGTTACGTAGTTTTTAATTTAAACGTAAGTTTTAGATTATAAACGTTAATCAATTTTAAAAATAGTGATAGCGTTTATTTAATATAATTTATCTTTTTAATTTTCTTTAATTTGCATTTAAGCCCTTGTAATTTACAAACTTTTTCTTTAGGTATAATTATTCAAATTCACAAACCTTTTCCCGTTCATTATCACCCGATCACAGATTCGTTGTATTACAGTTTTCACACCTTGTTGGGACTTAACGACCCGGGGAAACACTAAACTCCTCTAGATCTTCATTGCATTGTTTCTGAGCTGTTTGAAGTTTATTACGGTTGACCATTCACAAGTGGTTAGCTTGTGTGATAAAACTTGACCGTTTGGAAGCGATCAAATTTGGCGCCGCGTAGGGGAGTGTGCTAATTATCTTACGTTTAGCAGATTAATGATTTGAATATTCACTCCTTGTTCATACCATCTATATATGTTTATATTTTCTTATAAAAATTCAAAAATCCAAAAACATTTTAAAAATCGTTTCAACAAACACAAAACCCAAAAGATTTTCTTTCTTATATTTACAAAATGTTTATCCAAAAATCCAAAAATATTCATCTTTACCCTCTTACCCTTTTTGATTCTTTATCCTTTACCCTCTATCCATTTGATTCTAACTTCTTCTATTCTCATGGAATCTCTCGACTATGGCCAATGCGGAGCGAAGTTGAAAAACTTCATACTTTGTCACAAATGTCAAGAATTTGTGTTGTTCGTGATGATCCATTAATTCTGCGTAGGGAAATGGAGCGAGAAGGGTGACAAAGGACCGGTACTTCCTCGATAATGGAAGTGCTAATACGTCCAACCTCACGGTTATCCAAGATCTAACCCCTCAATTGCTCCTAAGCCGTCTAAAATTGATCCTAAACTTTCACGATTTACGGTTAAAAGCAATCATGCAGAATTTAGACCGGTGACTAGCAAGAATGACTTGCCTAATCTTCACGTTTTTCAAGAACCTGAACCGAGAGACCATAGCGGAAGTGGTGGAAATTGCTAGCTCTCCGAGCACACCACTTGTCCCACCTCCGGATTTTTCAAAATGTTCTTCGAGATTTGATAGTCATTCAGATCACCATATTGGTTTTGTTGATTCTTTGAATGAACCGATTCCTTCTCATAACTCTCAAATGGAATCGTTTATTCCTTGTGTCGGTTGTGGTGAGCCTCTTTATGGTTCACCATGTCGCCGTGTAATGCGTGTGTACAATGTGGTAATGATATTCGGAGCGGGAGTTGTTTGTTTTGTGGTTCGAGGAATTCATTTGATTATGATCCTAATCGAACCCATTTGCGACCCTCAAATTTTCAACTACCCACCACAACCCGACTTATCTTCATATAATCAACATACTATTTGTGAATTTTGTGGAGGTCCTCACCAAGGATTTGAGTGTCAATCCGGAAACACGTTTGTCTATGAGCAGTTTTCGGTGATGCTCGAACTTTGGTTATGACCAATATCCATATAATTCGCCAATCCGGCTCAACAGTTTTCTTGTTGAAAGTGGAGGTCCCACGATAATTTTCAATGTCAACCGTGGAATCAAAATTAATATACTTCGGTTTTGACAATTTCCAACCTCCACAGCACCATACGGTTCAAACTCCACCTGGGCCGTTGCCTAAAGAAATTTCCCAAGATTTTGAAACCGCAATGAAAACACTTGATGATATGATTCAAAACTTTAAGAATCAAGTGAGTGGTGAGAAAACCATAGGAGAATTGCTAGCCGAAGAACGAGAGGCTCGCAAATCTAGGGAAGAATTATTATTCCTAGAGCATGCAGCTCTAAGGCGTTCCCAATTTCTTAAAGGCAGCTCTATATGATGATGACGAGGAGAGCTTTTATCCTTTTAAAGATGATATTTCTCAACTCCTCGCCTGTTGTTATCACACCCGATATTCCCACCTACCTCTGAACATGGGGCCGAGCTTCTTGACCTTGTTCAAAAGGAATCGGACGAAGTCATAAAGTCTAGTGTTGAGAACCTTGTCCCAATCGAGAAGTCACAGGGAACTTCTGATCATAGGTGTGATTCTTCTTCCCCTCTTGAGTGTTCAAAAGATCATTTTGAGACTTTCTCCAATTGTAGCGAAGATTGTGCATCATATGGAGACATCGAGTATGTTGCGGCATCACTTCCACAATGATGTCGATCATCTTCTTGAGGAGTTCACCGATGAACTCACTCACATCAATCCACTTTCATCAGGAAGTGATGATGGTCTCTTTGATTTCGAAGACGATCTGGGAGAGATTGAAAGTCTCCTTGATAATGATCGTTCACTACTACTCACCCAATAACAGTCAATAGAGAATGTTGATCACTTTGTTCCTAAAACATTCAAAGCTACTTTCACCAATCCTCTATTTGAATTCGACTCTGAATTAACTTTAATTTCTGAGAATCCAATCTTTGACAAGGATAGTGATGAGTCCACAATGGAACAAGAGTTCACAAATTCACATCATGTGAATGATTCTCTTCATGAGGAGTTCGCCGGTGAACTCTCTCATATCATGACTCCCATGGAGTATGATCGCTGATGGCAAAAATCATGATCGCGGGGAAAAGTTCTCAATCATGAGAGTTTGTATTTCTATGACAAATTTTCCAACCCTCCTTCCCGAGATGCTGTCCAAACCAAAGAGCTCAACCGATAAAATCCAAACGAGTGCAACGCACTTGATCACGAGGAAGAAGATCTTATCATGATCGTCATCATGATTTTCCTTCTTTTCTTCACCTACTCGGTGACTTCCTCTCTTCTTCACTCGTTCGGGAGTGAGGACACTATCTTTGACCCCGGCATTTTCATTTATTATTTGTAAGCCGGATCTCTCTATATCTCATCGGTGTGGAACTTTCACGTACTTCAATGTTTATACAAACATCTTGAATGAAAGTCCGATGGAGATTGTCTCTTCCACTTACTTCCCCATGAACAAACGAATGCGGGGATCGAGTCAAGCTAGCGACTCGAGGAACAAAAACAGTAGCACACTATATGGGTTTTCACCCATATTTCTGATTTCTTTCTACTTTCTACCACCCTAGTGTGGGGGAGTTGCCCCCCGCTGTTGTATATAAAATCATTTTCAATAAAAAAAAATTTAAAATAATGGCCGTAGTATTTCCCTTTTACGTTCTCAGTTTCGGCATACCAGCCGGTACTTTGAATATTGAGGGCAATATTCATTTCTAGTGTGGGGGGGAATTCTCACGAATTTTATCATGTAATTATACCACCCAATTCCCCATTTTGGCCAATTTTTTTTTGAGTAAGGTTTTGCACTTACTCACTTACGATTATCAGTCCGCCATGTCTAATAAACAAAAGGATTGGCTAATCCAGGAGCAGACGGCTCTTGGTAAAGATATCTCAATCCGTTGTGACTTGCAATTTGCCCAAAATTGTATGGTGTTCAACTCACCATATCTTTAATTAGTGAAGAGTTGGCTAGCCCGCAAGTTTATGGCTTGTGGTAAAGGAAGTTGGAAAACCATAATTAAATGTCGACTCACCAAAGATATTTTATCTAAGAGTTGGCTAGTCCAAGCAAACGGATTCGGTAAAGACAAATCAAAACCGTTGAAAGGTGGTGGTTTGCTCAAAATCATTTGGTTATCATTGTACCAAGGTTCTTACTTGAACTGAAACAATTGGCTACTCCGGAAGTAATGGCTTTTGGTAAAGAGATTCAAATCCATTAAGTTTTCTCAAAAGATTGCTAGGGACTAGCAATAGTTTAGTGTGGGGATTGATGAGTGTGGAAATACTCATCATTTTTGTTAAATCTGAGAAGCAAAACATCCGAAAACACTCGAAATGCATCAAAATGATAAAATATCACAAATAAGTGTTTTATGTGTTTCAAATGCAAAAATACCAAAATCAGATGAAAAACATATCAAGTTTGCATAATTGGCAGTTTTAGTCCCCTAAGTTTCAAAAGTTGTCAAAAATAGTCCCTGGTAAATCAAAATAAAACAAAATATCATTTAAGGTCCATGGGATTCAAAAGTTGTCAAAATAAAACCTTCAAAGTTCAGGTTTGCAAAATGGCAGCTTTGGTCCCTGAAGTTTCAAAGATTGACAGAATTTACCCCTGGACATTTTAAATTGGAAAATTAGCATTTTTAGTCCTTTGGTAATTCTAACTTGTAAAAATTGGTCCTCTTGATTAACTTTGGAAAATTACAGTTTTGATCCCTGAAGATTCAGAATTGTCATGTTTAGTCCCTGAAGTTTCACAATTTGCAAAAAATGGTCCTTTGATTATTGGAGGATGGCTAGAAAGGCCCTTGGATCACTTTTCAGAATTACACACTTGGTCCCTAAGTTGTTAAATGTATCCAACTTATATCCCAAACCCAAACCGGACCTTTTAATATCCCAAGCCCAATCCCCATGGCCCATTACCCTTTATTCCAACCCGGACCCAAAATCAAACCCACGGTTTGAAATAAAACCGCCTTCACCCTCACCCACTGCCTGCAAAAACAGACCTCCCCTCACTTCCATCACCAACTCTACCCTTATCACTCCACCTCCACAATACACCAAAAATGCATTTAATGCTTCCTCCTCTACAAGTTATCAGAGATAGTGGATTTTTCCACTATTTTCATTTTTGGCGCCAAAATAAGAAATCAAGGGTGGAGATCAAAAGGACCAAATCAATGGCTAGGAAAGGAAAGAGAAACCCTAATGAAGCCTATAAAAGAGGAAGAAGACAGAAGAAACAAGTTGTCACTGCTTTAGACCAATTTCTTAAATACATGTTTAATCATTTTTAATTTTCAATGTAATCTTTAGCTGGGTTTCAGGTTTTTATGTAATGAACAAGTCATTTGTGTATCAATTCACCAAGTTTAGCAACCAATTTCTAGTTTTATGCTTGTTCTAATTTTCCCGCCAAAAACCATTCCTATCAAATTACAGTTTTTAGTTTGATAAGAATGTTTTAAATTGTTTGTTTAAGTTTGTTTTTGGTTAATTAAGTGAATTGGTGAAGTTTCATGGTTTGTAATTTAAAATTCCAAAATAGTCAACAAAAGTCAATGCTGCAGGGTATGGCTCTGAATTGCTTTGGATAAGGAATGAGATTGTATTCGAATTGGGTTTAGCATTGCAATAGATTCTTGGTCTCATTGGTTTCAAGGCTTGCTATAGTGGTAGAACTAATGTAAGTCAAATCTGTTTCAAGTTCTTAATAAATGGTATAATTGTAGATTGTTACTTGTTAATGTTTAATGTAGCAGTGGTTGTTGATTTCAGTTTGTTTGTTTGGTAGATATCATAAATTAGTCATAAGCAACCACTGTTTCATTTCTATTGGTACTTGCATTCTTTGACTCAGGTTTGCATCAGTATTGTTTAGTTAGCATAAACTAGACCATGTTAGTTCAGTGAGATTTAGCTGTATGTTATGCTTCATCTAGTGGTAATTAGAACACTTGAATCTGTTTTGAAGGTTGGCTAGGCTTGGATTGGAGATTAGATTTAGGAGTTTGCATTTTAGTTAGTAAACTAGTGTTTGGATCATTGAGTAAATCTAAGTTATAGGATTATTCAGCAGCTTAGTTCAGTGGTGTAAGTTCATTCTAGGTAAATTAGAACCAGTTAGCTCATTAACTTGCATCTGTCTTCATCCAAAGTCAAAATCACATTCAAACTGCTCTTATGCTCATTTCCGTTTGAATCAATAGCTAAAAGTTTGCAAATAGGTTTAGAACTAGTTAGTATAGCTTGCATTAGGTCCATTTTATCACTAAACTTCATTTTCAGTAAGATACATAAGCTCAAATCTCATAAAAGTCAAACTGCATGTTTTCTTAAAAAGTCAAAATTTCATAGAAACCCGTTTTTGAATAAACTTGTAAATTTCATGTAGGACTTAATATTAGGATTGAAGACTTGTGCTTTTGGATATTTGTCATTCTGTTGCTTGTCTTCATCATAGTATTTTTATAATTTTTAGTTAGTGTTGTAAACTGCTTATTTGCTAGCTTCTTTTAAGCCCTTTTTCACAAAACTCCCGTTTTGCTTATTCCTTATTTTTGCTTATTTAGTGTGTTTTTCTTGTTGTAGTTGCTTATTCTAAGTTCCTATAACTTGTTTATAGCTTATTCAACTTTTGGTTCAGTAGTGGTAGCTTTTTATTAGCTTATGCAAGCTTAATAGCTCATTTTGACCCATTTCCATTGCAAGTACAAATAGCTTCCACTTTTGCATTTTTAGTTTTCTCAATTTTAGTCCTTATTAGCTGAAATTCTGGATTTAGAAACTTTGGTTGTTAGTGGTTTTCCGGGTAAGTTTATTTTATTTTTAGGAATTTTATAAGCTAGCTTAATCAGGGCTCAAAGTAGGGCTTAAGGGCTGTTTGGCACTAGTGCTTAAATAGAACCAAATCATCATAGTTTGCATATTAGAGGTTTAGGCTAGTTGAAATAGGTTAGTATTAAGTATATTTTGCATACTCTAGCTGCTGTGATCATTTGGTGCTCATTTGGTACTTATAGCTTATTTTTAGTGCTTATTTATAAGCACTTTTCACTACAGAACCTAATCTTGCACACCTACACCACTTTTATTATTTTTCCTGGGTTCTCAGTATTATTTTATCGTTGACTGGAAGTTTTCATATTTTTCACTGTTCATTTACTATTTTTCTGCATTTAATTTCAGTTTTAGCATTTTAAATAGCTTTTAATACAAATAAATCAGAAAAGCTTCAAAAAAATAAGTTTTCAATTTTCATAGATTAAGATAAATATAAAAAGCAAAAAAATAATTTTTACAGATTTTTCCTAATTAAATTTATAATTTTTAGCCATTTAATTAGTTTAAAATAGTTTTAAATTTGTAGAAAATAGAAAAATCATCAGAAAAATACAAATTTAGTTTTGAAAATTCTCTTTAGTTATTTTAGATTTTTATAAGTCATAATTTCACTTTTATAGCTTTATTTCATATTTTCTTATATTTTAGGGTATTATTAAATAGTTAAAAATAGTTTTTAATTAATAATAATTAAATAAATAGTCATAAAAATAATTTTCTTTTTCCAATAATTCTCTAGTATATTTAGGATTGTAAAAATGTATTTTTCATATCCGTAGGTATTTTCCTTCTTTATTTTCACGTTTTATTTCGTACGTTGCGTAGTTTTTAATTTAAACGTAAGTTTTAGATTATAAACGTTAATCAATTTTAAAAATAGTGATAGAGTTTATTTAATATAATTTATCTTGTTAATTTTCTTTAATTTGCATTTAAGCCCCTGTAATTTACAAACTTTTTCTTTAGGTATAATTATTCAAATTCACAAACCTTTTCCCGTTCATTATCACCCGATCACAGATTCGTTGTATTACAGTTTTCACACCTCGTTGGGACTTAACGACCCGGGGAAACACTAAACTCCTCTAGATCTTCATTGCATTGTTTCTGAGCTGTTTGAAGTTTATTACGGTTGACCATTCACAAGTGGTTAGCTTGTGTGATAAAACTTGACGGTTCGGAAGCGATCAGTAGCCGAACCACTATAAATACTCGTGTCGTGGTTTTGTGTTCCTTTACTCTTTATCTTTGCATTACTTATTTATATTCCTATCTATCATCATCCAAAACACATATTAAATAGATTGACATAAATCGATCAAAATAGTTTAAAACGAAGTTTTAATCGGTAACACTATTCAACCCCCCCCCTTCTAGTTTTCCACAATTGGTACCAGAGCTTCGTTACCAAGTTTTCTTAGAGTATATTGTACTTTAAAAACTTGATACGATCCGTGTATGTTTGAAAACTACAAAGAAGGAAATTTCTTAAAACAAAAAGTCATGTTTTTAGAAGCCATTATACTTTAAATGTTGGATAGTGATAGATCTTTCTAACATTTTCTTTTGAGAATTCTTCGTGCTAGGATTCGGGTATTCTAAAAGCTCATGAAGAATTTCGCGTCTATGATTTTCAAAAATTATAAAAAGAATATATAGCAAAGGTATGTTCTTCTATACTAATTATTTATAGATAAATTATTAATATGTGCTTCCTATTTTTATTAGTATTATAATGTCATTACTTATAGCACGTAAAGATTCGTAGACTTGATACGTATACTCCAACATCACAACTCTCCAAAAGGTTGTTATCTATATTAAACACATCATCAAGAATAGCATTCTTGGTTGATCTTTATAGACAAAACTACAAACTAGTCATTATTTGTCTTCACCTCGTAAAGATAACTTGACTAATCAAAAGCTTTGGTCATCATTTCTCACATAAGGATATTGGCATTACATTAGTAATCTATGTCAATAGTGTCCATGTAAAACTTTCCATATCATGATAAAATAGTATTTTGTCATGATTCTTAAACTTCCCAACTTATGATTTATTCGTAAAAAGGGAACCTCGTCAAAAAGGATTTGTAAACACGAAAGCTCGTCAAAACCTCGAACCAAAAACAAACCTTAAGTTATAGAGCAAAACCATCAACATTAATCAAGAATTAAAACTCCCGTGTCAAAATTATCAAGCTCACTTAAACTATTTTTACTGCTGATCTGCCGGATCCACGCGACTGAACTAGCCGGATCCCTTTTTCAAGGGATCCGTGGGAACCGGCATATCAGAAGACAGAATAAGTGCTTGATGATCACTGTAGATTTTTACTTCCAACTTTACTCTCCCACATACGAACATAAACCCTAAATTACTGTTCATAGGAGATCATTCCTCATCATTCCAAGGAAAGCAATCACTTGTGTAAGCATTATTTTCACTACATTGTAATTTTCATTCTCTAGTTCCTAGTAGCACAATTTTTCATCTTGAGAACTTTGGTTCAAGTGGGTTTATCACAATTTGTTATCACATTGTTTTCTAAGATAAACTAATCAAAGAATTAACATTGTTAATACAAATTAAAACTCATTTTGAATTCAATAGAGATGTGTTGAGCAAAAATTATGATGAACCTCATTAAGGTACTATTCACATAATTGACACCACATTGTGGTTTTGGTGTTTAGGATCAATCATGCCAAGCTCTAGGCAACAAGACTATCAAGATACGGCACACTACATACCAATGTATCATAGAAAGGAAGGTCTTAGCCCCGAAGACCGAAAGTCCTTCAAAATGTTACAAAAGAGGTTGTTTCACGAGGGTCGTGTAGTCGAACCTTCATTTCTCAACAATACTGACATCCCCGACGTCTTTGTAGGAATCAACTTTCAATGTCTTCTAACCATCAACGAACAAATATGCCCGGTATTTGTTCTTGACTTCTACAAGAGTATTAGGATCATAAGGAATGAGGATGGAACCATATCAATTGCATTTATCATCAATAAACACAACTATACCTTAACCCTTGAAGAGTTTCCTCGGATACTTCGTATCCCTCACCAAGGAGTATGCTTATACTCAAATGAATGGTCACTAGCCCACCTTCATGACATGGTCGATGAGCATCCGGTTTATTCCACACCTCTTCCGGAACTGGCCACGGTGAGAGATACCGTGTTCATTCAAAGAGCCTCTCCATCTCGGGTAACTAGGAAATCAAAGGTCATCCATAGGGATCCTTTCCGAATGGAACTTTCAGAGATGTTCCCTTTGTACAAGAAGTGGGAAGTAGTTCTTAAGGAGAATGTACTTTGCTTGGTTGGAAACAAGGATCATCCCAAGGCATGTCTAGTCTACATGAGCTATTGCCTTGTCAATTCAACTCCTTTCTACCTCGCTTACTACATGGTTAAACGGATGGCTAGTGTTTCAAGGACGGACAAGATGGTGCTCCCTTATGCTATGCTCCTAACTCGCCTAGCTAATTTTGTCTTTGCCCTAGATCCATCTCCCTATACCGATTACCACTTCTTTTGCAACAAGGTCATGGTACCCTTATCCGATGAGAAGACAACGAGGTTTATGGTTGAAGGTAAGAGACCTCATCCAGCGACGGACTCATCCGAAGAAAGGGAGGGAGAAGGAAGCAACCCTATAGGCAACTACCAACTTGACCCCGTGGCTTACATTGAGCAATTGCCGGACATCCTAAGCCCATCTCAAGAGTTTCAACAAACAAAGGGGATGTTTAAATGTCTTGCTAAATTTCTTATGGGGAAGAAGAAGAAGTAGGCTTGAAGGGTTGGAAGGTGAAGCTTGGAGGTGTTGGAGGAGAAGTTTGAGTGAAAAGGGAGGTAAGGTCAATGACCTTAATTCGAACAATATGTTGTAAACATCTTAAACAATATTTCTTCAACTTAGGACTTAGTAGTAGTAGATGGTATGACGTAAAACTATGACACCCTAACCTAGGATACCCTAATAGGAATTTTACAACTACTTGATTAATATCAAAAAGTCGGTCTTCCTCAAATTTGCTTGCCTATTTGTCACTCTTACATACCATGCTTGATATACTTTGCTTACATACATGATTGCTTGATGTAGAAACGATTAGGTTTGTAATTTGTTAAGAGGTGCAAATTCTGCACATATTCTGTGAAGCTACTGGTCAACAGTTGCCGGATCCCTGGGCTATAACTAGCCGGATCCCTCATATGAAGGATCCGTGGGATCCAGGTGAACAGATATGGGAGTTCTACACTTTCACATCAATCCAATCTTCCAGACCTTATTAAACTTGTTAAACATGTTACTTTAGGATCACTTAAATCCTCCTCAAACTCAGTTGGTCTCACATTCACTCATAACTAACTTAGGATCACTTTCAAGGTGTTTTTGATTTATCGCCTCATCAAAACTCACCATATTTCCGCTCCAATGTTCACATATTGTTTCTAACATCTTAAAACACCTAACTTGATATTTCTCTTAATTTTAGCAAATTGATTTTAGTCATCCTTATCCCAAAATAGGCTAAAAAATAGTTTTTCATTTCTTATGATTTTTAAGGAATTTTCCAAGTTTTCCTTGAGTTATCATTTGATCTCTAGGATCATTTGACATCATGTGACACCCTCAAAATCTTAGTATCATGCTTAATGATTCGCGTACAACGCGTTCGGGGTCAAAGGAACTTCTTTTTCGTCGAGCAAGTTTTTCAACACCCTAAGGAGTGAACCTAATCGTTCTAGTGTAGTATTGGGTAAGCCTCGGGTATTGATATCTTTCTCTAGGGGAATAGGAATGCTAGTGAGAAGTGTACTACGCTAAGGTTGAGGTTGAGGAAGATTATTTTTTATCTTTCTATATTGTTTTAGAAAGCTAAGGGTAAAATCTCGGGGTTTGGATGTGGGGGTTGGTACTTCTATCGATTACTCTACTATCTAATTATCTAAACTAATAGGTAGTCTATGTCTTTTTGATGTGTGCTCGTATGATGATTAAAAATGTGTCTACCTAGATACTATTACTCTCTAGTCATCTTTTATTGGTGGTTGAATTGTCACCTCCTTATTCTTAACGTGTTGTGTTTTCTAAGGTCGTAGGGTATGCCTTTTTCCCTAAATCTTTGAGACTGCCTTAAAGTTATTGCCTACGAAATCTCTAGGTCAATCATAAACTAACTCTAAGGTTATCTTTGGATTTTTAGCCTACAAATCCGCTAAATGACTCATAAACTAAGGTTCACAAAGATTACTCAAGCATTTAAACACAACGATAGCCTAGTGCACTCCTTAGGCCAATTACAATTAAGATAAGAGACAACCAATCAATAACTAATAACTAGGTTTCATAGATCTAAGCAAACACATAAGAAATTTAGCCGGACATGTTAAACAAGCAAGCATACACACATAAAATTGAAGACATAATGAAATCAATGAAGTAAAACACTTATCTTGATGTAAAATAGGGTATGAGAACCCTAAGATACTGTCCAAACCGGACTACAATCATTTTAGGTTTTTACTCCACAAAGCTACCTCCTAAAATTCTGAAAATTCGATTTCTATATATAATTTTACATTCGCGACGGCGTCGCCTTATAGATGGGACGCCGTTAGATCGCCGTCATTAAGGTTTCATCTTGGCCAAGTAATAGTTGGGACGGCGTCACATTGTGGTTGTGACGCCGTCGGGCTTCAGTAGTGACGTCGTCTGATTCTGGATCTAGGCCGTCTGGGATGAAAAGTCTTCGTGACGCCCTTCCTCTTCAAAGCCTGACGCCGTCAGGTGTTTTTTTGCAAAAAGTCTACTGAGCGTGTCACAGATTTAATTACATATAGAGGGACGACGTCGCCCTTGGATTGTGACGCTGTCAGGTGTAATTCCAGCAGCTTGAGTGTCTTTGATCTTGACTTAGCCATTTTCTTCATACATTTACTCCTTTTCATCCAAATATGCATCATTCAAGCATTTTGCTTCCAAGAGACCTAAAAAGTGAAAAGGAACGAAATTAAGCAGTAACGGATATAAAAGTGGGCGATTAAGGGCTTAAATGACCCCTTAAAAGTGTACATTTTAAATCCTTATCAAATATCCCTACACTTGGTATTTGCTTGTCCTCAAGCAAATGTGTTGTTGGCCAATCAATTTATAAGTTAGGGGGCATGAAGCATTGGTTTAACATAATTCACAACAAGTAAAAGCACCGCAATAGTCATAACAAGCACGACAATTATATACTAGCATCTCAAAAGGGGTGTTTGGATTCTCTCATCTCTCGGGTGTATATGAAATATAGTAAATGGAAATGGAAGATAAACACTCATTAACCGGTCATAGTACGTAGATTACCATAGGCTTGAGACTAGATCAAACCTCCACCGCTTTGGCGTAGGCACCTAGGAACAACTATCTAAGAGGTCTTTAAAAGGGTTGTAATGTTAGGCTTACGGTAGGGAAACAAAGGGTTTGGTTGGATAGGGGATTTAGTGGTGGCAAGTCAAAAATATTATGTTACAAGCATGAAAAGAATGGCGTTGCTAAGCCAAGACTCGGATTAGATTTCATTGAAGCGGTTTGATCAAAAGTTTAAGCGGTTTGTCTCATTTACTAAGCGGTTTGTCATATTTTATGAAGCGGTTTGTTAACTAAGCGGTTTATCTCTTGAGACAAAAAGACAAGAAAGGAAAAAGTAGTGGAAGTAGTGGTCGTACTTGTGTTCCCCTGCGGTTTGTGTATTAAGCGGTTTGTCAATTTAAGCAGTTTGGGTGTTAAGCGGTTTGTGTATTAAGCGGTTTGTGTATTAAGAGGTTTGTGGGCTATGCGGTTTGTCACTTAAGCGATTTGTCAATTAAGTGGTTTGTCTCACAAGCGATTTGAAAAAAGAGGATTTAAAAAAAGCGGTTTGTTATAAGCGATTTGTCAGAAGCGGTTTGTCTGAAAAGGGTTGTCAAAAGCGATTTGTCTGAAGAGGTTTGAGTGAAGCGGTTTGTATTTAATGGTTTGCTATTCCTGTGGAAAATTAAGACTTGTCATCTGATTTTAACACAATCAAATCATAAATCTAAGTCAAATACCAACCCTTTTAATACAATCTATCATGTCTTACACTACTGACCCAGTAATTTCAAATGAGCTTAAACTATATGATATTGTGGACAACAAAGAAAGTATTGGTCACTCTGAACGGTTAAACATGATTGAATCAATAAATGATGATTTGATATCTTCACGCTCAGAGTCCGATGAGAGAGAATTACACCAGTTCAAGCTACAGAATGCCATGCAAAAGGAGAGTTGCATTGTACCCTATCAACAACTTCACTCTCACCTCATGCTACTTCTACCTATAAGAATGGAACGAACATGCAATGCCCTTTTCCATCAAGATTTATCCACATTAACAGGAACGCTATTATTAAACTTAGAACAATTAGAACAACAACTTGACAAAGAAAATGTTCAAAAGGATAGCTCCAGTGCTGCACTTCAAGTGATCTACAAACAATTTCAGTCGTTCATCAGTGGGGAATATACGTCAGATTATGATCAACACGTGATTGAAATGTCTTTCAAAAGATACACTGGAATGGAAATTAACGAGCTCATTGAGACACTTATCCATCTCATGGATAATGTGAAGAAGTACATTGAGGAAGCTACACAGAACAGTGATAACATGAATGAATGTTGGGTGCAGTCAATAGAGAGGTGGGATGAGTTGGGTAATGTATTAGTCGAATCATCGGGTATTGCCGAAGTCAGAATGACAAATACATCAAAAATGGATGCAACAAGATGTTCAGAAACTCTTGTCTCACAGAAGGTGGATGCTGAATGCAGAATGGTGAACGAACAAGCATTGGGTGTAGAACCATTGGCAACTATTATTAATGATGCATCTGTAATTACTTCTGTGCAAACTGATGACCTTACAGAACCGGATCTTGATAAATGTTCTGTAACTGAGGCTGAGTCAAAGATAAAGCATATCGTAACTAATAATGTGGTTGATAAGAAAATTTTTGATGAACTTTCAAACAAATACTCAATTCTTGAAAAACATTGCATTTCACTGGAAATTGCAATACAAAGAAAAGAAAAAAGTTTTCATGCTACAAAACCATGCAAAAATCCGGAATTCCCATAATTTCGTGAATTTTTTGAAATCAACGAATTAAAAGCTCATCTTTACGACAAAGACTCAGCCATATGCAATTTGGAAAAAACACATCTCTGACATGCATAAGGAAAGCAATTTGGGTATGAAAAATCTTGATTTAGAGGTCAGTGATGCCATTAAAACTAGGAATGATGAATTAGCATCGTGTGTGGCCAAATTATTAAAGGAGAATGAGTCTATGAGAAAGCTTCACATAGAACAATGTGTCCCTGAAAAAGAAGATAGAGCTAATTCTATAGATCAAACAAACTCCTTGTTAGCAAACATAGAAGTTCTCAAAGCTCAACTTCAAGATAGGAGTTTTGCTATAGTTGCCTTAAAAATGAGCTTAGAAAAACCATAGGGAAAAGTGTGAACACTAAGTTTGCAAAACCATCAACCTTGGGGAAGCCAGTTTCTCATATCACTAGAGAACGGTCTGTTGTTAGGCAGCCTAATGCATTTATGTCAGAAAGATCTAAACCTTCAAAATCAAGGCTTGCCTCCCAAGTTGATGAGAACAAAGTTTTGTCAAAACCAGTCACTTCACTACCTCATTCCGATAAAATGAAAGATAATGCACAAGTTAAAGTTCAATCTTCTAAGACCAGAGATGTAGGAAGATCATCTAGTGCACTTAAGAAGTCTCAAAATGTTAACCACTCTCCTAAGAAACCATTTAACAGCAAAAAGTCTAAAATTAGGAATAGGAAAATGGTTACATCTTCTACTGTGACTAAGGGATCTAAAACTCCTAGCTCTTGCCTTAAGTGGATGCCTACTGGTAGAATTTTTAAGAATATTGAATCCAAATGGAATAACACTCCTAGCTCTTGTCTTAAGTGGATGCCTACTGGAAATTTTTTTAAGAATGTTGGATTCAAATGGATTCCCATCAGAATGCTGGCCACTAGTGGCATTACAAAGGTTGACTATGGGTCATCCAAAGGTCTGGATACTATTGCTACTAACCCATCTGAATACACTTCTACATGTGTTATTAGTGCATATACTCCTCATTCCTTTACAGGTACAATGCGCAATTCAATCATGAACATCATGACCTGGTTTCCAACTGAACTGAAGCCTCTTCATTCAGGAGCTTCAGAATGTCAGAACTGATATACACATACTATGACTCCTGATCACCTCAGCTCAGGACTCGTACCTTATCACTTGAGAGTTAATCCAATTTCGATTTACTCAATACTGTTAAAAAAAAAAACCTTTAACTTACTTATAAATTTTTTAATATACATATATAATATATTTCATTAAAATTCTTTAAAAACACAAAAAAATTTGAAAAAGCAAAAAATTACGAAAATAGATTCAAAGGCATGTCTTCTGGTATTGATAACATCTACGGTCCTAGAAATGTCATTTAATAATGACACGGGTCTTTAGATGAAGTTTGAACATAAGTTCAACCTTGTTTTAAAACATGTCTATTATTTTGGGTACATAAATGGGTCAAATTCAATCAATGACAACTCATTTATTCGTGTCATTGATTGAGGGGGAGAATTAATTTCATATTGCTATACCTGTCTGACAATTTGTCTCTGCATTATTGCTTCTATTCCCGGTATTTTCTCCTGTGCTCTATATGATTTCTTGTGATAAGCATGTGTTTTTGAGTAACTAATTGGTTCAAAGATATTCGTTCAATATATGTCATCATGCTTCCTGTGTTATATGTATTGTTTGAATTGGCTTGTGAATCTCTTGTTTGCATTAATCATGTGTGATATGCCCTATTAGGATTTTTAATGGTCTTAGAAATGTTGCTCGTCATTGCATGTCATTTAGAGGAATAGAATATGCTAAATAATATTAAGATTGGTCTTTTGTGTATGAGGTTTGTTTAAATCAATATGTTAGTATGCGGTTTGTCAAATCCATATTGTAGTATGCGATTTGTCAATCGCAGGGACTAATTGTGTCAAAAAGAGTAACTAGTGCTTTGATATAAAATGAAGCATTTTGTCACTTTTGGTCAAACATCACCAAAGCAAAGTAAAACTAAGTGTTTTTTTCTCTCAAAACATTCCTCGAAGCGGTTTGATATAATTTTACACTTGTGGTATGTAAAATCTTTATGATTAACATATATTTTTCAAGATCCCATCACGAATCACACTTCTAATTATCATTATTTATGCAGATTCTCTCAGTCTAATTCCATTCGAAAAAATCTCACCTTGGTTTGTTCCTGTTATCGCGTTTAAGTTCTGGGTTTAGATTGGTATTTGCAGAGATGTTATTGTGATTTATAGACATAGTCTTAATGATTGATCCCCTTAGAATGTGTTGTCCCTCATATTGCATTTGATATAGATGTTGGGATGTAAATTAGAAGATGTTAGTATTGTGTGTGTGCTTTATTAATATGCTTATGATGCGTGTTGAATATTATGTGTGCCTGAGGAGTGTTTGGACTAAAAACTGCTCGTAGATTTTGTATCACACGTTGTGTGCTTGAAAGCGGTTTGAGGGTTGTGCTTGAATGCAGTTTGTCAATTGGGATTATGCTTGAAAGCGACTCGTCATGAATAGAATTCTTGTAAGCGATTTGTCTGTGTTATGTATATCTATGCGATTTGACCAAAGCTTTGACCTATGTGATTTGATGCATGCCGTTTACCCTAGCGTTTTGACCTATGCGGTTTGTATATGCGATTTGACCAAAGCTTTGACCTATGCGATTTGATGCATGCGGTTTGACCTATGCAACTTGACCATAACATTTTGACCTATGCGGTTTGATGTATGCAATTTGACCTAAGCTTTGACCGATGCGATTTGTTGTATGCAATTTGACCCATGCAACTTGACCCTAGCATTTTGACCTATGCGGTTTGACCCATGCAATTTGATTTGTGCGTTTTGACCTATGCGGTTTGATGTCATGCGGTTTGTCATATGCATCTCGTCCTATGCGGTTTGACCTATGCGGTTTGTCCCTATGCGTTTTGTCTTATGCATGATGTGCTAATTGCTATGTGAATTGTTCTTCATTATATTTCTGATGTCATGTGTGTTGATCTTACACTTCTTTATCTTTGTGCACTTAACCTGATCATCATTATCAGTCAATACTTTGTGGTGTATATGAGATTTCATTTCTTAATGTGCCTTTGTCTCTCTGATATCATGCTCTCTACTATGTGTATGCCATGTTATGACCATGCATTAACAATTTATTGCCTGAAATACTCTCTTGCAATGTGGTTATTCTGTAGTCCTCATCTAACTTAACAAATTTCCAAATATGGTTGTTGTGAATGTGTGCTCTACATAAATACAATGGCAAACATCACATCTTCTGAGAATCAAGCTACTGTTGCACCACCTACCAAACTTACTGATGATGAAATTCTTCCTTTTGAGGAATGGGTTACTATTGCTAGAAGCAACTGCTTTGTGGACATGGAAAGAAACCAACCAAATCCCATCTACAGAATGGCAATTGATCTTCTAAAGAACACCAAATTCTTTGGTGCCTTAACTTTGCAGTTTACAATTCCTTCAAAATACCTGCAAAAATTCTGGAATACAGTAGCATGGGACAGGATCACAGTTGTATACACTTGTCAACTTGAAGACAAGTGGTATGACATATCTGTAGACACGCTCAGGGAGGCTCTACAAATCACTCCAAGAGACCCCGCCAACCCGTTCATCACTCCACCAACTGCTGAAGAGTTAATGGAGTTTGTCGAAGAACTAGGGTATCCAGGCAAGATCACAAAGATCTCTGGAATCATCACCAATGAAATGCATCAACCCTAGAGAGCAATTATCACTATTCTCAACCTTTGCCTTACGGGTTTGAGAGAGTGAGGGCCCCAATGCTGCAAATTCTATGGGGAGTGGTGAAAAGTGCAAACATTGACTTTGCGGAACGTATCTGGGAAGAATTCACCTTAGCTATGGCACCTTCATTACTGATAAACAAAATTTTACTTATTAATCAAGTTAAGGGAAAGAAATCCAAAGACAAAAGGGTGATTCCCAGCGTAAGGTTCTCAAAACTCATCATCAAACATCTACAGGAAAAACATCAGTTTAGTCCAAGAAGCGAGTCTGCCCTCCATGAAGCCGGTGATGAAAATCTCCTCAGGAATTTAAAGTTTATAGTGAAAGGAACGGACAAAGAGGTCTTTGGAATGCCGATCCCTGAAGCACTTCTCACTGATAGAATTAAGAAAGCCGACTACTTCAAGAAATACATGAAAAAGGCTTCAGGCACCACTGTTGATGATACACCCAATCCCACTCCCACACCATCTAAATCAACAAAGTCATCATCAAAGTCAACTTATGCCAACCTCCTTAAGAAAAGGCAAGAAAGGTCAGAATCTGCTGATTCACCCTCACAGAAGCAGAAAAAGAGAAGGAGTGACACTGGGAAAGGGAAAGGTAATGGGTCCAAGGAAGCCGAGAAAGATATGACCTTAAGAGATGAAGACGATGCAACTCTCTGTCAGGGCATCCAAGCCAGTTTGCAGAGCTTAGAGGTGTCAGAGAGACAACCAAGGATGGGTGTTACAATTCATGAACCTAAATCTGTACCACATCACACACACGCCCCTCCGGCTGTTCAAGGTAAAGGAAAGGGAAAGGCTGGGGAAGAAGTGGAGCAAGCTGCTCAGATGCTGTTAACTATTTCCACTCCAACTCCTGAAACTACGACACAATTTGAGCTCAAGAAAAGAAGTGTTAGATCATCAACTACAAAAGAGCCAAGTGAAGCAGAAGGGGATCACCCTACCACACAGGAAGACACTTTGGACTCCAGTGACACACAGTCAGAGTTACGAATATGAAGGTGGAGAGGCTAACTTGAGTGAACCAGATCTTCAAGCAAAGACGCAGACAGAAATAACCACGGGAACCGTACCAAAGGCGGAAACTGAGCCATCAAATGCTGAAGATACTCTAAAGCCAATACCTTAAGAACAAGTGCCCCTTGAAGAAGTGAACGTATCAACAGGATCCCTATCCTCTCTGAAGAATCTTGATACAGACATAACCTATGGTGACCAATTCCTCAAGGATAGACCCTCAGATGCTGAGTCGGACAAACAGAATGATGAAAAGAAAGAGGTTGAATCTATGTTTTCGGTTACTATTCAGTAGGATACATCCACCGTTCCTCCTATGTCTGCACCAATAGTCTCTGTATCAGCAACAACTCCAACAACCACACTTCCACCACCTGTACCCCTCTTATCAACCGCACTTCCACCACCCGTGCTTTCTGATATAACAACAACCATCATCTCACCAAAGGTCATCAATGTCAATGACCCTGCTACACCACCGACATCACCACCTCCCAGCAAAACCACAGAACAACTACTTGATGAGGCATTAAAACGAATCGATGCTCTCGAGAAGCACCACCTGCCCGAATCAGTCAAACATCTGGAACGTCGTCTATCTAAGTTGGAGGGTTTCAATTTTGGCACTGAAGTGATCAACGCAATTGAAGTAGAGGTCAAAGACGCAGTCGAATGGGCTATGAAAGCCCAGTTACATAAGAGATTCAAAGGACTTGCCCACTTCAGACATGAGATCAATCCTCCACGATAGAATGTTTGAAATGGATGAGCATAAGGAGGACGAAGTCCACAAGAAGTTATATGAAGCCCTCCAGAACTCAATCGATCATGATAATCACTTGCAGTACTTGATAGACATACGTGAAAGGGAGGGAAAGAAGAAAAGGAGAGTGGTGATGCTTGAATCTAATTCTGGAGTTCCTAAACCACCACCTCCTCCTCCTCCAACTGGTGGAGCTGGTTCTTCTGGTGCAGGTGGATCATCGGGTGCTGCGGAAACTCAAAAGGCTAATCCACCTACTCCACCTCCTAAGCCTTCAAACCAACCTAGTTCCTCAGCAAGACAAGGGTCACAGAAGACCTCGAAAACCTCGTCCTATGCTGTATGGACCACGGTTGATTCTCGGTTTACACCGACCTTCACCACCATTCCAGAAGAGCAGGTAATGAATGAAGAATCATACGTTGCTCAAGAGTCAGATTCTGAAGATGATGATGCT
Organism: Chrysanthemum makinoi; assembly: GCA_910596185.1. Lineage (NCBI taxonomy): Eukaryota > Viridiplantae > Streptophyta > Magnoliopsida > Asterales > Asteraceae > Chrysanthemum > Chrysanthemum makinoi. The sequence goes on along the minus strand of OU343222.1, from coordinate 258,176,594 downwards.
TCCACCAAACACATTCCTAAGCTCTCTGATAATGAAGATTGGTGGAATGCATATATAGGGGGAAACGCACTAAATCATCTAGGACTACACCAACTAAAGAAATGACTCAAAGCTGGTGGCCTGAGGAAAGACCTGAATCTCATGAACCTTCATGGGCCATTCCAGAATCTGATTTGATTGTTCCTGACAACAACTAGGCAAATACCATTGCAGCCAACCATGTAGCACCCTCAGAAGTATCACTCCTGCATATTACTGGTGACATGGGAAGCTTTATCAAGTGGTATTGTGAGAAGCAGGGAATTTCATCAATCACTCCAAAGGATCTAGAAGGCCCAGCATATGAAATTGTCAAAGCCTTCCATTCATATGCCGTTCATCTACAATAACAAATGGAGGAATGCCACAAACTGTTGACAGATCAAGTAGATGATAATATCAGTCGATACAACGTCAACAACCCTTTTCCTCTTGGTGGTGAACCCGGTCAGATGACTATCCAATCAGATTTCTTCTTCAACAGAGATATGGATTATCTACGTGCTGGGACTCAGGGAAGCAGACCAGCTTTATCTATTTCTAAGATGAAGGCTGCAAATTATCCAGATCCAGGACTTGAACAGATGGTCCCAAATCAATTTTGGACTGAAACGGAATATGAGTACGACGTTGCTGCCTCATACGATATCACTCATTGGTGGCTCAAAAAGAAAAGATTCTACATTGAAAGACATGGTGCAGAAAAGAGGCGCGAAGCGGTTCGTTCCAAGCTGCATATTCTAAGTGTAGTCAGTGTGGAGATCTTTCCAATGTATGGATACGATTATTTGAAGAAGATCATCCTCTGAAGAGCTGATCTGAAAGACCATGTAATTGAAGAAAACGACTTCAAACATCTATTTCCAAGTGATTTTGAAGATATGTACTTATTGAACCTCCAAGGCCACCTTGATCACCTGCCTACTCGCGAAAAGAAGTCTCTTGTTGCAGCAGTCAATCTATGGATAAGAGAATTAGTGATACGAAAAAGAGTGGGTGACTTTCAGCTTGGCTTGAAAGCTATCAGACTCAAGTAAATCTCACCAAGCCTCAATGGGAAGCCACAGGGTATGAATACAGACATGACTACTCAGTTATTGACACTCCAAGAGTAGTTATCTTTACAGAAAAATATGGATCAAGGATGCTAATGAGGTTGTGTGAGCTATACAAGTTCAGTGATGGTACTCTAAAAGTTGTTGAAGAAGAGCTGGATTCTAGGGTCAAGGAGCTTAAGCTCGAGATGAGACCGGGGAACAATACAAGGTTTTGGACGGTGCATGATGTAAAAAGGTGTGAAGATTTCATTGCTGCTATTGGTAGAAGGCTCAAGAATAGAAAGATATTCCGTAGCCTAGAAAGTTTTGTGGGAGGAAGAGTTCATGAAAGACATTACAAGCTACTACAGAGAACAGAATGATGATATCCTCTCATAGTAGTTATTTTTGTTTAACTCTCATGTGTGATGTGGTGATTGTAATATCAACAATAATAACTATAATGTATATAGTAGTAATAGGTTTATGCCTTGTAGCTTCCCTCTTTGTCTTAAGAGGGAGCGTTGTAGCGTTTCTTTTCAGATCAAATAAAACATGACACATTTTTCTCCAAAAGGTTTTATACATATTTAAATCACTTGAGATCCAAAATCTCAAAGGATTTGAAATTTTTGATCGGGGGAGAAAATGTTATATAAATATGCAATCTGATAAAATGTGATCTTCAAGTCTCAATAAATAGGCATCTCTCCCCATATGTGCTAAACCTTTTCGTATATCAAAGCACATATTGAGGGGGAGCATTTCAAAAATTATCTTAAAAACTATCAAGGTACTAAAGCAGCATTGTTCTTTTTCAAGAAGTACCTTGATTGAAATTTTAAATGGTTTCCTTGGCTTGTGATCATGTAAATTACTTCAAAACACCCCTTGTATGCTCTAAACAATCTTCAAAACTCTTTCGATTATCGATGCACACATCAAGGGGGAGTAATCAAAAGAAAACCTCATCATTTCCCAAAATATTTATCCAAAGTATTTTGAATTCTTGAATTGATCGGGGAAGTGATGATGATGGTCATTTTAGAAAATATTAATCAAAGATTGGATCTTTCATTCTTAATCTATGATTTCAAAATCCTCTTGCCTCCATGTGCTAAAACAATTTCTAACACTTGAAGCACTTGTTGATGGGAAGGTTTTCTAAAATATCAAAAACAAGGTACAAATTGCTTTGATTTTATATCACAAGTATCTTGATTGATTTTCAAATGGTTTTCAATTGGTTTCGAGGCGGAATGAACAATACCAAAAGACCAACCAATTTATTTTATGCATGAAGATATAAGGATGGTTAGGTTAGGTATTCGTTCCCACGATCCCACCAAAGCCGGAGGGATCTACCCAGGGACAATCCACTAGATAGTGTAGAGTCCTCAGGTATGATGAAAAAAAAGAAAAAAAATGAGAATATGGGAAGAGTGCGGACTGAGACAGAGCTAGCACTGAAATAAACCCAACAAGGTTCTAGTTATGAAGTCTCGGTAAGCACTGAAGGGGTTGAAGAATGAATAATAATTGAATGTGAAAAGGGTGAAAAGAAATAGCCCTCCATTAATTCAACCTTGGGGCAGAAACCGGGTTCAATTCATATGCTACTGGTGGTTACCAACGTACCGCCGGTATTGAAGACAAGACGTCATGGACCCAGTGACGCACTGCACTAAAACTTCCCAAGCTACCCAAGTTCCTCTTAAAAGGACTTGTTTCATTCTCACGGGGAACCTACATAATCTATTGACTTTCTCTTAGAGATTTTTGATATTGAAGAAGGAGACCCTCTCCCTAGTCTCCGACATAGGAAACCAAAGGTGCACTATTGAGTCTAGAGCCAAGAGATCATCAATAAATCTCATTAGGACACAATTAATGAAGACTCACAATTTCACACAATGTGGAATGTGAGAATATACTTTGAGAGTCCTACGCATTATCCTTGTGGTATTGCCAGAACATCCGAGTGATATGTAAAAGTATTCACGATGAAGATGGAAATCCTTCTAGAGCCAACATCAAACAAGCTCTTGGTGGGTGACATGTGAGATCTTTCCAAAAGATCAAGCTTGTGACAACTGGATAGAAACGATGGGGCAATTCACTCTTGAATCAACCTTGGTCCAGGAAATGGATTGACAGATACCTTTGAAAAACCAATCGTTGTACTTAAAAATTATTTCTCTAGCACATCGACTGTGTATCACGTTTTCAAAATAAAAGGGTATTTATGATTGATAATTGATTTTCCATAAAACCTTCGTTGTATTGCAAAACACTTTCCACTAAACAATACATGATTGTTTTTCAAATTATTTTTCATCAATCATTGAATCTCAATTCGCTGGTTCACTCACTTCGTGTTGTCTTCTTTGAGACATTCCGGTTTGAGAACGGCTTGATTAGATGCGAAACCATGTCAAGGGGAACTGTGGTTCTTGCAACCTGTTCAACAAAGTTGATCAAAGACACTTTCGTGCGCTTTATTGCTAACTGTTGTTTGCAGGGACAACCGACGGTTGCAGCTGATCAGAATTGAGGAGCCAATCCATAGCCGCATGCTCACACATCACAATCACTTCTAAAGAAATCATGATTAGTGCTTATCTTCATCAACTGACTCTGATATTCTCAATCCATGCTTTTGCTACGCTGCTGCAAATATCGTGAATCAACAAAAGCTTCCGCAACTCTGATAAGAAGATATCATGATCCAAAATGTGAGCATGTCGATCTTAAAGTCACAACATCAAATGGTGGAAACTTCACAACGGATGATACGGATTTTATGTGTTGCCGATGATCTCAATGAAATCTCCTGATCACTTATCAAAGAAACACTTAAAGCTAAAGAATCACTACTACAATGCAAAGTTAAATTTTAAGAAGCTTCAAAGTCTACAAGCTCGTGCAGTAAAGATTATAGATAAAGTGCTAGAACTTTCAATGTAACTCTTGGGGTGACCTCCTTAGGGGGAGATTGTTAGGATTTAGAAAATCCATGTAGAAGTGTCGGTCACCCCGACAATTTTTTAGCATATTACGGCTCGTAGACATAACGTTATATTAGTTAGTTTATTAGTAGCATAAGTAACACTGTGGAAGAAGGACGAGTCTTTACCCACTGTATGCCTGATCCACAGCCCGAAGGAGGGCGTAGTCATTTGTATAAATAGCCATCTCCCCATAAGGGAGAGGGTTGGATGTTCATTTGCTAATCTAACCTTTCATTTTGATTTTATCTTTCTATAACGTCTCATCTTTCTCTCTCTAAAACCTACTTCATTCGACCCAACTTGTGCTTGTTTGTGTGATTGTGAAAACCAATATGTAACACGACTCACTAAACTCTAGATAACTTTGAAACAAACATACATAAATATTAAGATAGATGTAGGATGGTATCCCGTATATTTTTTTTCATTTTTTTTCAACACTTTTTTTTTCTTTTCTTTTGCATACACTTTTACTCTACCATCCTCTACAATAACATCAAAATATAAGGGATTTATAGGAGCATCCCTACACTTGAGTTTTTATTACTCTAACACTAAAACGTTCTTTCCCGTCACTCCATAAAATTTTACTTTACGCATGAGTCCCAATCGTCCCAAAACTGTGTACAAAATATATGACTCGACTTAGCAACCATGCAAGTAACTAGATAATTGAACTAAGGGTTTAGTAGTGATAACAATAATGTACTAAAGGTGAGTGCATACAAGGTAGGCTAAGACAATTTGGGTGTACATTTGGGGGTGGATTGTAAACAATGCTCTTCATTGATATTCCGGAAAACCGAAACATCACGAGAACCGCGAAAAGGATAGGCTCTGAGGGGTTAACTAGGGGTATCGTGTACTAAAGATGAGTACATCGTAAGGGTGTGGGGTAATTACTCGACCGATGTGGAAGAAGTAATTATAATACGGGTATCAAACAAGGGTTATCCTAATGCCTCTTATCATTTAGTCATTCCTAACTACACAAGTGTAGTCTCACTAGCGATCTCGGAATGCATCACAAAACAAGTTCTAGAATCCATTATACTACTGGTACACTCTCGAAGCATTAAAGGTGAATGCTTTAATTCCTATAGATCTAGGGCGAACCTCACATTTTTGGGGTGGTATTTGAAAGGTAAAAGGTTTTTGTGCTAGTCATATAACTTCTATCCATGAGACGCTTTATTAAGACTAAAGTCCCACCCGTACATGTCATGAAATTTTTTAAATTTGGCGCTAAAATTGCCCTAACAAATATTTCTCATAGCTTATTACACAAATGAAATAGGACAAGACAAATGATCAAGAGTATAGTTTCAAAGTTCCCGTTTTATTCTCCCTCCCTACACTTAAACTGAACATTGTCCCCAATGTTCCCCGAAAGTATCAAAGTTATGATAATGGAAGGTAATTAAAAGAGAAAGAAACTAGTACTCCCCTGATTAGCTTGGTAGGATCCGTGTGAAGTAGTGGTTAAATTCTTTTCCAAGAAGAATGTATGTGTGATAAGCTTCATCCAATATTGTGTTTCTTCTTCTTGAAAAATAAAACCTACACACTTTAAGAAAATAGATGAAACCTTCGCGTAAAATTGACGGTAAAATTATATATGACTCTACTACACTAGTATATAATGCTTGTGGAATGGATGTTTGCATATTTTCTGGAAAATTAAGACCTGAGAATTTCCAAAAATTTATACATAGCACAGAAAACGAGAGAAAGTTCATAAGCTGTTTCTGCTCCTCCTGACGTCGTCAGGTTCTAATCCTGACGCCGTCAGGTTATCCTGACAAAAACTGGTCTGCTGCGTTTTTCTGGAAAAATTACACCTTTAAAATCTGGAAAAATTCCTGCAAAACATCCATTATGACTCGATACACGCATTTGACTCTAACAAACACACATATATATCAATTTCATTAATCATAGTTCTCATGTTCACGTTCTTTTAAAAACGTGTGTAATCTTCCCTACACTTATCCTCTTTGTAAAATACCTTTATATGTAACTAAGACGAGGTTAAAGACAAAATAAAGCATTTTCACAAATTCAAACATGAGAACAAACAATAATGAAAAGATATATGACATACAAACAAGCAAACAATTAAGCATGGGTTGCCTCCCACGAAGCGCTTTTCTTTATTTATAAGTCTTGTAGCTAGACTCGAAATCGTGCTCCTACGTGACTTCATTGTCGTCACCTTCTTCCTCATGACGGTCTCTATCGGGGTTTTCCATGTTATAATAATGCCCTATTATGCATCTTTCTAAAAAATCATCTTCTCCCCAATCGGTTCTATATTCTGGTCCTAATTTAAAAAAATCCTTATAGAACCCAAAAATCTTATTCATTACATAATCTACTCCTTTCTCTTTATCCTCCTCATTCCTATAGTAGACCGATAGCTTAAGTTCCTTTTCATCATTAGATAGTGATGAAGATTTCTCAATCTTAAATGGCATTTGGTAAGCTATGTCATCGGTCTCATCTTTGAATCATACTATTCCTAATGACGTATCATAAGTCATCCCGATGTTTTCTATGAAAGGCTTTACTAGAATTACGTGGGACAAGCTAGGATCTATGGTCGTACTAATATCCTCCATAATTATGAAATCCGTAGGGTACGTGAAACTTCCTACATAGACGAGCAATTCCTTAACTCTACCAAGGAAATTACAACTAACTCTAGGATCATCGGGATCTTGCCTATTTGGGATAGGTTTCTTCATCACCTAATTATAATATGTGCTAGTCATGATGTTTATCGGGGACTTGCGATCAATGTTGGCCTTTGCCACGAAAAGATGTCCTATTCAACATGGTACGTTGAGATTCCACGGATTTCCAAATATGATCCGAGGGCTTTTCCTAACATACACGTGATGAAGGTCGCGCACTAAGTGTGGGTGGCGAGAGAGTTTGTTGCATATTGGATTTCATAAACACACTAAACCAAAGATCAAAGAGGCGTATAAGATGATGTTTTAGAGAGAGAAAGAGTTAGAGGTTTGGGAACTTAGTGAGAGAAAGTAAAAGTATTATTATGAGCTCCAACTCTCTACCTTGAGAGGTAGAGAGTATTTATAGTTCTTACATAAATCGCCAACTACGGGCTATGGATCAGGCATACAGTGGGTAAAGACCCGTCCGTCCTCCACGGTGATACTTAACTAAATACTACTTAACATTAAATAATCTACGACTACGATCTTTCTAACGATTACATATACTTGAGGTGACCGACTCTTTAATGACCGGATTTACTAAATCCTAACAATCTCCCCCTAAGGGAGGTCACCTCAAAAATACATTGAATACAAACAGATATTACAATATGATTGTTCTTGGATTCTTGTTAAAGTTCTTTGCTCTGCAGCTGGTAGTCATCGATTCTTTATTTTTGCATGTTTGGTGAATCCAAGTGGAGGTCTTTAACTGATCCACGTGATAATGAGTTTTCAGCCAGCTTTGAGATCATCAACTATCATAAATCTTTGACTCTTCCATTGTGGTGTTGGTATTATGTGATGTTGTGACATGTTGGACCGACATGCTCACATTCTGGATCATGATTTCTTCTCATCAGAGTAGCGGAAGCTTTCGTTGATTCATGATATTGGCAGCAGCGTAGCAGAAGCATGGAGTGAGAATATCAGAGTCATTGATGCACTAATCATGATTTCTTTTGAAATGAATGTGATGTGTGAGCATGCGGCTATGAATTGACCGCTTCATTGATCATTTTGCAAACGTCGGGCGTACCTGCATACAACAGTTAGCAATAAAGCGCACGAAAGTGTCTTTGATCACTTTCATTGAATTGAGGTACACGGCCCACGGTTCCCCGTTGATCAGTACAAGTACTGCTTGTGATCAGGTATAATTCCGAAGAATTTCCTTAACAGGGTTTCGCAGCTGCTCTAGCTCTTCTCAAACCGAACGTCTCAAAGAAGACAACACGGAGTGAGTGAACCAGCGAATTGAGATTCACTGATTGATGAAAAGAGATTTGAAAAACAATAGTGTACCGCACAATAGAAATTGTTTTTGCAATATAACGAAGGTTTTAATGAAAATCAATTATCAATCATAAACACCTTTTTATTTTGAAATATTAGTACACAGTCGATGTGCTAAAGAAAATAATTTTTAAGCACAACGACCGGTTTTTCAAAGGTATCTATCAATCCATAACCTGAACCAGGATTGAATCATAATTATGACTCGCCCCATTGTTTCTGTTCAGTTGTCACATGGTTGATCTATTGGATAGATCTCACATGCCACCCACCAGGAGCTTGTTTGATGTTGGCTCTAGAAGGCTTTCCATCTTCATTGTGAATATGTTTGCATATCACTCGGATGTTCTGGCAATACCACAAGGATAATGCGTAGGACTCATAAGATATAATCTTTCTTTCCACATTGTGTGAAACATAGAGTCTTTATATTCAGTGTCCTAATGAGATTGATTTGATGATCTCGTGGCTCTAGACTCAATAGTGCACATTTGGTTCCTATGCCGGAGACTAGGGAGAGGGTCTCCTTCTTCAATATCAACAATCTCTAGGAGAAAGTCGATAGATTATGTCGGTTCCCCGTGAGAATGAAACAAGCCCTTTTAAGAGGAACTTGAGTAGCTTAGGAAGTTTAGTGCAGTACGTCACTGGGTCCATGACGTCTTGTCTTCAATACCGATGTTACCTTGGTAACCACTAGTAGCATATGAATTGAACCCGGTTTCTGCCCTAAGGTTGAGTTAATGGAGGGCTATTTCATTTCACCCTTTTCTCATTTCATTTCTTTTTCATTCTTCAACCCCTTCAGTGCTTACCGAGACTTCATAACTAGAACCTTGTTTGGTTTATTCCAGTTCTAGCTCTATCTCAGTCCGCACTCTTCCCATATCTCACTTTTCTCCTTTTTTCATCATACCTAAGGACTTCTACACTATCCAGTGGATTGTCCCTGGGTAGATCCCTCCATTTCTGGTAGATCATGGGAACAAATACCTAACCTTATCATCCTTATATCACCATACATAAAGTAAATTTGGTCGATCTATTTGGTATTGTTCATCTGCCATTGGAACCAATAGAAAACCATTTGAAAAATCAATTCAGATACTTGTGATATATTATCAAAGCATTTTGTACCTGAATTGTTTTTGATATTTTTAGAAATAGAGCTCCCCCTCAACATGTGCTTCATGTCTTTGAAATCATTTTGGCACACTGAGGCAAGAGGAAGAATTAACTTCTTTGATTACCATTTTCTAAAAGATATCAACATCACTTCCCTGATCAAATCAAGTAGATAAAGCATATTGGGGAAGGATGAGGTTTTCATAAAATTGCTCCCCCTCAATATGTGCCTCGAGGTTTGAAAGAGTTTTGCACATATTAGAAGGAACCTGCACTTAGATACAAATCAATCACGTTTCCATTCTTTGTGGTTTTTTTAAAAAAATATGCTCCCCCTCAACATGTGCTTCATGTCTTTGAAATCATTTGGCACATGTGGGGAGGAAAGCTTGCTAAACACTTGTGAAACCATTTATCGAATCATCAGTTTAAATCCAATTTAAATCACAAATTCTCCCCCGATCACAATTTTCAAATATTTGAGATTTGTGATCTCTATAGATTTAAATTGTTTTTGAGAGCTTTTAAGGAGAATTATGACTTGCTTATGAAAATATTTAACCGATAAGGATCACTTATGAGACTTTAAACTCCAATAACATGCATGAATATCTTTTGAAAACATGACAAATAACCTTTTAATTGAAATCATTCTCCCCTCAATCAATGACATAAGTTGTTGATTGAGAGATCGAGATTATGACCGTTGTCAAGTCCAAGTGAATTTCAAAAATTTAGTCCGAGTTATTCTGTTTAACATTGTTTTCATTAGATAGCAAATATTTTTCAGAAGAATTTATAGAAGGAAAAATATTTGTGAAAGAATTTTTAGAATCAGAGCATGAGATTTGAAACATACGTTAAAGCATGGCTCTGTTCTTTCTTTAAAAATCGGGTTACTGCCTGAAATGACAATAAACCATAGTTTCACTTTCTCCCAAAAATATATTTTGATTTTTATTTTTTTGATTTTTTTTATAAGAACATTCGAACAATATCTAAAGTCCCGTGTCATTCTTTGAATGACAACACAAAGACCGTAGATATTTTCGAATCGAGAAAAACATGACAAAATGACAATATTTTTTGAAATTTTTCAAGATTTTTCAGATTTTTATGGATTTTTTGAAAGTTTTATATTTTTCTATTTACTTTTTGAGGGTTTTGAAATTTTGTATTTTGCTTTTCGAATAAATATTTACAAGATATGGATGAAGAAAAGACCTTTACTCCTCGTCTTCCTCTTGAAGACGTTTGAGTGTTTTCGGTTGTAGACTCTTTAGACCAAGTCGTGGTAGGATAAACTCAAAACGTTCTCTAGGAAGAGCTTTGGTGAAGATGTCTGCTAACTGGTATTCAGTCCTCACAAAATAAAGTTCCACCACACCGTTTTCTACTTGCTCCCTGATGAAATGATGTCGAATGTCAATGTGTTTTGCTCTTGAGTGTTGAACGTTGTTGCATGAGAGAGCAATAGCACTTTTATTATCACAGTACAGAGGGATTTTGTTGAATTCAAAGCCATAGTCAGATAATTGAGATCTCATCCATAGGATTTGAGCACAACAAGATGACATGGCTATGTATTCAGCCTCTGTAGAGGAAATAGAAGTACTCATTTGCTTCTTTGAAGACCAGCTCACAAGCTTATCACCCAAAAACCGAGCACCTCCAGACGTACTTCGACGTGTATCTTGACAACCTGCATGATCGGCATGCATAGGCGTTAGTGACATACCGGTGTCCTTCGGGTACCAAAGTCCCATATTGATGGTTCCTTGGAGATACCGAAAGACCCGTTTAACCGCTTCAAGGTGCTTTTTGGTAGGCTTAGCCTGATATCTAGCACACATGCAAACAGCGAACAGAATGTCTGGTCTACTGGGTGTGAGGTACATCAGGGATCCGATCATACTACGATATTTCGTTTGGTCTACCATGATCCCTGAGTGGTCCTCATCCAGTTTAGTACGCTCTATCATGGGAGTGTCAACAGGGTCACTAGAATCAAATCCAAATTTCTTTAAAATCTCATTTGCATATTTAGATTGATTTATAAAAATGCCTCGGGACTTTGTGAAATTTGTAATCCCAAGAAAAATGACATTTGTCCCATCATTGACATTTGAAATTTGGAACCCATTTCATTTGAAAAAAGATCACATTCATTGGGGCCAGTCGAGGCAAAAATAATATCATCAACATATATTTGAACATGAATTAAATGTTTTCCTGACTTTCTGGTGAACAATGTCGGATCAACTGCTCCTTTGCTGAATCCAATAGATAGAAGAAACTTTGATAGCGTATCATACCATGCCCTTGGAGCTTGCTTCAAGCCGTAAAGAGCCTTCTTCAAACGATAGACGTGAGTAGGATGCTCTGGATTCACAAAGCCTTCAGGTTGGCTGACGTATATGACTTCTTTAAGATCTCCGTTAAGAAAAGCCGTCTTTACATCCATCTGATAGACTACCATGTTCTTACTTGCAGCATTAGCCAAGAAGATTCTGATTGCCTCGATACGAGCAACAGGAGCAAATGATTCTTCAAAGTCAATACCCTCTTCTTGACGGTATCCTTTTGCAACTAATCGAGCCTTATTCTTTAAAACATCACCATGCTCATCAAGTTTCACTTTGAAGATCCACTTTAGAGCAATGATCATAGCACAATCTGGAGCAGGTACTAATTCCCATACATCTAGTCGATCAAACTCATGAATTTCTTCTTGCATGGCATTGAACCAATTGTTTTCATTCATGGCAGTTTTAACATCTTTTGGTTCGACCTTAGAGAGTACGGAGTTGAAGAAGCACCATAAGGCATCGGTTGCAAGTTGTTTCCGTGTAGATACTGGACGAGAAGGGTTTCCAATGATGTTGTCCAATGGATGATCATGTGTCCACTTTCTAATGTGTTCATGTGGTTGTTGTTGAGGAACTGACGTAGCAGAGTCGATGTCTCCTGATGAAGATGGTTTTGATGATGATTCAGGAGCCAATATGTTTTCAAATGGAGCATCTTAGAGAGTAGCAAAGGAATTAACTTCATCATGGGTGCCAGAAACAATTCCATGATTTACATTCGATGATTGATGATTTGTTGATGAGACAGAGTGATCAGCAGCAGGCGCTTCTTGGCTTAATGATATTGAAATAGAAGGGTTGACTTCATTGACAGGGATAGGAGCAGCCTCTGATGATGGAATTGACATTTCATTAGCATTTGGCTCATAGTGTTCATCAAACATTGGATCAAACAATTTCTTTAAATCATCTTCTGATGGAGGTACATAAGGAGTTGCTGGTGAGGGATTTGAAACGAGAGTAGAACTGATAGGACTACTTGATGAAAGTTGAGATGCGGGTCCATAACTGGTTTGTCCTGAAGCCATTGGACCGGTCAGCTCATCAAACGTAACGTGAATTGTTTCCATTATACTTCGGGTTCTTTTGTTGTAGATTCGGTATCCTTTTCTGTTTGGTGCATATCCTACAAAAACTCCAATGTCCGCTTTAGCTTTACGTTTGCCCAAATCTTGGCCCTCATTAGTTGGATAACACAATGCACCAAAGACACGAAGGAATGAGAGATTAGGTTTTCTATTGTGGACAAGTTCATATGGAGTTTTTCCACGAGCAGTGTGAATTAGGGATCGATTTTGAGTGTAGCATGCAGTGGCAATGGCTTCAGCCCAGAGAAACATTGGAACCTTTGAGTAAATCAGCATTGTTCTTGCGGCTTCCACAAGAGTTCGATTTCGTCTTTCAACTACACCGTTCTGTTGAGGAGTTCGTGGAACACTTCTTTGATGACTGATTCCAACACTTTCATAAAACTCACAAAGTTGTTTATTACCAAACTCAGTTCCATTGTCTGTTCGGATGATTCTGAAAATTTTGTTAAGTCGAACCTGCAGCTGTTTGATAAGTTTGATGATGATATCTGGAGTTTCATCCTTTGTCCTTAAGAACTTAACCTAGTTGAATCGAGAGTAATCATCAACCACAACTAACACATATTTCTTCCCAAAGATATTTTGCACTCTCATGGGTCCACATAAATCCATGTGAATTGTATGAAGAACTTCTGTAACTGAGTTTGTAGGTTTGGGTTTGTGGGCATACTTCTTGCTTTTTCCCAATTGGCATGCTGAACAAAGATGATCCTTTTCATACTTTAGTCTAGGTAAACCTACAACTAAGTCCTTTCTGGAGAGATCATTGATGGTGCCGAAGTTCAAGTGATTGAGACGACGATGCCATAACCATGACTTTGTTTTCGAAGCCTTTGACAACAAGAAAATTGGAGAAGACTTCATCATATCTTCGATAGAGATGGTGTATAGATTTGAACCACGTGTTCCTCTTAAAAGTTCTTTACCATCAAGTTCTCTAACGAAACAAGTATGTTTTTTGAAAGCCACTTCTAGATCGAATCACGAATTGACCGACAGAGAATAAGTTATGACCAAGACCTTCTACGTAATATACCCTGGAGATAACACTATCACCAACAACATAATCTCCATAACCCATAATTGCACCGAAATGATCGTTCCCGAATCTAACAGTCCCGATGAATTTACTCACGAAGTTCATGAGCCGCGTCCGGTCTCCAGTCATATGCTTGGAACAGCCTGAGTCCAGTACCACAGAACGATTTGAACGATCTGCAGTTGAACACAGACAAGAATGAATAACTGGATAATTGGGAACCCCATGAATTAATGGGTTCCACTTGGTTAGTAACAGTGATTGGAACACCCACATCAGAGGTAGAAACAATGGACTCATTAGAAATAGATGCAGTGCTAGTGTCCGTATTTGACCTATTCAAAGTATGTTCGCTTCTTAAGGGAATAGTTCTACCAGTAGGCATCCATTTTCTAGTGGGCATTGATTTAGCAACTTTAGGGCAAAGCTCATTAATCTTAGGGCCAATAGGTATCCATTGATAACCTATGTTACTAAATTTCCTTCCTGTGGGTTTCCACTGTTTTCTAACTTTCTTTCGCCTTTGCCTTTTAGCCTTCTTAGCTTGAATTTTAACATTAACAGTTTTATCAGGGCATTTGACAGCATTAGACAAAACATTCACACCACATTCATGATTAGTAACAGAAATCAAGCAGTCATCATTACATGGTTTGCGAATAGTAGCAGAATTTGAATTAATTACAGTACGCTTATAGCTAATACTAGAATCAACATGATTCATTTTATTCAACTCAAACTTAATATTCCTAGGGTGATCTTCTACTCTCTTCCAATGCACATTCTTAGCTTGCGAGGTCCTATCTTGCTTGGTATTGCCTGGAGGCTTTGACCCGCTTGCTTTTATGTCACTGATTACTCCTGTAGAGGGAATTATGGGAACATTAGTTGGTTGATCTACTTTTTGCATTCCTGAACTAGACGTGCAAGGATCTGAACTACTTGAAGGCACATTAGTGTTCACTTTCTTAAAACTGGGCATAGAATGGTTTGTATGCTTGGCACTAGGCATAGAACAAGGCATCACAGCTTTACCTTTCGCACCTAAGGATTTAGGACATGTTGCAATTAAACATTCTAGCAGCTCTTGAGATCGTTTGGCCTGAATGCAAGCAAACTTAATTTCTCTATCAAGAGGTTTATTAATGAAATCCTCTTCCACAATCTCACGGAGACATTCTAGACTATCCTTAAGGTGAGCACAATAGTTATGAAACACAAGTTCATTATTCCTAAGATGAGGAGGAATGTATATAACAGTCACAGTATATTTGCAATATGAGGATGACTTTGATGCAACATTCTCATTAAAAACAAGTAGCAGTTTCCCTTTTTTCTGACTCCTCAGATTCTCAATTTCTTTTTGTAAAGACGTTATTTTTTTGTTGTTTTTGTCACGAGTGACTTTCATTGAATCATATAACTCTTTAAAGTGTTGTTTAAATTTTTCATTTTCTTCTAGAAAACTCTCGTTTTCCTTTTGTAAAGCATTAACTAAGTTTTGAAGATGAAAAGTTTGAGAATACTGAGAATCTAAAGGAGTAGGCATTTGGGATCCAGTCACATTGTTCTTTTCACCCTTTAATTGAGAGATTTGGGCTTTCAACTTTTCGATCGTGTTACAATGAGCTTGAATCTGTTCGTCACGTTTGTTTATCTGAAAACTGCATCAAACTCTGGAACATCTGAGGATGTCTTGATATTTGAGGTTTTGACATTTTCTTTAAGATGTTGATATTTTAGTTGTAAATTAAAATGTTCAACTTCTAGTTTAGAAAGATGTTTTACCAAATTATCGTGATCATCCCGATCAATTTTCTCATTTAGTTCTGAGTTTTTGTTTTCAAGCTCAATGACACGATCATGGGAAACTTTCAATGCAATAGATAATTCATGAAATCGAGAAGCAGTAATAGAGTGCTTAGTAACAGTATAAAACACATCTTGAGCAACACAACTTGAAATCAAATTCTCATTTAAGATGTGCAAGTTCTTCCTTTCAACTACATTATATTTGAGTTCTGTCATAATCATTGACCTCAACTATCATTGCATCAAATTCCTTTTTCATTTCTTTAATATCTGAATTTATCCCTTTTTGAAGACTCTCAAATTGACCTTTTAATTGTTTAAAGAAAGGCATGACCTCAGTTAAATAACATTCTTTAGTTTGCTCAAAACCCCTTTCCCCCTCAGTTATCCCTGTAGGTGTGATTCTCTTCTTACACGTTTTTTCAAAATCAACAAACAGCTGATAAAAAAACATACAGGCTGATTAAGGTCTTGCTATTAGTGGCAATAGATCTAGGAACTAAATGCATTGGTGTATTAGGAGGATACACAATTGCTTTATGGAATTTCCTACAAGGGGGATTCTTTTCAACAAGATTTTTAGCTTTTTTCATATCCATATCCTTTTTCCAGAACACTTGTTCAGGGGTCAGTAGTATCTGAGGCTTAAACTTGTTTAAGGATATCCAATTTTCCTTAGTGTAATCATGGGGTTTGATTGTTATATTATTCATTTTACACTTAGGATCTTCTAGCTTCATATTCAATTTTTCCCTAGTGACTTCATCTGATTTCTTATCTTCCTCAGTGCACTCAGCGCAACTAGGTTTCTGTCTAGGCTTAAGGATTTCATTACCATCATAAAGTACCTTATGAGCAGCTCTAGCCTTTTTAATGACCTCTGGATTTGGTTCCTCAACAAGGGGAATGCTATGCTTATCGCTTAAGACTCTATGCTTAGTGATCAAGTGAGCAGTCTGAATGGTATTCCCTTGTACGTACAACTTATTTTCAAGCTTGTTTTTCAAAGTTTTATATTGGAAAAATCATTCAAAAGTTTTGATTCCTTAGCATTGAATTCTTGCTTAAGCATTTTAACATTTTCTTGAAGTTCTTGTTTTTGCTTAGCAGTTTTAGAAAGCTTTTCTTGTAAGGAGTTTAACTCTTGTTTTAATACTTCTTCTCTAAAATTACTTTTTCTAATAATTGTACGCATTTGGTCATCCATTTCCTGCTCACGGGTGGTTAACTCAAACTTAGCACGTTGTTCATAAATAGCAACTTGTTCTTTATAGGCATTCAGTTCAGAGGTAACAGAATTATCAGGGGCACATGCAGTGTATTCATCAAAGATATAGTCATCATTGACTGCATTAGATACATCACTTGGTTCAATCGCACTTTCACATTGGGTCACATATTGATCATATGGGACAACATTATCATTGCCCATATTAGCAATATCTGAGTTACTGGTTTCCTGCGATTGAACCTTATCATGTTTCTTTTGCTGATCAACATCATCATATAGTTTTAATACCACTGAGATGATTTTGTCTTTGGATGGACCAGCTTGTTGAGGTGGAGAGACCTTTGGAGAGACCATAGGTGAGATGCTAGCCATGAAGATTGTTTGGGCAGTAGGTTCATCATCGACATCAGAGTCAAATGCATCACAGTCAGCTACTTGAAATGCATTTTGATGATTATGACCTATCTCCTGAATTGGCTGTTCATCAACATCAGCATCATATGTCTTGGCATTGCCCTCAGCAAGAAACAACAACTCCTCTTCATCCAAATCAGCTCCATTATCCTGAGCTTGCACAAGCAACATCTTGTCTCTGAAGTATTCTGCATTCTGTGGACGTTTTGGAGATGTGCAGTTCCTAGCAATATGTCCCTCACCACCACAGTTGTAGCATTTGATCGGCTTTGCTTGTCCTTGATTCCCATTCCTTCCCCTATTCTGATTTACCACATATCCTCTACCAACTCCTCCTCTTCCCTGTTCATACTGCCTTTCTTGAACAGGTTGCACCATAACCTTCACATCTCTGACAGTTGCTTGATTGTGTGGATTGGATCGCTTTCGAGGTTATTGTTGGTGTGTGGAAGAGAGTTCATGTTTTGGTAACCATAAGAGCAGTTGATTGATGAAGTTTTCCATGAATGTGTTTGGGTCTGGAGGCTTATATGCTGGATCAGGGATGAGTTTGTAATTACCATTACCCATGGGTATGACTTGAGAAGCTTTGGAAGTAATACCAACATTGGGTAAAAGGTCATTGAGTCATTTGAGGAACTTGTTTCTCCCTGGTTGGTTTTGAACTGTTCTAGAATCCTTTTCTCAAACATAGCATGTCTCTCATTCTGAAGAAGAAAAGCATACAGTTGCTCATAGTTTGTATTCTTCAATCCTTTGGTTAGCTTCACAGCGGTGACAAATTTGTGCCATTCGGGATTCATGTTGTTCACAAACTTTGAGTTCAATTGAATGTTTGGCATGGTCATTTTGATGTTCCTCATGTCATTCACAAGCTTATGGAATCTCACGTAGTACTCATAGACACTCTCATCTAGTTTCATCTTGAAGTGCTCAAACTCATCATACAATTGTGATTCTCTGTCTTCCTTGGTTAATTCAGAACCTGAGAGAAGCATCTTGACATTATCCCAAACTGCCTTGGCTTCATTGTTGTGATTGATAAGCTTGTAGATGTCTTTTGGAAGACCCTGTAGTATGATGTTTGAGGCCCTGATATCAGCATCGAATCTCTTTTTCTCCTTATCACTGAGCTCATCATACATCTTTGGTGTGTCCAATCCAAAGATCATGGTTCCATCTGCAGCAGTATCAATTATGTCTCTTGTAGTCTCAATCTGATACGGTCCTTCATCAATGGATTTGAGAATGTTGACCCATTTTCCTTTCCAAGACAGTACAATCTGATTCGTTGAGCCCAAGAGTCGTAGTCAGTTCTGTCAAGCATGGGTGGACGAGTATCTGAACCAGATGCATGAACATCCTCAGCAAGATGGAGATGATTGTAGGTACGTTGGTAGACATGTTTACAGATTACACGGGAAATAGATTCTTTCACGGGATTTTACTAAATCAATAGAAAACCGTATTACAAACAAAAGATCAACCAAGTCGCTAAGAGTTATTGAACCAAGTTGCTAAGCCCAAGTCGCTAAGACCCAAGTTGCTGGACACAAGTCGCTAAAGCACCAAGTCGCTACACAGTCAAGTCGCTAAAGAGGAACTCGCTAAGATCCAAGTCGCTAACACCAAGTCGCTAAGATTTATGACAACAAATCGCTAAGCACCAAGTTGCTAGACACAGTTAAGTTGCTAAAGAACAACTCGCTAAGATCCAAGTCGCTAGTATCAAGTCGCTAACAATTTACACTACAAATCGCTAACAATTTCTGAAGCAAGTCGCTAACCTCACCAAGTCGCTAGCCATAGTGGAGAATCCACTAACTTGTACTATTTGTCGGCTTGTCTCAATAGACAAGTCGCTAGGCTCAAGTCGCTAACAACTAACACTGTAACTCGCTAACTATTACTGAAGCAAGTCGCTACGATGAAAATCACAACGAGAACCAAGTCGCTAGCAAGAAAAACTTCAAAAACACACTTTTCAATCCAAAACAAGCTCAACCATAGTGATTCAAGCATACCAAATCAAAGCCCAAGCACTTACAATGATTCTAAACATAAAAGTACACCCAAAATTCAAACTTTAACACTAGAAATGATCCAAATGATGCAAAAACCACTAAACTTTTTCAAACTCAAAAACCATCTAAAACCACTAGAAATCCAAGGATATGTAAGAGAAAAGATCAAACCATGGCTCTTGATACCAATTGTTGCATATTTGATTTCATAAACACACTAAACCAAAGATCAAAGAGGCGTATAAGATGATGTTTTAGAGAGAGAAAGAGTTAGAGGTTTGGGAACTTAGTGAGAGAAAGTAAAAGTATTATTATGAACTCCAACTCTCTACCTTGGGAGGTAGAGAGTATTTATAGTTCTTACATAAATCGCCACCTACGGGCTGTGGATCAGGCATACAGTGGGTAAAGACCCGTCCGTCCTCCACGGTGATACTTAACTAAATACTACTTAACATTAAATAATCTATGACTACGAGCTTTCTAACGATTACATATACTTGAGGTGACCGACTCTTTAATGACCGGATTTACTAAATCCTAACAGAGTTCCTCTTCCGTAGGAAACTTATTAAAGTATTCATCACCTACTTCGTCGGTCGATTCTTCCTTAGGAGTTTCACTAGCCTCAAGTGCCATCTCATGGTTCGCTTCGTCACTAGTCCTATTTGGTTTCACTAAGGTGAGGGTGTTGACGAATTGAACGTGCTTGGATAACTTACTTGGGTCCTTAATTTTCACTCCGGAAGCTTCGGGAGAATGAGTCGAGATGGCATTAACCTTTTCGGTGGTCTTCCTATCACTATTGGTCATGGCTTTCAAAAGGTTATCTATCTTCTTATCCATCTTGGCTTGTTGTTGGTTAAAGCGGTCCGAAAGCTTCGCTATTTGAGCTTCTTGGGATGTAACTAGGTGTTGCAACATCCCTTCTATGTTTTGTTGGCTAGGGCCATGGGACCATGGGGAATCATTAGAGGTGAATTCTTTGGTTTGTCCCCAATTGTAGTCGGGTTTGTCCCTCCATGCTTCTAGGGCATCATTGAAAGTCTAGGTCCGGGTGTTCAGGGGAATCTCCTGGAGCCCATTTCATTGGTACGCGAGGATGCATAGTCAACGGAAGCTTGTTCGGGGAGTCTCGTGCAAGTACGAGTGTCATGGGGACCACTACATAGCTCACACAAGGAAGAGACTTTGTTCACTTGGCGTGAAGACTAAGGATTCTCGTAAGAGCTCATTAGAAATTTGACTTGATCTTCAAGTTCGAGCATCCTACGATTGGAAGGTTGTGAGTCAATGGGAGGCAATGATATTGCCTTGACGGTTTTGGGCAACTCACGGGGGTCATTCCAACTTTCGTTGTCATAGAGGGCAAGGTCCTCTATTGTACCCCACTATTCTTCCGCGGTTAGATCACTAAGCTTGCCACCAGCCGCTTGGTCGATGGATTGCTTAGTTGAGAACTTGACATAATCGTAAAAGATTTGGACTTGAAGCCAAAGATCAATGCCGTGATGAGGGACTTTATGGAGCAAGTCCTTGAATCGAGTCCATGCCTCGTAGAGAGATTCACCTTGACGTTGTTGGAACATCAAGATTTAATTCCTAAGTTTGGTAGTTCTCCCCGGTGGGAAAAATTGGGCAAGGAAACGAGTAGTGAGATCATCCCAACTTGAGATGGATCCGGCGGGAAGTCGCTCAAGCCAATTACTAGCTTGGTCCTGTAGAGAGAATTGGAAGAGACGTGATAACATCAAATAGTCTTGAATATTAAGTGTTAATTTCCCCCGATAATGCTCGTTATTTATATCATTTATATGGATTTACGCTTGTTTTCCATTGTTTTCCACTTTCGGGTAAATTACGAGCATTGGAGCTAAAGAGACGCTGAAATGGAAACATTACTAAAGATTTATCATAGTATGCCTATTTTGAAGAAGTTCACTACAGAACTCCTCTCTCACATTCTACCAGAACTAATTTAGTGACTCGTAATACTAACTTATCAAGAGGTTACTGCAGAACTCTTCCCAAAGGTTACGACGTAACTACATTAGGTCAAATGAGGATCCACGCCACCGATACTTCGAACTCTTCATCGCATCACTTACCGCAACGTGTTTATTGAAGACTACGCGAACCACTTATTAGGTTACCAGAACTAGGATCTAGTGCATTTATGACAGAATGAAGGTTACTAGCTGAACGGCTTCTATATTGGTTACACCCAGAACCACACTGCCTATAAATACCCCACAATATCAAACATTTCTAATCATCCCATTCCACACACAACTCTCTGAGAACGTGGGAAAATCTCAAGGCAGGTCTAGGGGTACAGCATCAAGTTTCAAGGGAGAAGCCCATTACGATAAAGCTTTAGCGTTTTATATTTCTTTTACTTTCAATTCATGTATTTCGTACCTTTGAATATTGAATTGATTTGCATGATTAATATGAGCGGCATGATTCCTTAATTGTTTTGTTTGCGCTTACCTTTACTTCAAGATACAATTATTTCTAAGTGTATGCATGCATAGTTCTTTGGTAGTCACCCTTGATTCGGTAGTTTTGATTGGCGGTAGAGGCCAATTGCCTAGGAGATATGACCAACTAACCACCCTAGGTGAGCGGATGAGATGGAAGGGTAAGATATGACCAACTGACCCCTTTCTACTTATGCATTTGACCAAATCGATCACCTATCGCTGATGAACTTAAGAATTGGGGGGTGTAGTGTCTAAGATCCTAACGACCAAGCACTCACTATTTAGAATCTAGCATGTAGCGGTACTTAATGACTTGGCTTAGGGGACCAGGAACAACAGGATTTATGACGGTGCGCCTGATTTCTCCTGTCGTGGCATCTTTGCTAATAGGTTAGGTGATGAGTGTGTAAATACTCATCATTTTTGATTAAATCTGAACTGCAAAACGTTTAAAAATGCTCGAATGCATCAAAATACCAAAATATCTCAAAATTGCATTTTATATGTTTCAGATGCAAAATGTTCAAAATCAGATGAAAAATTGAGCTAAGTTTGCAAATTGGCGCTTCAGCCCCTAAGTTTCAAAAATTGTCGAATAGTCCCCGAGCACTTAATTTCAAAAGAAAAATCACCAAAGGTCCTTTTAAAATCATAATTTGTCAAAATTAGTCATTGGTGAAAATATCAAAGTTTTGAGAAATTAAAGTTCACCCTACAACTTCATAAATTACGTGATTTGGTCCCCGAATATTAGAGATTTGCAGTTTGATCCTTGGAATTTTCAGAGATTGTCAAAATCTTACCCTTGATTACATTTGTAGAATTTACATTCGGTCCTTGAAATTTTCAAGGCGCTTTTGGTCCTTATACTCAAATGGATTTAAAACTAATCCTAAGTCCAAATCCTATAACTAAAACCCAAGCCCAATCCTATATATTACCGGCCCAACCCATACCCTAACCCTTTGACCCGGCCTTATAAACAAAACCCTAAGTTTTTAAATAATAAACCGCCACTGCCCCCTTTTCCCTCATCATCATTCAAGAACTTCTGCCCATTTCCCATCATCACCACCTACCCTTTATCACTCCAAACACACCAAGCCAAGATACATTTAATGCCTCCTCAACCTAACACTCAACCTCTCCAAATTGCTAAAAAACATTTTACGCCAAAATGCATCAAACGCAAGATTACTTCCGTACATCCAATGGTCAAGCTTTAAAGTCGGGAAATGCTCGTGAGTAGTGAGAGAAGCAGTTTTGGGTATAAAAAGAAGAAGAAGAAAGAGAGAAAATGTGTAGCACTTAGTTAAATTTTCAAATGTATGTCGTTTTTAATTTCTTAAGTCTAAAATAGATCATTAGTTGTTATTTCAAGTTCCATTGTATCAAACTACTTTGTTTCAGTGTATTACAACTCTTTTTAAGTATTAAATCAAGTTTGTGTTAAGATTTCATATTTCATGGTCACTGTTGCAAATTTCAAATTCAAAATCTGATGTCCAAGCTTCAACTAGCCTATTATTAAGTTAAAACAAGCTTATATAAGCTTATTATAGCTTTTTGTAAGCTCTCATTCAAGTTTCAAGCAATTTTGGTTTTTGGTAAAAGAAAGTCAAATTGGGTGCAGTTGGTCTTGGAAATGGATAATGGTTGATGCAAGGTGATATTGGGTTGAAATAGACTAGGTTGGTAGTGGTTTTGGGTTCTCGATCTTAGCCCGCAAATAAGCGGACCTTGTAGTTTGTATTTCCTATTTCAATCTATTTTGCATAGTGAGCTTGTATGTGTATCTCAGGTTACCAATAGGTTAGATTTGTTTATTTAGTTGATTAGGTTATCTAAACTCAGTTTGATCCATAATATTTGCTAGTTAGGTGGTTAGCTTAATTAAAATTGCAAATCAGTGTTATAAAGTGGTGTTTGGATCATAGGGTTAACCTGAGATAGAGACTTGCTCAATGGGTAAACTATGTGCCTTTAGTCTTATTTAGTAGTAATATAGCCAAATTGGTCATTTATTTGTGACTAGAATACCAAAGTCAAAAGAACTTAAAATCGCTCATGTTACAACCTGTTTGAATCAGTTGGTCAAATTAAGCATTTGTGTTTAGAACTCATAGAAATAGCTTGCAGTAGTATTATTTCACCTCAATACATCAATTTCAGTCCACAAATTAAGTTCTAATCTCAAATAAGTCAACATTTCACCTCATTAAAAGTCAAAAAAGTTGAAAATCCGCTTTTATAAAGTTTGTTGATTTATCATTGACTCATTTCTGGGTCAAATTAAGTGAAACTTGGGATTTTAAAAACTTCCACTGGTCTATTTACTTATCACCATTTTTGTAGAATTTTGTAAATTTTTTTTAAGCTTCAAAATTGCCTGTGGATTTGGTCTTATATGCCCTGTGCACAAACTCAGTGAATACTGAGTGTGCACAAAGTTTTGTGGTGGCTTGCACAGGGCTCATAAGAGCTTGCCCAAGTTTGGTTCTTGGTTTAGAGATAGTCACCCAGGTCTAGTTGAGGTTCCCACATTCCTGCTTAGTCCTACTATGTAGCTATTTTCTATCAGAAATCATGTGTGAAACTGCTTAAAGACATAAGCTCACATAATCAAATCTAAGTAGCTTGTATTTCAGAGGTGTAGGATAGTTTTAACTTGTCTCATTTAGGTAATTTTAGCATATTATAGCTTCTGTTTCAGTTTGGTGCTTGTTTGTAGCTTTTGGCTTATCTTGAGTGCTTATTTATAAGCACTCTCCACTGCAGCCTCAATTTCCTTCACACAACCCCCTGTTTTTATATTTTTCCTAGATTCTTCACATTATTTTAGACTTTTCTTGAATTTTTCAGATTTTTCTAAGTCAGTTTGCTATTTTTCTTAATTTAAATCAATTTTTAGTACTTTTTAATTAGCATTTAATACAATTAATTCAGAAAAGTTTCAAAAAAAATAAGTTTTTATTTTTCCTAGATTAAGATAAATATAAAAAGTCAAAAAAATATTTTTCCAGATTTTTCTTAGTTAAATTTGTATTTTTAAGCAATTTAAGTAGTTTTAAATAGTTTTTAATTCATAGAAAATAGAAAAATAATCAGAAAAATACAAAAAATAGTTTTGAAAATTCTCTTTTGTTATTTTAGATTTTTCCAAGTCATAATTTCATTTTTCTAGCTTTATTTCATATTTTCTTGTATTTTAGGTTAATATTTAAATAGTAAAAATAGTTTTTAATTAATAATAATTAGATAAATAGTTTTAAAAAATAATTTTATTTTTCTAAATATTTTCTTTTATCATTAGATTTGTAAAAAAATGTCATTTTATATTTTTAGGATTTATATTGTTTAAGTTTTACGCTTTTATTGCCGTGATAGCTTTTAATTCAGCTTTTATAAAAGAAAAATCAAAACATCATTTTGCAAATAGTGATAGCTTATTTAATATTTTTATCTTTTAATTTCCTTTAATTTGCATTTAAGCCTTTGTAATTTATAGCTTTCAGAGTTATAATCATTATCAACCTCTTTTCCGCTCAAATCTCTCGACACTATTTCCGCCGGTGATTCTTCGATACCGGCCGACATAACGCATCAGGAAACACTATACTCTCCAGATTATTTTTGATTAAACCGAATCAAGAAAACGCTTAAAAATGCTCGTAGATCAAAATACCGAAAATATCTCAAAATTGCATTTTATATGTTTCTTTATGCAAAATGTTCAAAATCGATGAAAATGAGCTAAGTTTGCAAAATTGGCGCTTCAAAGCCCCCAAGTTTCAAAAATTGTCGTGAATAGTCCCCGAAAGCACTTAATTTCAAAGAAAAATCACCAAAGGTCCTTTTAAAATCATAACTTGTCAAAATTAGTCCTTTGGTGAAAATATCAAAAGTTTTGAGAAATTACAAGTTCATTCTACAACTTATAATTATGTGATTTGGTCCTCGAATATTAGAGATTTGCAGCTTGATCCTTGGAATTTTCAGATTGTCAAAATCTACCCTGGATTACATTTGTAGAATTTACATCTCGTGGTCCCTTAAATTTTCGGGCCAAGTGCTTTGGTCCTTATACTCAAATGGATTTAAAACTAATCCTAAGTCCAAATCCTATAACTAAAACCCAAGCCCAATCCCATATTACCCGGTCCAACCCGCTACCTAACCCTTTGACCCTGGCCTTATAAACAAAACCCGCCAAGTTTTAAATAATAAACCGCCACGTCTCCCTTTTCCCCTCATCATCACCCCTAACTTCTCCCATTTCCCATCATCACCACCCTACCCTTATCACTCCAAACACACCAAGCCAAGATACATTTAATGCCTCCTCAACCTAACACTCAACCTCTCCAAATTTAAAAACATTTTACGCCAAAATGCATCAAACGGCCAAGATTACTTCCACATCCAATGGTCAAGCTTTAAAGTGGGAAATGCTCAGAGTATGAGAGAAGCAGCTTTGGGTATAAAAAGAAGAAGAAGAAAGAGAGAAAATGGTAAAGACTTAGTTAAATTTTCAAATGTATGTCGCTTTTTAATTTCTTAAGTTCAAAATAGATCATTAGTTGTTATTTCAAGTTCCATTGTATCAAACTACTTTGTTTCAGTGTATTACAACTCTTTTTAAGTATTAAATCAAGTTTGTGTTAAGATTTCATATTTCATGGTCACTGTTGCAAATTTCAAATTCAAAATTTGATGTCCAAGCTTCAACTAGCCTATTATTAAGTTAAAACAAGCTTATATAAGCTTATTATAGCTTTTTGTAAGCTCTCATTCAAGTTTCAAGCAATTTTGGTTTTTGGGTAAAGAAAGTCAAATTGGGTGCAGTTGGTCTTGGAAATGGATAATGGTTGATGCAAAGGGTGATATTGGGTTGAAATACTAAGCTTTAGCGTTTCTGGGTTCGATCTTATCCCTCGCAAATAAGCCGACCTATGCAGTTTGTATTTCACTTTCCTATTTCAATCTATTTTGATAGTGAGCTTGATGTGTATCCTGTGGTTACCAATAGGTTAGATTTGTTTATTTAGTTGTATTTAGGTTATCTAAACTTGATCCATAATATTAGCTAGTTAGTGGTTAGCTTAATTAAAATTGCAAATCAGTTATAAAGTGGTGTTTGGATCATAGGGTTAACCCTTGAGATAGACTTGCTCAAAGGTAAACTCTCGGCCTTTAGTCTTATTTAGTAGTAATATAGCCAGATTGGTCATTTATTTGTGCACTAGAATACCAAAGTCAAAAGAATTAAAATCAAATTTTCAGTGTTAAATGCTTGAATCAATTGGTCAAATTAAGCATTTTGTTTAGAACTCATAAAATAGCTTGCGTGAGTATTATTTCACCTCAATACATCAATTTCAGTCCACAAGTTAAGTTCTAATCTCAAATAAGTCAACATTTCAATTCTGTCAAAAGTCAAAAAAAAAAGTTGAAAATCTCAGTTTTTACCAAAGTTTGTTGATTTATCATTGACTCATTTCTGGGTCAAATTAAGTGAAACTTGGGATTTTAAAAACTTCCACTGGTCTATTTACTTATCACCATTTTTGTAGAATTTTGTAAATTTTTTTTAAGCTTCAAAATTGCCTCAGGATTTGTCTATATGCCTCAAGGCACAAACTCAAATACATCGAAGTGCATTGTGTTTGTGCAGGGCTTGCACAGGGCTCATAAGAGCTTGCCCAAGTTTGGTTCTTGGTTTAGAGATAGTCACCCAGGTCTAGTTGAGGTTCCCACATCTGTTTTCTAGTCCCAGCTTATGGAGTAGCTTATTTTCTAGCTGCAAATTGGTGGGTGGAAACTGCTTTTAGCACATAAGCTCACATAATCAAATCTAAGTAGCTTGTATTTCAGAGGTGTAGGATAGTTGTAACTTGTCTCATTTAGGTAATTTTAGCATATTATAGCTTCTGTTTCAGTTTGGTGCTTGTTTGTAGCTTTTGGCTTATCTTGAGTGCTTATTTATAAGCACTCTCCATCAAGCAGCCTCACTTCACACAACCCTGATTTTATATTTTTCCAGATTCTTCACATTATTTTTAGACTTTCTGAATTTTTCAGATTTTTCTAAGTTAGTTTGCTATTTTTTCTTAATTTAAATCAATTTTAAGACTTTTTAATTAGCATTTAATACAATTAATTCGTAAAGCCAAAAAATAATTTTTTATTTTTTCTAGATTAAGATAAATATAAAAAGTCAAAAAAATATTTTTCAAGATTTTTCTTAGTTAAATTTGTATTTTTGAGCAATTTAAGTAGTTTTAAATAGTTTTTAATTCATAGAAAATAGAAAAATAATCATAAAAATATAAAAATAGTTTTGAAAATCTCTTGTTATTTTAGATTTTTCCAAGTCATAATTTCATTTTTTAGCTTTATTTCATATTTTCTTGTATTTTAGGTTAATATTTAAATAGTAAAATAGTTTTTAATTAATAATATTAGATAAATAGTTTAAAAAATAATTTTATTTTTCAAAAATTTCTTTTATCATTAGGTTTGTAAAATGTCATTTTATATTTTAGGATTTATATTGTTTAAGTTTTACGCTTTTGTATCGCCGCTGTAGTTTTAATTCAGCTTTTATAAAAGAAAATCAAAACACATCATTTTGCAAATAGTGATAGCGCTTATTTAATATTTTTATCTTTTTAATTTTAATTTGCATTTAAGCCTTGTAATTATAGGCTATTTCAGAGTTATAATCATTATCAACCTCTTTTCCGCTCAAATCTCTCGATCACTATTCGCCAGCGATTCTTTCTATAGCTCGTGTGACATAACGACCCTGAAACACTATACATTCCAGATCTTCATTGCATCTGCTTCCACTATTTTAAGTTTCTTACTACTCTGGCCATCTGCAAAGTGGGCTCTACCAGGCGAAAAAAACTTCGACCGTTTGGGAGCCGTAATCATTAGAATTGAATTGACCAAATGATGTCCTCTCAATTTGATTCCCACCAAGTATTGAAGTAGGTAGACGCATAACTACTAGGAGGATTGACTAGGTTAGAATTAACTATTCCTCTATTGATTTCCTTTACCCATTTATCTCGCTTTATTCTCGCATTAGTAGTTTAATTAATTAATTCTTATCTAAACCATTATTATTCTGACAATTAGATTTAGTAATAATCTAACACACATAGCTTTTTAGATCGACTCCTCACTACCATTACTACTACATACTACACACTTCATCGCACACTGCCTTAGTGCATTAGGTAGACCATAGGTATAATGAGACACTATATAAGACCCAAAGAAAACCCGATCGTTTTGCCAATACCGGGAGCTATTCTAGGATTTTATATTAAGTCCTGCTTTTAATTTTCTTTCTAATAATGTCGATACAAGACTCGTACTGAGGCCTTTTCTAGCCACTCCATTCATTTAACTCGGAGAAGCAATTCTCAGAGAAAGAAAATCTATTCCTTCCTATTCACAACATCTTCTCATTCTACTAAATCGCACTACCGACAAGAGAACCTAAGTCATCAATGAAAATAATATCATGACCTAAACCATGGAGCAAAGATTTAGAGCACCAAACGAGAACTCGCCAACGAAGCTTCACTCAAGACTCTCACAATCTAAAAATACTCTATTCCGTATCATATTATTCTAGAGTTGCATGAACTTGAGTTTTTCTCGAAACAAAACATGAGGACGCCGTAAAGAGAAGAAGTTCTACACTTGTCTCTTTTCAACATCGAGGTATCGAAGATTCAAAATTTTACCTAAAAGATTTTCCTATGACTCTTTCCGGCAAAAAGATGGTATAATAAACTCCCTAACGATTATAAAGGAGAGTGAGGTAAACTTAGAAAAGAATTCGTCCTGCAATTTTTCCCCTTCAAAATGGCCAAGCTTTGGGGAAAATTTATCAATTCATTCAGATTGGGAAGAAACGCTTACAAGCATGGAAAGATTCAACGAGCTTCATCGATGTCCTTCACATGATTTAAACAAACATCGATCGTGATACATCTTTATCGGGATTAATGCACAAACACGCAGAGCTTATCGATTCACTCAAGACCAATTCTTGTATATGACTCCTCGATCAAGCCTTTGAACGATTCAGCCAATTTCCAGCATTCCTACAAATGGCACATGGGTACAGTGGTACCTGACTTAGAGACAATTTTGATCACAAGGTAATGAAAACTATAACTAAGCAAGAATACAATTACGGAGATCTTCAAAAACGAAGATAGAAAGAGAAGTTCTAAGCATGCAAAGTTGAAAAGGTTAAGAGCGTGGTTTGGAACCAAAACCGGGGCCATCTTGAAAGAAAAATTTCACCACATCAGTGGAATCAAGAGAACGGATGATGTAGATTGAAAAGTAATGAAGACATTCTTGCGATACAATCTCTTCTCTCAAATGCAGATGATAGGATTAAAAGATTGGAAAAGAGTAAGTTCATGTTCGTATATCTCATTATTTAGCAGCCAAAGAGGAGGAAGTTGTCCACACCGTAGAAACTATCCTCAAGAACCTTTGACCTTTTGAAAAAGTTACGCATCAATCAAAGATGGAGAAACAATCACTTTTGGACCAAATTTTATCGTAAAACCTCCTACCAATGATTCCCGATACACGCAGAATTAAGTTATGATGAGACTATTCGCTCTCAACGTAAAGATGCTCGCAGCTTTTGAGGAACGAAGCACGCAAAAGGAAAAATATCCAGATGCTTTACTCTCCTTGCTATATCGGAGTATAGACATGTAATGCCCTAGCGCATCTTGGAGCTAGTATCAGATAATGCCTCGCTCGATGTTTTTATGTATGGAATTGGTAACTTAAAGTCGGCTAAGATGAAAATTGAAATACATCGACATGCAATCGCCATTAGGAATTGTTGAAAATGTGTAGTGAAGATTAAGAAATTGCTTTTCCCAAGAGATTTTGTAATTCTTGACATTCCGGAAGAGAACAAGATACCGGTCATTTTAGGAAGACATATGCTTGCCACTACCACACTAAGGTAGATGTATTTGCCGTAAAGTCAATCTGAAGCTAATGGAGAAATTCGCCGCGACCTAATGAAAATTTGTCTAC
This sequence comes from Chrysanthemum makinoi, assembly GCA_910596185.1. Taxonomy (NCBI): domain Eukaryota; kingdom Viridiplantae; phylum Streptophyta; class Magnoliopsida; order Asterales; family Asteraceae; genus Chrysanthemum; species Chrysanthemum makinoi. The sequence continues at coordinate 258,145,786 of OU343222.1, read as the reverse complement.
CCCTGAGAAGGTATGTGCAATTGACCTCAGAGGCAATTTGGTGAAGCTTTAGAAAATTGTTAGCAATCTCCTGATCCTGGAGAGGTTGACTCGGGGAAAGATTTTGATGTTTTCGTGAATTTTGAAGAAGAAGATAATTTGGGATTAAGTGCTGAGGACCTCTCAAGTGATGTCGAGATGAACCATTGGCAAGATAACTCATAAGAATTTTTCATAGCCAATTCAACCTAAATTTCATGAGGTAGGAACCCGCATTCATCACAGAAACCCCTACTATCTTAAGATCTCATGTAAAATCAGGTTCATCGACTTCCACCCATTTTTAACACGACGCCTCACCAATATCATGTCAAGAGAATGCTACAACCAAGTTATAAGAAAATTAGAATACAAGGGAAATAACTTTCTGGGGTTTACAACTAACATCCATGTCTTTGTTGGGACCCATTCATTCTTGGTGGACTTTATGGTTCTAGACGATGTAAGTGAATTTGTGGAGGATGGACTTACTGTATAATTTGTGAAGGCCTTTTCTGAAATGTCCTGTTTAGATAAAATGAAAAGAAGGATTAGTATGGTTGAAGATTAACGATGACAAGACGATCTTCAAATGCCGAACGATCAAGAACTTTAGAACCGGACCAAGAGGCGCTTAAGCCAAGCTCGACCTTTACTCGATACATGGAGAAGACAAAGAAAAGGCGCTGATCATCCCCACCCAAAAATCAAAAGTTTCTACCTCAGTGTTTAGAATTGGGAAATGACTACAAAAGGATGAGAATTTGGTAAGTTGGATCCAAGTATGGACCGCCATATCCACCTAATCGACCAACAAGCACTAGTAGCGCTCCGCCTCAAGTCTAACTTAAAGACGAGAAAGTGCTCTTTCTGAGACAACCCAATTATCCCTTTGTTTTTACTTTTTGTTGGGTTTTGTGTTTTCTAACCATTGCTGCAGTAACGGGAAACCAACGCCGGTTGTTGATTCAACAGAAAGTTACCGCAGCAACTCATCTTGGTGATTACCGAACCAACGCTTTAGCAGCAGTAACTCTTGACGATAACCATTATGCGCGTATTCCATCTCAAGAGTTACGCCGAATTCACTACACTTTTACTAGCCTCATTTGTGTTTTATACTACAGAATCTCCTCATGGAGTTACTAATAACTTTTCTCATACTTTAATTTCATTTTAAAACACAATAACCTTGTATTAGTTTTAAATGAACTTTGTGGGTGTGTTCCCTGTAAACCCTCACGAGACTTCACTCGTCCGCTTGGGATACCAAGTGGTTTAAAAGGCTTGTTGCATACGCTAAATGCAACCGTAATTCCTACAGTGAAGTTAGGTTGTTTTTATTTTTTATTTTTTTTTTAGAATTATGCTTGTCTGTATTGTGATTTCAGTGGATTGAAGTTTGTTCATGACGCTAAACGATACACGGTTCTTTTTCGTAGCCTTCTTCTTTTGGAGTAAATTTCGTGAAGTTCTCGCCTAATTCTACCTTTCTTCACCTTTATTTTAATGCCTAGTACAAAAGGGACTTTGTATAATTCAAGTGGGGACTGAGTAGAATTATTCTTGAACTTTATTTTGCCCTCATTTTTCTAGTTTATTTTGAAAAATTATGACATTTTTAAAATTTTGACATGTTTTTCCGAACCTAACTAGATTAGACCTTAGCACATACAACCCTTAACATTACATGGTGAGATTAGCCTTATCCGTTTCCATTATTTTACCCCAAATCCACCAAATTATGAGCTTCAGAGCTTGTAAACTTTAGAACTTGGCCTTTGCATCATTTCGAGATCATAGACGAGGTATGTTGAGTTAGCTCGACGTATTTGGACTTTTCGCTTAGAAGGTAATATTATAGGATTATCACCCAAACAATGCCTACCCGTGAGTCTATCGATTAGTCACCCTCGACTTTTCGACCCCCATGTGAAACCCTTTGTTGCATCCCTTTAGTGCGAGATACCCCTAGATACACCCTTCTGAGCCATTCCTTTCATTTTGTCAACCCAAGATATTGTTTCATTACACCTATACACCTTAGCCTACCCTGTAGTCTTTATTTGTGATCGGGAAGTCATCATTTGCCTAAGTTCGTTCGAGTGGAAAGATTTGGAAATCACGCCATCGAATTATTTATGAAGATCATTGAAGACCCCACCCCATTGTTCATCTCGCTTGTGGGGATGTTATGTTATTATGTTATGTTGAAAAAATGATTCAAAAAAATTGATTGAAGTTATGATATTGTAAAGTGCGATGTTATGTAATCTGTAGTATGAGCTTTATTGATTAGTATCGATGAGGCCACCTCTGGCCACATTTGAATATTGAGTTGGTAGTTTTGCCAACGTAAGAAGAAAACGTGCCCATCACTACGCCCTAATGACACATCTACCTTGATTTCATGATCCTGCCACTTCTCAAACTTGAACTTTGGCGAAAGTGGTGATGACTTGGTTATAGATTTAGACTACCTGTTTGTTTTTCATTTTACACCAATTATATATCCCATGTATTATCCTACCCTTTAGTCATGAAGCATGTCTAGGTGATGCAATGAAAGCAATATTTGGTGTCTTGGCCATGGATTTGGTCATGTATCATTGATTTTTTCCACTTCTCGCGGACATGTTAGTAATGACGAGTCACCCCTTAACCTTTTGTCGTGTCTACCCATATTGCCTTCGAGAATTGTTTAGCCCTTAACTCTAGTGGTGGAGAATTATGTAACCGCCTAGCTTATGATAGAATACATGCTATGACAGTGCGATTGAGTGATCACCCCAAAATTGACACTTAGAATAGTTGAAAGATTTGAGTGTTTGTTCCCTTTTCGTGAGGTGTTCGGCTTTGTTTTATTCTAGCATAAGGGATTTGTAAACTCATATTTTACAGGTTTTGGGAGATATCCTTTTAGGAATCTTTCTAATAAGGTCTACTTGAGGGCAAGTAGAGTTCAAGTGGGGATATTTGATAACATCAAATAGTCCCAATATTAAGTGTCAATTTCCGATAATGCTCAGTATTTATATCATTTATATGGATTTAAGCTTGTTTTCTATTGTTTCCACTTTCGTAAATTACACAGCATCGGAGCTAAAGAGACGCTGAAATGGAAACATTACTAAAGATTTATCACAATATGCCTATTTTGAAGAAGTTACGGCGTAACTCCTCTCTCACATTACGCAGATCTATTGCGTGACTCATCACCAACTTATCAAGAGGTTATGGCTAACTCTTCCCAAAGGTTACGACGTAACTACATTAGGTCAAATGAGGATCCACGCCACTGATACTTACCGTGAATCATCGCATCACTTACGAGGTAACCGCGGTTTATTGAAAACTACCAGAACCACTTATTAGGTTACCAGAACCAGCGTGATCTAGTGCATTTACGACGAATAGAAGGTTACTACAGAATTCCTATATTGGTTACGCCAGAACCTGTGACTGCCTATAAATACCCCATGAATTCCAAAGATTTCTAATCATCCCATTCCACACAACAACTCTCGAGAACGTGGGAAAAAGCTCAAGGTGTTCTAGGGAGCATACGAGTCGCTTCCAAGTATAAGTCACCCATTACAATAAGCTTTAGCGCTTTATATTTCTTTTACTTTCAATTCATGTATTTCGTACCTTTGAATATTGAATTGATTTGCATGATTAATATGAGCGGCTAAGCACCCTTTTGGTGCTAGCCTAGTTATGATTCCTTAATTGTTTTGTTTCCTACCTTTACTTCAAGACAATTATTTCTAAGTGTATGATGCATAGTCTTTTGGTAGTCACCCTTGATTCGGTAGTTTTGAATAGGTGAGAGGCCAATTGCCTAAGAGATATGACCAACCTGATTCTTGTGAGCTGGACCGAGATGGAAGGGTAAGATATGACCAATCAAGACCCTTTCTACTTATGCGACGGACCAACTGATCACCTATCGCTTGATGAACTTAAGAATCGGGGTGTAGTGTCTAAGTTCTAATGGCTCGCACCACTATTTAGAATCTATCATGTAGCACTTAATGACTTGGCTTAGGGACCAGAACAACAGACTTACACGCTGCATCATTTCTCCCTGTGGTGGCATCTTTGCCGATGTGGTAGGCTAATTGACCAAATGTTGTCCTCTAATTTGACCCCACCAAGTAATCGGGAAGTAGGTAGACGTAGACATAACTAGCTAGGAGGATTGACTAGGTTAGCACCACTATTCCTCTATTGATTTTCCTTTACCCATTTTATCCGCTTTATTCTCGTGATAGTAGTTTAATTAATTAAATCCCTATCTAAACCATTATTATTCTGTGACAATTAGACTTAGTAATAATCCAACACACATAGCTCTTGGGACTAATTCTGGCTTTACCATTTACTACACTACACACCATCGCACACTCATAGTGCATTTGTGGTAGACCATAGGTATAGCGAGACACTATAAATATTAAGACCTGGTCAGTAAAACCTGCATCAAGACGCAAGTGTGTGGTCTCCCGTGTAGTAGCATCAAGGTCGATGGCATCAACGATTTTAAGGAAGTCCTTGCGATGCTGATTAGGATTTTCGGAACGAAGTCCATGGAATGCACATCCGTTTTGCACCACCGGATGGTGTCGGATCGCAGAGCCGTAGTTTGAGCTTGATCGGGGAGCTCAATAGTGTTCCTATAGCCTTTGTGGCTTGGTTCAGAGTATTCACCAAGAGCGCCTCGCGGTCGATGATTGGGGTCGATGGGAAGTATGGATGGTGGCGGTTATCACCTTCCATGATGAAAAGTGATGGGATTACTAACAAAGTCACGTAAGGATAGACTACGGGAAGCTAAAATGAGAAAAAAATCTTACTTGATAGGAATCAAGCAAGGGAACCTAAACAAGATAGAAATCTAACTAGCTATTCTATTCCCTAAGCAATGACGCCAAAACTTGATGCGCCGCAGCAACGTTGTCGGCCAAAGGAACTTCCTTTTCGTCGAGCAAGTTTTTCAACACCCTAGAAGTGAACCTAATCTTGTAGTGTAGCATTGGGTGTTCCCGTATTGATATCGCTCTCTAGAGGAATAGGAATGCTAGTAAGAAGTGTACTACGCTAAGGTTGAGGTTGAGGAAGATTATTTTTATCTTTTTATATTTTTTAGAAAGCCAAGGTAAAATCTCGGGTTTGATTTGGGGGTTGGTACTTCTACCGATTACTCTACTATCTAATTATCTAAACTATGGGTAGTCTATGTCTTTTTTGATGTGCTCGATGATGATTAAAAATGTGTCTACCTAGATACTATTACTCCCTAGTCATCTTTTATTGGTGGTTGAATTGTCACGTCCTTATTCTTAATGCGTTGTGTTTTCTAAGGTCGTAAGGTATGTATTTTTCCCTAACTCTTTGAGACTACCTTAAAGTTATTTCCTATGAAATCTCTAGGTCAATCATAAACTAACTCTAAGGTTATCTTTCGATGTTTAGCCTACAAATCCGCTAAGTGACTCATAAACTAAGGTTCACAAAGATTACTCAAGCATTTAAACACAACGATAGCCTAGTGCACTCCTTAGGCCAATTACAATTAAGATAAGAGACAACCAATCAATAATTAATAACTAGGTTTCATAGATCTAAGAAAACAAACAAGAAATTTAGCCGGACATGTTAAACACGCAAGCATACACACATATAATTGAAGACATAATGAAATCAATGAAGTAAAACACTTATCTTGATGTAAAATAAGGTATGATAACCCTAAGATACTGTCCAAACCGGACTACAATCGCTTAGATTTTTACTCCACAAGTCTACCTCCTAAAATTCTGAAAATTCAATTTCTATATATAATTTTACATTCGCATTACGGGCCACCTTATAGGTGACTAACGATCGCCGCTGGCATTGGTTTCGCCTTGGCCAAATAATAGTTGACGACGCCACGCTAGGGTTGACGACGCCGGGCTTCGAGTGACGCCGCCTCGATTCTCGATCTAGGCCGCCCGATAAAAAGTCTTCGTGACGTTTCTTCCTTCAAAGCCCGACGCCAGTGTATTTTAGCAAAAGTCTATTGAGCCATCACAGATTTAATTACGTATAGAGGGACGGCGTCGCCCTTGGATTGTGACGCCGTCAGGTGAAATTCCAGCAGCTTGAGTGTCTTTGATATTGACTTAGTCATTTTCTTCATATATTCACTCCTTTTCGTCCAAATATGCATCATTCCAAAGATTTTGCTTCCAAGAGTCCTAAAAAATGAAAATGAACGAAATTAAGCAGTAATGGATATAAAAGTGGGCGATTAAGGGCTTAAATGACCCCTTAAAAGTGTACGTTTTAAATCCTTATCACTTAAGCACTTAGTTGCACACATAAAAACTTCATTTTTCTTACCAAAAAACCATCATTAGATATCCTCACTCATTATGGTTGGAAATTTAAGTCCTATACCATTTAAGACATCTTAGAGAACCTAAACACTCAATATTTATAGGTACTAGACCTTGATAGAACATCATCACTCTACTTCATTAATGTCTGAGAGACGGATCCCCAGTTTATAACTAGACGGATCCCCAAAGTTAGGGATCCGTGGGAACCGGGTATACGTAACAATTTAAGTCACTTTACTCATCAATTTCAAACTCTCTTGGTAATCTAAACACTTATTATCATTTTAAATGACCTTTAGGATAGAACAAACACTATAGTTGACCTTAGTGCATGCCAAAATTCATAGTAGTCTAAAATTTAATTCACTAACCTAATTCCATCCTTTATAAACCAAGTGTGCTTATGCTCCCAAACCATCATTCAAACCGCCATTAAAATTCAGTAGCTAAGTCACCCCTTACATCTTCTCTCTCACTATGACTAAAGCATCTAGCACAACCTCTTCAACCAAAGGTTCCTCCAAGAAAAATGCTCATATGGTTCATGAGATTTCCTCAACCGAGTCATCGCCCGTCAAGGGCTCAAATACTAGAATTCCTCCTCAACAAACTCAACCAACCAAAGCTAGAAGAACCGCTAGAATTAGTATTCGACCTTTTGATTTAGAAAGTCCTTCACCAAGCACTACCATACCCTCTAAACCAAACACACATAACTCAAATAAAACACCTAAGCCTTCATTTCTAGAACCTAGACTACACTCCTTTACCGCGCCTCCTTCACATCCAAACCTTTACTCTTTATAAGACTCACCACCGAGGACTTCTCATTCACCATCCTTTTCATTAAATAGGGAACCACCTTCACACCAAAACTTTGATGATGAAACATCACCAACACCAGATTCCAATCACCTCACCATCAAATAATCCATCGTTAGGAACAAGGAATCACCAAAGACCTAACCATATAGATGACTTCCATCTCCACCACCAACCACATACATCATCACCTTCATTCTTAGTTTGAACCACACCCTACATCACTAACTCTACCTCTACAAATCCCACCATCCTCAGGAACCTCAAAACATCCCATCTCCTCCATCTCCTACTCATGATAATAATTGCTCTAATTGTCAACTCACCCAAGGTTTAGTTCAAGAAGTATGAAATGAGTTGCATTTCATGTTTAATCATCTCCTTGAACGATTTGACCAAATCAACAAATCTACTGGCCTTAGAATCCGAGATTTCACAAGACATTGATGCTTTTTATTAGTTTTTGACACAACTTATAATTATTAGAAAATGTACTACATGCTTTTGTCATTCTCTTTGTTTTTGAGATATGTATATCATTTCTTGTGTTTTATTGAATGAAAGTACATGTTGTATGGTCTTGAGAAAATGTTTAGTGCTACAATACATAACTCTTGTTGATGTTAACATCCATTTTACATCCACATTGGTTGGCTATAAGATTGGTAGTACACGTAATCCCTCTGTTTTTGGCCTGCACTTAGATCCCTCACAGGAGGAACCGCGGGATCCGTGTCGTAGTTTCTTTTTATCAATATAATTTGAATCTCATTTGCAAAAAATTATGCATCATATACTTGCTTTCTAACCTTTGCTTTGTAGATTTTCAAAATACACATGAAAACTTTGACACCCTCAACTAGAGGGAGCTTTTCATCAAAGCAAAGCAATTGCAAAAACGCTTGCAATACTTTCACTTTGGATTTCTTTACTACTTGACGTCCTCCTCAAAAGGGAGCACAAGTCAAGGGGGAGCATTTCGTCATTAGACGAAACCATTTGCAAACATAATTGCAACACACTCGCTTAGTCTTCCTAATTACTTGACGCCATCAACAAAGGGAAGCATCCGTCAAGGGGGAGCTAAGACGAGAATTCTTCTCTTCTCTTACTATCTTTTTTTCATATTATTACTTTTCACAAGTTTTTCTCAAAACAGTGTGTTAGTTTCTTTTCGACGCTCTTTTTGTTTCGACAAAAAAGGGGAGAAGAGAGTAAAAACTTCAATTCAAACTTTTACGAATTTTATTTTTTCTTTAAAATAATCTTATGTTTTGTCATCAACAAAAAGGGGGAGATTGTTAATACAAATAAGCCATAAAAACGTTTATTTATATTTTACGGTCTTCTAATGTTTTGTCGATAACAAACGTAAAATCATTTTAACGAAACAAATAAAATACGTAAATGGTTTGAGCCAATAGTTTACTAACACACTTACATTTTCATATAAAACACTAAACAAGTAATATTGTTTACATTTTATAGAAATGTATATGTATAACAACTAGTGTTTACATAATATGGAAATGTACATACATACTTTGTATATATTGTAATGGCCTAATGGGTAATGTAATAGGTAAAAATCTAAGTCCATGACCCATTGACTATGTACAATGAATGTTGTTGGGTAAAACCCAAAGTCCATGACCCATACCCATGGATCTTGATCCATAACCCATGACCCATTGCATGACATCATGCATGAAGTCATGTTGGGTATTATCCATGATCCATGACCAAGAACCATGACCCAATGTCTAGATACATTGCATCTTGTTGGGTATCCATAAAACATTACCCATAACCCATGGTTCATAACCCATAACCCATTACCCGGTTTGCAATCCAAAATCTGGACTTAAGCTGACCCAGCAGCCGGATCCCTAGGTTTCCACTAGCCGGATCCCTCTGGGGAGGGATCCGTGGGAACCGTGGAACAGTAGACAATTTTGTCTAAAAATAGTGAGCCATTTCTCTCTTGCTACTCACCCCTTTTACACATACTCTCTCTTAGTATTGTAACATGTCTAACCTCAGATCCAAATGATCTTTCTATGTAGTTTTGTGTTTGTGTGATTCTCTAGGTTCCTCTTAAAGGCGAGATCAACACCTCTTGAAGACGTGCAAGATCAAGGTCATGAGTTGCTAAGCTTCGTCATTATCAAGATCACTGAAGTGTCTTTTATTGATAGTTCTTTTCTCCCTCCATAGAAGTGTAGTGTTGAAGGCATTAGTGAAAGGTGTCGAAGGGTTGTGTCGAAGGCATTAGTGAAAGGTGCCGAAGGGTCGTGTCGAAGGCATTAGTGAAAGGTGCCGAAGGGTCGTGCCCAAGGCATTAGTGAAAGGTGCCGAAAGGTCATGTCAAAGGCATTAGTGAAAGGTGCCAAGGGTGCACATTCGATATTGTGCATCGATGTACAAGATAGATAGTTTGGGTTAAAGGATATTGATATCCTTATGATGTTGTAATAAAGAGTGTGTCTCCTTTGGGGTAGTCGTGTAGTGGTGTAGTGTTGGGTAGTAGTTCCTCCTTTGTAATGGAACTCGGTATCTAGCCTTGTACCAGATAAAGTGTAGTGACGTTGTGATAGGTTTCCTCGTGGAAGAACCCGGTGTCTAGCCTTGTACCGGATAAAGAGTAGGCGACGCTGTGAAGGCTTCTCCTCCACATTAAGGAGCTTGTGTTGTGTAGTGCTTACGAACTCTCGAGTGGGGAACTCGGGGAGTGGAGTAGGGCAAGAAAGGTGTCCTTGTAGCCGAACAACTATAAATACTCGTGTCGTGGTTTTGTGTTCGTTTACTCTTTATCTGTGCATTACTTATTTATATGCCTATCTATCATCATCCAACACACACATTAAATAGATTGACATAAGTCGATCAAAATAGTTTAAAATGAAGTTTTAATCGGTAAAACTATCCGATAACAATACATAGTACAAAATGCTAAATCACAACAAAAAGATGAGATATAACTATCCCTTCATAATCAATTTTATTAATATAATCTCAAGAAATTTAAATATTTTATTCCAAGAACAAGAAGTACATATAATAATACAATGTTAAGTCACAACAAAAAACATATATAATGAAAAGAAAATAACTCCCAAAGGATCAAATCCTGCATACCCTCATTTGACAACAAGAACACAATCTGTATTATGCCACAGCAGGCATATCCTTCAACCACGAGTCCAATGGCTTCCCAATTGAGTACACAATGAACCCAATCTCCCTCAACTTTTGTGGGTTCACAACATTTCTTCCATCAAACACAAATGCTGGTTTTGGCATGTTGTCGTAAATCTTCTTGTAATCAAGATTCTTGAACTCATCCCATTCAGTCAAAATGCACAGCCCGTGTGCACCTTTAGCCGCCTCATATGCATCCCAGACCACACTCACTTGCTTCACAGAGCTCGGGCTCATGGGCTGTAGGTGCACTGGGTGGTCCCAGTCAAACTTGTTCATTGATAGATCCCTTTGGATTTGCTCTTCGGTCACTTGTGGATCATATATGCTTATCTGCGCTTTGTCTCCAAGTAGCCCTTTGCATACATCAATAGCTGGAGTTTCCCTTGTGTCACCGGTATCTTTCTTGAAAGCGAATCCCAGAATAGCAATCTTTTTGCCCGAAACTGTGTTGAACATAGAAGAAACAATCCTGTTGACAAAACGATTCTTTTGGTAATCGTTGACTTTAATCACTTGCTTCCAATAGTTAGCCACTTCGGGTAAACCATTGCATTCACAAATGTAGACCAAATTGAGAATATCCTTTTGGAAACAAGATCCACCAAACCCAACACTAGCGTTAAGAAACTTGTGACCAATTCTGGTGTCTTTTCCCACTGCGTGGGACACCTCAGCCACGTCAGCTCCGGTAGCTTCACAGAGAGCTGACATGGCGTTCACAGAGGAAATCCTTTGTGCCAAAAATGCATTGGCTGCGAGTTTAGATAACTCGGCAGACCAAAGATTAGTGCAAAGGATCCTCTCCTCGGGAACCCAATGAGCGTAAACAGCCTTCAATGCCTGAATTGCCTTTTGACCTTCCGGGGTTTCCCTCCCTCCGATCAACACACGGTCAGGGGCAAAAAGGTCTTCAATTGCTGTCCCTTCAGCTAGAAACTCGGGGTTGGACAGGATCTGGTAGTTCACCCCTTTGCTGTTATGAGTCAAGATCTTTTCTATCGCCTCTGCTGTTTTTACAGGAACCGTTGATTTCTCAACCACAATCTTGTCAGATTTTGACACATCAGCAATCATACGGGCTGCACTTTCCCAGTAGGTCAGATCAGCAGCTTTCCCAGCACCAAGACCTCTAGTCTTTGTTGGGGTGTTAACCGAAACAAAGATGATGTCAGCCTCAGAAACATGTCTCTCAACATCAGTGCTGAAGAAAAGATTCTTGCCTCTGCATGACTTGACCACATCATCGAGCCCTGGTTCGTAGATTGGGAGCTGGTCACTGTTCCAGGCAGTGATACGAGAGACTGAGATGTCGACCACGGCTACCTCAATGTCAGGACACTTGAGTGCAATCACAGCCATTGTTGGACCTCCCACATAACCGGCTCCGATACAACAAATCTTCACCATTTTGCCACAAGTTATCAAGCCTAGAAATATAAAAAAGTTAAGATTTTGTTTGACTCCACTAATATTTCATCTATAGAATGCAACAAAGCTAATAATCTACATCGGAATTCGACTTTCTTTTTGAAGTTCTTTAAACTCTCATATGAGCATAGAATACAAAACATGATATAAGATACCGTATGCTGACCAGTCCAGGTGTATACAAACACTTTCGGACTCAACACTAGCATTTCTTGGAATTCAAAACATATCTAATATCCGAAAACACCTTGCACGTTTTTGACATTATGTTTTGATATGTGTATCCAAACACATAAGTAGTGATAAACTAATCTCGAACTTATTATCAGAAACTAATCATTTGGTAGCCAGACATTGATGGCATTATGGCCGCCATCCACACACTCAAAACTGATGATATACGAATTGAAAATGTACTAATCAAAGGATCAATATTTTTGTACAAACACAAAATTTCAAAAAGCTAAACTTCAATAATGAGAAACTCAAATCACAAAGAACCAAATATGAAGCTGATATTAAACTAAAATTTGCATGCAAGCACATATTATTTTTCTTCAAGAAACTGCTTAAAGTGGTAATATAATATAACTGAGTAACTACATTTGGAAAAATTATGAGAAGTTGGATCAAAGTTGTACCTATTCTGTTTGAAGAAGTTGCAGAAGAGAAGTGGTTTTGTGTTTGAAGAAAGATAGGAATAAAAATGTCTTTATATAGTTATAAAGTAAAACTAACTTAAGATCTGAATTCTTAGGACACTAAAAAAATAAGCAAAGTGCCAAAAGTAAGATTTACAACATTTAACACGTTTCCAAAAGTATACCTTTCAGTAGTTAGCAAGGGAATTTTAAACCGAAATTTTGTTTAGTTTATTGTTTTCTTTTCGTATATCTTTGAGGTAAATGCATCAATTAACTCTAAAATATACATTGGATTTGATACAGAATTAAGAAACCATGCCCCAAAAGTATCATGAAACTTGAACTTTCTATTGGGTGTTTCGCATTGCATTGTCATGTTTTAAAGCCTCGACATTTTCTGAATATATGAAATTTTAGTGTTAAATCACTAGCTTAACATAGTTGGATATGAACATTTGATTATTTATGGGTCATTTTATATGTAAATCTTATATAACAAATATAGTTACTATTGCAAACTGAAAGATGAATAAGCACATCTTTTATCTCACAATCACTTTCAAAATGAATGCCAGTCACCCCTTTAGAGTACGTAGTGTCGATCAATTAGAGTTTCGTAAAACACTCTTTAAAAATTACAAAATTTAGAGTTTGCTTGAAAATGGTTTGTCTAATATGAAAGTTTTAGGCCAATGTAGTAATGTTCCAAAAGGTTGTTATTCCAAATACTCAATAACCACATCTAGAACAAAACCCATGTTCCAAAAGTACGAATAAAACTGAAACTTTAAACATACAGTTTTTCCATGTGAAAGTGGGAGAGTAACATGAGCTTTTAGTAAAATCTGAGGTCAAAGAATGTGAAAAAGGAAGCTTGTGGAATCAGAAAAGAAATCATGAATCATGATGCAAAAAATAATGTAAAGGGGATGGTGAGAGTTGAGTAAGATTCAAGAAATTACTAAAAAAACATTATACTACGACAAGTCATAATTAAAAGAGAACTTGATTTGAAAGGAACACACAGTCAAGAGAGTCTTTATGAAAATTAAATATGTTGTCACCTTATAAAATGGGGTTCAAATTAGTTAAATGTGTTGGCATTAAACTTCAATTGCACTCCTTATTATGAGGGGTAGTAACATGTTTTAATAGCTTTTTGTCAATTAAACATTTAAGCATTGTTGTAAGTTGTACCGAGGTAAACAAGCCAAATTTTTATCAAGCAACTCGAGCTCGAGTTTGAGTTTGGCTTAATCGAGTCCAACTTTTATTGAGCCCGAGCTCAATAAACTAGCTCTAAACACATAATGAGCCGAGCTTGAGCTTTTTATAGCTCGAGCTCGAGTTTTTATCAAGCTTTTCGAGACTCCATGTGCATAAATATTTTTATGAGCCAATTCCATAAATACCCAATTTAAACCTCATAATTTCATATTTCCTCAACACATGCTTTAAAAGCATTGTACATATGCACTAAAATCTTATGTTTTGGAGAAATATGGTATTATGAGGTTTAAGTTGGGTAAATATGAAATTATCCCTATTTTTATTAAACATATTCATATAAAACAACCTAAATGCTAATGTGAATATTGGTATAATACACTAGTTAAATATTTAGCATAGAAGGACTTTTTAAATCATGATGTTCCAATGTTTTGTATAAGTTTTTGCTCTTAAGTTCATCGCGTATTTTTTTGACTTTATTGATGAGTTTTGCTATCGAATACAATATTTATGTATAAATTCGAGTTTTTCAAGCCGAGCTCGAGGCTTATTGGAGTATTACTATACTCGAGCCAAGCTAAAGCATGAATGATTAAAGCTCGTCGAGCTATCGAGTCAAGCTCGAGTCTACCTTATGATTTTCGAACCGAACCCAAACCCTGTCAAGCTCGAGCTCGGCTTGGCCTGATTACAGGCCAAAGTTGTACTATGATCATGCCATTAACAAGCTAGTTGCCTAAACTTAACTCAACAAAGAGTGCGAAAAGTTGGAAAAGTAAACGCAAAAAGGTCATAGGAGAAGACACAATTAATTCCACTAATACCAAGTGCCCAATAGAATGTAACCACTTATGAAAAGCCAGTTTGAATTGATATAAAAAAACAAAGAGTTGGTTACGTAAATAGTTCATATGGTTTTTTTGGTATCATGGATTTGGTACCTCTTGCAATCCTTTTGCGGTCTAGTTCCTTCTACTAACATCGCTAATCAATTAAGCTAGGGACATCAGGGTCTCAAGTACAAAGACATTGCTAACATCGCTAATCAATTAAGCTAGGAACATCGGGGTCTCAAGTACAAAGACATTTAATTTAAGTTATCAAAGGGCTCTCATTGGTGTGAGAATGCTACTCAACAAAATTATTGTGGATTCAAGTACTGTGTAAGACATGTGATAGAAATAATGTTGTTTATTTATTGTTGCCGTTAAGGAAAAAAAAAAGAAAGAAAGAGATTTCAGGTTGTTTGTGGTGATTGTGTAATTCTTATAAGCAAAAAGACATGTATCTTACTGATTAATGTAGGTGAAGAAGGAATATTAGTAAAACCATAGCATAGCATCAAATCATAGTTCTTGTCAATGGGGTTTCTCTTCTCTCATTTATAATTCTCCTATTGTTTCAA
>OU343222.1:258042958-258130546 GCA_910596185.1 Chrysanthemum makinoi | reverse complement strand
CATTTCTTCTTCTTAATATATCATCTTCTTCAAACCATCAAAACCCACCATCTTCATCTTCACCCTCCACCACCATTCTCACCACCTTCGGCCACCCTCAAAAAGTTGGATAATCATATTCATTAAATTGTTTTTTACCGCAAATTTTAAAAAAAAAAAATCATCAAAAACTACAACAATCACATTTAAGCTTTTTTTTACTCCACCATCAGTAACAAATCCAAAAATCACATTATGACAATGAAATACAAATACAAATACAACTTGAAGTTACTAAATGAAATAAAATGAAAGCTTCGAGTTGACTTTTTTGTATCATTTCATTATCATCAGCCAAGTAGCAACTTGAGTTACTAAATGAAATGAAATGAAAGCTTCGAGTTACTAAATGAAATGAAAGCAAGGTAGCAACTTGGTGACTTTTTTGTATCATTTCATTATCATCAATAAAACTTGAGTTACTAAATGAAAGCTTCGAGTTATCAGGTACCTGAGCTGGTGAGTTGACCATAAACATATACACACATAAAAACTCCATTTTAATTCCCAACATCATCATCACAATCACTTACACCTCTTTCATACCTTATGACACACCAACCACCACTACATATCCGATGAAACCACCTTTTTCATACCTTGGTTTGGTTTATTTCTTGTATGGTTCTTGAAATTCTTTTTTTGTTTTGATTTAATTTGATTTTGTGTGTTTTTAGAAAAAAGAATCAATAAAAATCTTACAATAATCGATTGAAGAAGAAAATAAAGTGAGAACAATGAACCCAAAACAAGGTACTCGATCCCAAACGCAAGAAAGAATCACCAAAACCCAGCAAGATCTCCAAACACTAGTCGAACCGAAAATCACCAAAACAAAATTGAGAGATTTTTCTTTTAAGGGTAGATTGTAATTGACCTTTTGTTGTTTCCTTGTGAGTTGCGGTTGAATAAAAAGAGTGAGAAAGAGTAGGTTTGACTAGTGCTTTCTTGATCTACAGTGGTGGATATCCAACTTGAGCATCAATCACCATCATCTTGCTTCTTCATAACGTTTCTCGTGACGCCTCATGGGAAGAAGACAGGAAAGAGATTGGTCGATCCCCTCTTTTTCTTTCTTGTTTGACTGATGCTTGAAAGGGATGGATCGAGGAGGAGGGATAAGGTGGGAAGAGAAGAAGTTGATTGTGATAGGAAGGGATTGTGTTGATATCTGCTTTTTGTGGGTGGGAAAAGACAAATATACCCTCCACTTAAAAAGGCTTATAGATTAGTCACCTTGGAGTTAGGGTGAGGGGCCGTGATAACGTTTAGGTTAAGGGCCAACGAATGCAATTTTTGGTGAGCGATACTTGATGGTCAACGTATACCACAAGGACGAATGGTGTAGTTTACTCTTTTGAATATCATTGTTGGGCTCTTATGCAGGTTATGAGATGGATGATATTGGTTACTATTAGGGGTATAATCGAGCCGAGTAGTGCCAAGCTCGAGCTTAACTCGACTACTAAAACTTGGGCTCGAAACTTGACGCAAGCTCGATCAAGCTTTCAAAATCTAGCTCAAGCTCGACTCACCTTTTAAAACTCGAGCTCAAAACTCGAATCGAGCTTGACTGAGCCTACATTTTAAGCTCAAGCTTGATAAGTAATCGGTATATTTAGCTTGACTTGACTGATTAAATAATTAAGTAACTATATGTACTGAAAGGCTAAATTTGTACTCCGTAATTTAATCAAACCTTGATAAGGCTTACAAACTTCACGAGCTAAGTATTGTGAGACTTGAACTCGGCTCGGGTTCCTACTCGAGTAGCTTGAGCTAGAGCTCGACTCGATTAACGTCGAGTTGATTTTGAGTATGTTCCGAGTCGATCTCAAATAGCTCGCGAGTTGTTTTTGTCTCGTTTACACTCAATCTATATCTATATATCTATGCTATTTATAATGTATTCAAGATTATTTTATTATTTTTTTTTATTTATTATTTTTTTTTAAACTATGCTATTTATAATGTATTCGAGATGTTTATTTTTAGAAATCTTAATTTTTTTTATGTTTATACATCTTGCTTAATTTAGTAACTTCAAAATGCAATAAGTGCATATTACTTGATAGCATTTAAAGCGGATGTTACAATAAGAGCATGGGGTATCGTAAAATGCCATTTCCTATTTTTCAGTGCCACTTATTATGACACCTGGCATTTTCACACTAACACTCACAAAACCAAAACACCTTCACTTTAACATACCATTTAGGCCCCACCCACGCAAATTTATTTTCTTTTCATTTTTTAAACAAATAAAATTTTATTCATTCAATAAAATCAATACAAAACTTAGAAACATATAAAGAAAAAATCGAAAAAGAAAAGAAAAATCGTTTAGTCAAAATTAAATTTATCGATCTATTTAAATAGCTCCCTCCGTCCTAAATAAGTGTCGGTTTGACTTTTCAGAATCGGCCTGGTTCAACTTTGAGTAAATATTTTTTATGTTATATAATATTTGATTGACAAAAACTATACCAATGAAAATACACTTAAAACCCAATCAATTCATATATTTTGCATCAAGTATTATATAACATTCGAAAAAATAGATAAGGTCAAGTTGATTCAGTTTGACTCGAAAAGGGCCGGGCCGGACACATTTAGGGACGGAGGTAGTACTATTTACCACTCAAAAAAGCTATTAGCATAGACCATTAAAATATTAGTGTACAAGATGCATGTTACAAGAGCCACATGATCCTCCCACTCCTACCATCTCAACCACTTTCACAAATCCCTATTTTAGACACCACCGGAAAAAAAAGCTTCTTTGCATTAGACAACACTAAAAAAAAGTTTCTTTGCATTAGAAAACACCCAAAGGTTTAGTTTTTTCTTTTTTGGCCTTTTCCTCTTTTCACACACGCCAATTTAGTGGCGCCGGACAAGATTTTTGAAGGTTGGGGTGTCATCACTTGGAGGTGGCGGCGCCAATTGCTTGGCCACATGGGATTTGGCGCGACACCAAGCCATGGTACCCCATGGTCTAATAAGTTATAACTGAAATGATTTGTGTGCAAAGAGCTACATCTTTCACAACTGTTACTCATAAATATGCCGTTGGGTCACACTGGTGCATACTAAACAACACATGCAAGTCAGTAATGAGAAAAGACACGAAAGAACGGAAATGATGAGGAAATAAGAATATGTTAATATTCTCGTAAATGGGTAAAACGCTAATTATCTTGAGTGTGTATATTTATCTTGGATAAATATCCAAAACATTTCTACAAAGACTCAAGAAAATTTATTCAAGGGATTACGAATTTAATCATGTTCGTAATGAAGTGACACACTCGTTTTATAGTATAGAAATCCCCATTGGTAGCCTCGGTTGATTCCTTGTGTATATCACTGCGCGCGATAAGATAAAGCTTTGCTAGGTCCGAGCAAGGGTGCTAATGGACAGGTACTCAGTGGATCTACTCAGACGAATGAGATACCATAGTTGCACAAAAGAAAATATCTAAAAAAGAATGAATGCATGTAGGTCACTACTAAACACCTACTAACGACTATTTATTCAAGTGTGTATAGAAAGCACAACATATCCCAGCTTTAATACGACCAATGGTCAGAACTATTGGATTACAAACAAAAATAAAACCTTCAATAACCAGATACAAATCGAGTCAAGAATTTAAGTCTTCACTCCAGCTCGAGCAGGGCTGAGGTAATTCGTCACCAGTCCCATAACAGCAAACCTGAACCAAAATATCACATATTAGAAACTCAACAAGAAAACGAATGAAACTTGTTGCTTTATTATCGATCAAATTCAACTAATTTACCAGATTCAGAAATCTTTTGGATAAAAACTTGTAGCTTTGCTAACTTTCTTAGAACAAGTCCGGAAGAAATTTTTTTTGTATATGTGAAATCGCTTGAAGTACAGTACACATGGTTCAGTCAAATATAATCCTAAATTTAAAGTCTACACATAAGAATAACTCAAACTATTTTACAGTAACAAAGTTTGCACAGAAACTTACATGAATCCTGTAGAGATCTGCTTTAAATCAGTCTCTATGTTCCTCATGTTAGCGAGCGATTGGGCACAGAAGATAAGAGCAAGCCACGAACCCAGCTTGTACTGCAAATACACACAATACAAAATTTATCAAACAACGGATCTCTTTGAAATCAGCCAGCATATTACCTAAAGTAGTTCTCACAAAACATTAAATAAATCAGAGATCAATATTTCATTTCAATTTAGAAGGAAGTTCAGCACCAAATGGAGTTCCTTCATAATCTGAAAATTTAGAGTTAAGCTTAATCTGGAAACTTCAAGATGACACCCACTAACACATATATACCGGAAACATGGTTGTTTCCTCAAGCTTTTAAATTTTAAACAAAACAAAAGGCGTTTCCAAGTGTTTGGTTGTGTCTGAATAATCATTCAAATAAACACACAAAAAAGCCATTACGCCCATGCAGATGCTCTTGAAAATAGAAGGATTCAGACAAAAGTCAACCAAGCAGTTCTCTAATATCTATGAACACAACAGTTTTTTTACAGATTTGTCTAAACTTGTGACCTGGCGCCACAAGTTCAACTCAAATTTAATATGCACGAATTTCCTTATACAAACTTTTGCTCCAAATAATTGCTTTCAGTACTATTTCTTCTACTGGATTTGCCTTTCCCCCTTTTTTAGCAAGTACACCTTATAGGCTTATCTATATCTATATCTATACTACATTATAATGTATTTAGGACTTCCTATAAAAGGAAGTCTTAAAAATATAAGCCTACACATGTTACTATAATTAGCAATTCATATAATTAAGAAAAGAAGCATAATGTACAACACTTTAATGCACATAATTTTCAGGACATACAACACAAGAAGCATAGCATTACACTACTTTAATGCACATATTAAAAAATAAAACACCACATTAATGCTGTAATATAATCAATTAATTAAGTGATCAATAAATACAATTAATACAATTATTAAAACACCCTTAACATAGTAAATACAAACTATCAAGCATATTGTACAACCAAATTAAACACAATTCTACATTAAATAATATTATACAAATAATATTCAAGCTGAACAGTAGCAAATAAACACGGAGCCCAACGAACACAGGCTAAACGAAATTCTTGAAATCCGTAAATTTATTGTCAAAAAGAACATAATAAACTAAAATAAATGATCCACTTGAAAATTTTATTTCAGGTACCTCCATACATAGCGCGGGTTATGCATTATATGTCCTTATCAAATAATAAAGCACATTATACAAATATTAAAGCCCGAACGGGCATGGGCAAAACGGGCTTGAGCCAACGAGGCTGGCAACCAGCAGCTCGAGCAGAACGGTGCGGGCCAAGCGGGCTCGAGCCAGCGGGCACGGGCTAAATGAAATTCTTGATATCCGTAAATTTATTGTCAAAAAGAATATAATAAACTAAAATACATGATTCACCGGAAAATTTTATTTCAGGGTACCTGCCGCCGCAACGGGCGGGTACCATGCTAGTTCCATAACATTAACATATACGAAAAAGAACAAGATAGAAATGAAAAGGTGCAAGCAAAGCTTACACTTCAAAAGAAAATTGTTGCTAACTCGTATTAAGTGAAGCTTAACCTGTATCCATTACGCCCTATATACAATTCTTCTATAAAGTCCTGATGGTTACTTCCTCCATGATATCCTTCGATGTAGAATAGAACAACATATTCATGTTCAGGTAATTCTATTGTTTACCAATATCAACAAGACGTGCGATCCACAATTCCACCTATAGTTCTTCTAAAGAAAATTTACCGGTCAACTAATTCTACTCCAATCCTAACTTATAACCCTAGAAGGGCCCTATACCCCAATACGTTCCTAAACAAAATTCTTAAATAGTCCTAGATTTTTGCTACACCTTGATACTAACATATTATATTCAAAACTAAGCATGTAATATCAAATTAGATCCTCCTGAAGCATATATATCTACTTCTACCGTAAATTCAACGATGATTCAATATTTCACAAAGTTAGTCCACATATCATAAAGCGAATATCTACAACTCTATCGTATATTCAAAGATCATTCTCTTACTTCTTTAAGGCCTAGAAAGGGTCAACTAACTCTGCTCCAATTCTAAGCCTAAGCCTTCACAAACCCAAGAGGCCAAGACTTACTTAAAAAAAGAGAAATTCAGGTAGAGGAAAGAAAAACCGCAAGGAAATAGTGTGATATCACATTTATAAATATAAGTTTTGTTTGAGAAATTCAGGCCCGGGGACCAGTTTGATTTTTCGCCTTAAGTGTGTTTTGCATGCAAGCTATTTTTCTAATAATATAAGTTTTGTTTGAGCTTTTCAAATAAGCTCTGGGTCTAGCATTTCAAAAATGTCCTTAATGACAATCTAGGCGCTATGTTTGGTGAAATTAGCAGGAGCAGACTTAAGAGTTAGCAGTTAGCCGTAGCTATTTTTCTTATAAAAACTGTTTGATAACATAGCTATACCATAGGTGTAAAATTATAAAGTGTAGAATAACATAAAAGCTAAACAGTCGGTCGGTTGCCAGACACGCATTATATTCCAACCGCTAATCGCTCCTACATAAGGTCGTCTTTCAAACACAGCCTTAGGGTGTATTTGTTTAATCTTATTTGTGGGCTTACGAGCTCATCTGATTTTTATTTGGTGGGCTTTTGAGGTTATTGAGATTTTAATAAGCTTACAAGCTCAGTATTAATAGCTTATAAGCTCAAGTTGATGAGCTTATAAGTTATTAATAATGAGCTTACGAGCTTATTAAAATCTCAACAAGCTCAAAAGCTCACCAAATAAGCTAAAACAAAAACCCCCATATTTCTCATAAGCCCGAAATAATATAAAGATAAAATAATAAGTGATACAATAACAATAATAAGTGAACATAAAGATAAAATAATATAAGATGATGATGGAAATAAGTAAGTAACCTTAAACATAACACCAGCAACGCCGCAAATGATGGCGATGAAACCGGAGTAATCAATTGGGAGATTGTCGGGATGGATCGCTTGTGGTTTGTATGGTTTCGCTGTTGATGGTTGTCGGGGATCGTTGCCGTAAGACGACATCGTTTTGATTGATTAATTTCTTTCAAGATCTGATTTCGAATTTCTTGGATTAACGATTTTACAATATGTATTTGCTCTTCTAGTGGGTCATTTGTTATGGTTTAGTAGAGGATTGCAAAGAGGTCCTTTTAGATTTTGAAAGTCATGTTAGAGCCCGAGAAAAGCTTGATTGTCGTAACGCTATCCCCGCTAACTTTGATTCATCCATCCATATATTAAAGGATGAAGCGCGTAACTGGATCCCGGGGATGTAGAGAAAAAAAAATGGCTCAAAGTTCCTGATTTTAATCAAAAATAAACGTATATTGTTATGTAAGTAAATACAACGCGATACTAAATTATAATGAATGATATTTCGTTCTCATGGTTTAGGTTTACTTTTGCATCAAGAAATTATTTATAACTTTGAATCACTTAAATAAAGCCTATATATGGTAGTTTAATAAACAAAACTAAGTTTTGTAAGGAAAAAAATAAAGAGACTAAACTAACAACTATAACGGCCTCGCATTTTATGAAAAATCTTATTACGAGTTAGCACGTCATCTAACGAGTGATATAAATTGAAGTTCTATAAGACGTATGCGTACATAAATCATATTTCGGGTGGTAAATGGGTGATCCATGGATGATAAACTCTCATCCATATACGATCTCATAATAATTTCACACATTCATATCCATATCCATTAATCACTCATTTGGTTCATTCATATCTATTATGAATGGATCGAATCGAGTGGATATCCATTGCCATCCATAGTTATCGTGGATAACGTAGTTGATGCGTCGGATTGCAACACACTAAGTTTTATGATCCTCCTAGGCAGTGTACCTAACCGTTGTAGTGTAGTATTGTTGGAATATGTATATATTTATAAAACCGTGAATGTCCA
This sequence comes from Chrysanthemum makinoi, assembly GCA_910596185.1. Taxonomy (NCBI): domain Eukaryota; kingdom Viridiplantae; phylum Streptophyta; class Magnoliopsida; order Asterales; family Asteraceae; genus Chrysanthemum; species Chrysanthemum makinoi. The sequence continues at coordinate 258,122,502 of OU343222.1, read as the reverse complement.
GATTCGAACTCGTGACCACGGGATTGCACACATTAGCGAATGAGAATTAAAGTTAATAATTAATGTTAATGATTACGATTAATTATTACACAAAAGTCCGACTAACGATCGTTAAGTATTTATGAAATGTCTAACGGCAGTTAAATGTAAAAGGAAAGAGGCTATATGGTGAATAACTTAAAATGGAAAGATTCGGGTTCCCCTTACTCCTCTATGTGGCCGGCCAAGGGGGCTATTTGAAAGCCCAACCGTTAGTTTTTCCCAAGTTATTGTATCACTATATATACAAGGTCTAGGGTTATGGTTTAAGGTTAACTTTGTGCATTGAATTAACCCTAGATCTCTCCATCTCCTCTCTCTTGCATAATTCGGCCGAACCCCTCCCATAGGGTGTTTTGGTTTTCATTTTTTCATAAAACAAAGGCTTGTGTTAGATCTAGCAATAAACTTTGATTCGTTGGTTAATTCATGTGTACAAGCTGTGGTAGTAAGATATTATTCTTACACCAATTGGTTTGAGTTGTAAAACGGTAAGGAACAACTCTTTAAACCATTTCATCTTCTTTTTTCAAGAGATCTAACCATTTGCAAGAGGTACGTTACGCATTTATTTCAGTTAGTTAATTACTATTATGTTCTAAGTCTTCCGTTGTGTACTATGTGATGTCTATATGTTATTATTTGTATATCATATATCTTAAACTTAACAAGTATAGGTAAGACATAGGGGATTGATCGTTCTCCCAGGGAATAGTGTTGTGAAGGTCAAAATGTATGACGAATTAGGTCTAGAGGTGTAGGATGATTCTTTTTGTATTTTTATATTTTATAAAAGCAAGTAAAATCTCGTGGTTTGAAGAGTGAGTTTTTAAACTACTTAATTAAACTAATTAAAACTAATTGCAAGAAAAGTAAATTGGTGAACTCGTATGATAGGAAAAGTGTGTTTATTAAGATTATCTTTACTCCCTAGCTATCTCTTATCAATTAGCCGAATTGTCACGTCCTTGTTTAATTGGTCTGTTGTATTCTTTTATTGTCATAGGGTGGTGCCAAATTCCCTAACTCTATGTATGTATAAGTCTCCTTTAAGAATCCCTAGATCTCTAAGTGACAATATGTCATCTCCCTAGAAACTCTTACTATCAACAAGTCGCAATTTACGCAATAAATACAACGAATAAAACAACCAGTGCACTCTAGTGTATAAAAGCAATTAGTCGGATTTACAAGCTAATATATGGGTGAAAAGAAGCTAGTTTTCCTACTACTAACGCAAGACAACCAATTAAGCAAGAGACGAAAATTAATAATCAATAACCGAGTTTCATTCAATAAACAAGCACTAATTAAATAAAGCGGACATGTTGAATTGGAAGAAAAGAACACATATAATCAATCAACACATAGACATATTGAATGATTAGAGGAACATAACTTCAATTAAACATGGAGTTGAGGGCTGTAAAAACCCTAACAATACTGCAAAAATTCATCCTTCAAAGTGTTCCGAAATACGTGTTACATTGAATAAAAAATCTACAAAAACTATATATAGATATGCACATGTGCGGCGTCTGCTTCAAATTGTGGCGTCACTTTGTAGTTATTGACGCCATCATTTCATGTATCAATTAGGGTTTAGATCTTTGCAAGAGTCGTAAAATTGTGATCGCGTCACTTTGAACCAGCGTCGTCACTTTGTAGGTAGTGATGCGTCAGCCTTGGACCGTCACAGAACTCTAAGCCATCACGTGTAAGATTTAATCTGTAATCTCATTTTGATTTGCAAGTGACGGTGTACTCGTGCTAGTTGAGATTGACTTAAAAGATATTTGAAATGGATTGACTAAAGCTCTAGTTAGTTGAGTAGAATTCCCAATCAAGTTTGAGGTTGTACAATATTTGGCTCATCAGGCTCACGAGTTTGCATGTAGGTTAAGTTACACTTATAACCTTTTATATATATATAATTACTGATTACATTATTATAACTTATAACCTGACAAATATATTATCATTATCATTAGTATATAACGAGGTGGGTCACCCGCGCATTGCCGCGGTTTTTTGGCTTTAAAGTCATTTTGACTCCATGTTAAGTTAGCGGAAATTAGTATCAAAATGATTATTGTTATCCTATTTGAAAACATGAAACGACCATAAAGTTTTAAATTATGGCGCTTTTGCAAGTTTCGAAATGACGTTGTGGAAGAATATGGGTTTCTTATTTGTGAGAGATACGGTGGGAGTATATATACACGGGATCAAAAATGACTTAATTTGACAACTCTTTGTAATGTTAGGTGAGTTAAGTCTTGCTGGCACAAAATCCAATAGATAAATGGTACTGTAGAAAACTAGAAGGGGGTGAATAGTTTACCAATTAAAAACTTTTGTTTTGAAACTTATTGAAAGATCAATTGATATTGATCTTAGATATGTTAATGAAATATGCAAGCAATATGTAAAGAGTAAATAAGGAAAGAAATGATCAAACCACAACAAGTTGTTTATAGTGGTTCGGTCTACAGGGACTCTTTTTCCTTGCCCTACTCCACTCCCCGAGTCTCACACTCGAGAGTTTAACTTCACTAGTCAACAAGCTCCTTTCACCGGCGGAGAAACCTTTACACTTTGCTTACACACTATTTCCGACACTAAGCTAGATGTCGAGTTCTTTCCAAGGGTACAACCACTCCCACACACAATGTATTTTGAGGACTAAAATACTAACCACTCACACTCACAAGATTATGATGGTTTAATACAACAATGAAGTATGAATCAACACAAGATCATACAACACTAAACAAACAAGACTTCCAACTCTTCGTTGAAGCTTGAATGTGACTTGATCTTCTTTGCTACAAAAGAGATCACTAATATGATATGAGTTAGAAAGGTTAGAGAGAAAATATGTATGAGAGTATGTTAGAAAGGGATGAAAAACTACTTGGTTTGGCTTTGCTATTTATAGCCAAAACCATCGGCGGCGTCCAGGACATGGACCCCTTAAAGGGTTCCTTGGTTATGAATTTGGTACGCCAGTCGACGACAAGATATCAAATCTTGCCAAAGTCAACCCTATCTATGCAAGATTGTGTAAGATATGAAGAGTACAAATCTACACAAAATATCTAATGAAATCTTCCAATGATTTCCATGATGCATCACATGATGTCATATGTTGTATTTCTATTTTTAGAAATATGCAAGTACTTAAGTAGTGTTTGGTTTTAAGAACCTAACACATTCTAAAACTACTATCATACATAATGATTAGAGTCATATCAAGATATTACTAATCATAAATGTAAATGCTTGAATGATGAATATATTGTTTGAAAAGCTTGTTTTAATATCTATTAAACTTGACAAGCTTTAAGCTTTTATAAATTAAATTTACTTTTGTCGTTAACAAAACTTAGGTAAAGATCAAAATATAAATAACGTTTAATGGCGATATTTGTATTAACAATCTCCCCCTTTTTGTTGAGGACAAAATATAAATTTTTTTTTTATAAAAGATACAAAGATTGTGCAAGAGTTATAAAAATATTAGTTTTAGAACTTGAAATGATAATGCAAGTGTATGATGTTTGACTTTTTTAGAAAGTCAAAGTATTCACTAGTTGATGCATGATGTTGACTTTTGCAGAAAGTCAAAGTATGCAGTTGACTTTTTTAGAAAAGTCAAGTATTACCAATGAAGTATCATGTTTGACTTTTTTAGAAAGTCAATGTATGCAGTTTGACTTTTTAGGAAAAAGTCAAATATAAAATAAGTTCTATATTTTCTCCCCTTTTGTCTCAACAAAAGAAGAGGCTTGAATGTAATGAGCGAGCCATTATCTCCCTGATCAAAGCTCCCCTAAATTGGGTGCATAATGGGAAGATACATGGATTGTGAAAGTAAAAGCTACAAACAAAAATGTTAGTAATAATGATCATTCACAAGCATTTCCAAACACTATGTAAAGGCACCAACAATATAAAGAACACCATTCATTAGTTAAAATTTTCATGAATAAAGATCATGAAAAGAGAACACAATGATGTGTTTTAGTACAAGAAAAAGAAAATAATCCTAAGAAAGAAAAACTTAGAGATGCTAATCTATGACCATCCTAATTAGATGGTGGATGAGGAAAAGCGTTGAGGCGCTGGGATGTGATTGAGGATGAACCTCATTTCCTCTTGAAAGTCATGGACCATAACCCGGGTCCGTTCAACGGTTTGGGCCGTTTGCTCACAAGTTGAGCAACCATGCCTAGGAGGGTAGTATGTTTGGGGAGGTTGTGGTGGTGGAATGGTAGATGTGTTGGTGTTGGTGGGAATGTTTGGGGTGGTCATGATGGAGGCAAGCAAAGCATTTTGCATTTGCATAGTCTCACTAAGTGAAATCCACCATGCCTTTGAATTGGTGGAGGTTGTGGAGTTCGCTTGAATCTCTCTCTGTGGGATTGGCATCCCACATGCACTCCTCAATGTCCTCAAGTGAGGGACATTGATGTGGGAGTGATTGATCCCCATACAAAGGACCATGAATGTCTTTGTGATGGGGTGGAAGAGAAGAGGTTTTAGCCCCTAATGGGGCGTTTGGGTCAAAAGATGACCGAGGTGACTCATGAGCAATCAGCTCAATTGTGCCAAGGATGGCAATGGTGGTGGATGATTTGGCCTAGGAGGCAAGTCATCCAAGTCCTCCAAGAAAGGATTTGGTGAAGTTGGTGGAGTTGAAAATAACTCCATAGGATGAGAGGTGGAGACTTTGGTGGTGAAGGTGGTGAGGGTGTTTTGGATGTTTGGGCCGGATGGGGTGGAGGTGGGTGTTTTGTAGGTGGTGGAGTGGTGATCACAATGTGTGATTGAGTAGGTGTGGCTAAGATAAGGCTTGTATCATCCTAATGGGAGATGAGATTGTGAGTGGAGAAGACTTCGGATGAGGAGCTAAGTTTGAAGAAACAAGGCCTCACGCACTAATTCTAGCGGTTTTCTTGCAAGGTTTTGAGATGATTTAGTCATTTTGACTTGTGTTTTTCTTTGCTAGATGGTAGAATGAAGAAGGTGTAGGGAGGATGATCATGGTAAAACCTCTCAATTTATAGAAGTGAAAAATTATGGAGAAATGTGTTTGATTTGATGTTAAACCATTGAAGAGATGAGGTTCCTAATGATTTGGAAGTGGGTTGAATGCTAGTCATATCACCCAAGTCAATCCATACAACAGAGATGGAGTGAAGAAGAAAAGATTTGCAATAAATGTGTTCTAATGAGTGGAATTTCCTATATTCGATTACCAGGATTTGAAGGTACCAAAATTTGGTTCCTTCCTTTATGCAAAAGGGCTCCTTGGGTGGATTTTTCAAATTTTTGAATTTTGGTTGGAAATGGATTTCTTATATACCTAAGTGAATTATACTAGTTCTAATAAGAGTATAAACTAGTTAAGATTGACTTATAAGCAATGGATGGTAATTTGGAATCACGAAGAGTCGAATTGAAAGTTACTGGAGGATCCACGGCACCAAAATCATTTACGGACGGACCTAAAAAGGGTCTTGAGTCGGGTCACTTGTCACGAATGCGGTACACCATTTCTCATAACGGACGGTACCAAATCGTTGGTGCCGTCGATCGTCTTGATCTGAAAATTGACAGAGTGTGTTTTTAGGTGTCGCTTTTGAAAACACGAAATTTTTCTCAAAACATGTGACACTAAACATTTCTAGTTAGGAAAAGTAAATAACACATGTATAAACATAGTGGAGCATAGATTTTGAGCAAGGCTTATTGATTTTCACATTATAGTGAAAATGGGTAAAATTTGATAGCATACTTGTGCTATCCCCACATAAGATTGTTAGCATACACCATTGTTTTAAGTTATATTATCATCCTACATAATAAAAACAACTAAATTGTATCAAACATTAACGATAATGTATTGTTCCAAACACTCCTTAATGGACCCTTATTTGTTCAACTTCTTGTAGATCTTGTTCATCATCCTACCAAGGCACTTGAACATTCCCTTAGTTTGCTTGAATTCCGTTGATTCATTCTCTATCTCGGGAAGAGACGCATAATACTCATGAGGTGGAAGATGAGATCTTGGAAGACCATCCTGAATATTTGATGATGATGATGATGGAGTTGGAGGTTTTGCTCTCTTGCCTTTTGTCTTAGCAACTCGTGCATCACTCAAAGGTACAAAGATGTGAGGGATGAGCTCATAGTGAAGGTGCATCCCTTTTGGGCTTGGTGGAATTGGTGCAAAGTTTCTATAGAGACGGGTGAGAAGCATCCCGTATGGAAGAGCAACCGATCCTTGAGTTGGAATATCAATCATTCTCCTAGCGATGTAGTAAGATAAATTGAATGGTTGTGAGGGTGGACAAGTTGTAGAGCATGTGACAAAGGCAAGCGTTGATGTGATCCCTATTTCCTATGGTGCTAATGATGTTGGCTCTAAGTAGCTCCTCCCATTTCTTAAATTCGGGCTTAAGTTCATTTAGCTCCATTCCATATGGATCTCGTTTTACCTCCTTTCCTTCGGGTAACTTCGGTTGTATCACCCTTGGGTTAAATAGGTGTTCACGGATGACATCCTTATCGGCCAAGCGGGTTTGGTAGGGAGAAGGCGGTCATTGATTGCATCAAAGGCGGTGAGTGACCACTTATCCGAGTAGACACAAGTTCCTCGGTTGGGAATTCCTAGCACTTGAGCAAAGTTGGCTAAGGTGATGGTGTAGTCGTTTTGATTGATTCTAAACCTAAGACAAAATTCATCACCTTCTTCATCACTAAAGCGGTCACACTAGCATAGAATTCTAACACAAACCTAGGACAAATTGGTTCATCGATGTCAAGAAGACAATCGAATTGAATGGTGGCTAGTTCTTCACGGAGATTGGTATTTTCAAGGAAGGATGGGTGAATGGTTCTACCCTCATGGAAATACCTTGATTCTAGACCCTTAAATATTTCTACTTGTTCCTTGGTAAGTCCTTTGGTTTTGTGATGTTTGGGAATGTAGTTAAGGGTGTCTTTGTGATCATAGAATCTTGCGGCTACCATGGTTATTCCTAAGGACAAATATGTTAAAAAATGAGAATAAACTTTAACGTTTTGGTTCTAGTGTGTGCCTATATGAAAACAATTTGGAGTTGCGGTTATCTCGACTCATTTTATGCACAAAAATGGTTTTAGTGGGGTGTTTGGCAAATACCATGAGATAACCCAAATGCTCCTAATTCAATGTGGCTTCATTTGAATATACCGGGAATGCATATTAGTTATGCAATACCTTTAGTATTCAAGAGCATGCAAGTGATGAAAATTTAACGTTTCTATTTGTATTAGCAATGAAAAATTGTTTTCCTACAAGTGAGAAGCTTTTCAAAATTTTTGACATGGGGTGTTTGGTTGTTTGAATAGGCCTTATATTATTATCTATCAATTAGTGGGAAGCATGATTTGTTTATGCAATATGATAATGTAGTACCTAATTTCAATGACTAGTTATGCAATTTGCCAATTGAATTCATATTTGGTATATAAGCATACATAACCCCATGTAATGATTTGTGATAGTTTTGTGCATAAATAAGAATCCTAGACTTCAATTAAGAGATAAAATGTAGTTAGGATACTTACAATGATGTTATCTTCAGTGATTAGTGAGTGGGAAGATGTCAATAATGAGCTTGGTTTAAGTTTTACACGTTTTGGTAAAGTGGGTTTTGAGGAAGAAGATGTTTTGTAGGTATGAGTTTGCTTTTGTAGAGCACCACGGACCCGGTACCAATTTTGGTTCCGTCCGTGTTGTCGTTGGTGCCGTGGCTCTGATGCGGGGCAAGAAAAAATTGTTTTGTTTTGACTATTCTAATGTTTTGGGCTATGTTTATCCTACATGTTTGGTTCCATTAACCCTAAACCAAGTCTAAGAAGATTAAAAGGTTCTCGTTTAAGAGGCTTAGTTAAGATATCGGCAATGTTGTCTGGAGATACTTTCTCGATTGAAATGTTTCCTTTTTGAACATTGTCATGAAGAAAGTGATGGCGGATTTCAATATGCTTTTATGCGAGCATGTTGAGCGGGATTCTTCTGAGATCGATGGCTCCTTGTTGTCATGCAAAGTATACAATGTCGTTGAGATGAATTCCGTAATCTCACGAGAGCTTGCTTCATCAAAGAGCTTGTTGACATGCTTTCGGTAGGGCGTACTAAACTGAGTAGTTGAGATGGCTAAAGCCGTTTGCTTCTTTGCAAACCATGAGGTGAGACAATGTCCAACAAAAGTGCAAATACCACATGTACTTTTTCTATCACATAATCCGGCATGATCGAGTCGGCATACACTATGGTTTCTACACCCGTTCCTTTGGCCATAATCCCACGGTGTTCCCTTAATGTATCTAAAAATCCTTTTAAAGGCTTCTAAGTGTGATGCCTTTGGGTTTTCTTGAAAGCGAGCACATAGACAAACACTAAACATAATGTCGGGTCTACTAGCCGTAAGATAGAGTAGGCTACCAATCATTCCTCTATATTTAGTGTTATCTACTGGTTCACCTTCTTCGTCCTTGGTGAGTTTAGTGTCCGAGGACATGGGTGTTTTAGTTGGTTTGGAATCTTCAAGACCAAATTTCTTAAGCATGTCTTTTATATATTTAGATTGGTTAAAAAATATGCCATCTTCTAGTTGTTTAATTTGAAGTCCTAGAAAAAATTTAACTCACCCATCATACTCATTTCAAACTCGTCGTGCATGATTTTAGAGAAATCATCACATAGTTCTTGACAAGTTGATCAGAATATAATGTCATCAACGTATATTTGAACAATGATAATATGTGATTCCTTTTTCTTGGTAAAAGAGTATTATCTACTAATCCCATAGTGTATTTGTTATCAATAAGAAAAGTCTTAAGTCGGTCGTACCAAGCTTTTGGTGCTTGCTTAAGACCATACAATGCTTTCTTGAGTTTGAAGACATGATGTGGTTTCTCAAAGTCGGTAAAAACGGGAGGTTGAGCAACATACACTTCTTCGTTAATAAACCCATTAAGAAAAGCACTTTTAACATCCATTTGAAATAATTTAAAGTCATAAGCACATGCATAAGCAAGTAATATTCTAATAGATTCAAGTCTAGCTACCGGTGCATAAGTTTCATCATAATCAATTTCTTGTTGATTATAACCTTGTGCAACAAGCCTAGCTTTGTTTCTAGATACTATACCATTTTCATCCATTTTATTTTGAAAAACCCATTTTGTTCCAATTATAGTTTGATCTTTAGGTTTTGGAACTAATTTCCAAACATCATTTCTAACCAATTGGTTTAATTCTTCTTGCATGGCAATTACCCATGATTCATCTTTTATTGCTTCATTTATGGGTTTTGGTTCAATGGTGGATACAAAACAAAAATAATTACTTTGATTTTGGGCTTGTGACCTTAAGGTTCTTTGATTAAGTTGTCCTATGACCTTTTCTAAAGGATGACTTTTAGATTCTTTGATGTTTACAATTTCTTTATTTAATGGTTCATCTTCCTTGTTATTATTAATTATTTCTTGACTTTCTATCATTTGACTTTCAACTAAGTCATCATCTACCAAAGGTGATGTCTTAGAGGGAGGTGGACTTTCGTCAGATGTTATGTTCAACGATTCCTCGACTATCATTGTTTCTTTTGTACAATGTAAGCTTTACTAGTTTGAGAGTAACCAAGAAATACACCTTCATAAGACTTTGGGTCAAACTTGGTGAGATAATCTTTAGTATTAAGAATGAAACATTTACAACCAAAAACTCTAAAATATCCTAAAGTTGGCTTTTTACCTTTATAAAGTTCATATGGTGTTTTGTTTAAGAAAGGACGTATTAAGACTCTATTCAAAATATATGTAGAAATGCACAGCGTTACACCAAAACTTTTGAGGAATGTTTTGTTCATTAAGCATTGTTCTACTCATTTCTTGAATTGTTCTATTTTTACGTTCTACTACTCCATTTGATTGAGGTGTTAGTGGAGCCGAAAAGTTATGTGTTATACCATTTGTATCACAAAAGTTTCCAAATTGAGTTTCGTTGTCAAATTCACGACCATGATCCGTTAGGATCGACACAATTTTAACACCTAGTTGATTTTGAATTTTCTTGCTATGAATTTCAAATTTATCAAAAGCTTCATTTTTGGTTTTCAAAATAACGTCCAAGTAAACCTTGAGTAATCATCTACTATGACCAAAGTGTATAAGTTGCCTCCGTAGCTTCTTATAGCGGATGGTCCAAACAAGTCCATATGTAATAATTCTAGACACTTAGATGTGGACACCATATTTTTAGATTTGTGACTACTATGGGTTTGTTTACCAATTTTGCAAGCGTCATAAAAGTGTTGGTCATATTTTAGTTTTGGTAAATTCCTAACTAACTCTTTTGAAGATAGGTTTTTTATAAGTCTCATATTAGTGACCTAGCGTCTATGCCAAAGAGATGAGCTATCATCTAATGTTGTTAGGCAAAGTTTGTCATTATATGTTTTATCTATTTTCATGACGTATATGTTATTTTTCCTAACTCCTTTAGCTATGGTGATACCATCTTTTAGTATTTTACTACCATTTTCATCAAATAGTACTTTATACTTTTATCACATAATTGGCTAATACTAAGTAGATTAAATCCTAACCTATCCACATGAGCAACATTTTCAATAGATAGGGAGTTATGAGCGTCATTACCTTTGCCAATGATTTTGCTTTTGAGATTGCTACCAAAAGTGACATTACCTCCGTCATACTCTTGGTATAATGAGAAGAGACTTTATTGTTGCGAGTCATGTGTGCGTGAGCAACCACTATCTTTTATCCATTCAGGTTCGGGTTCCTAATCAACTTTTAAGCATACCTCGTTTGACTCATGTGTATGCCATTTGAAGATTTATTCCTTGCTTGATTCTTCATGCGTCTTCACTATCACTCCAAGGCACTTAGAAGCTTCGTTACAGGTTTGCTTTTAGGTGGCAGGACATTACTATGAGGTGACACATACTTGGCATCTAAAACAGCACTGTACCGCCTTTACCCTTTTGTCATCCCGATCTTTTGGAATGGCTACTTCTTCTCAGGGTTGTCTCTTTGAACTTTTTGCTCTTCTTCTAAAGAACTTCTTACAAATCTCTAGCGGCCATGTCATACTCTACCTCTCATCTTCACTACGAGACAAGATTAGTCATCATCACTTGATTAAAGCCTTTACTTTAGAGCAACAGTTTGATCTTCTCCCTTAACTTCTTTGATGATCTCAGAATCTTTCTCCATCACCATTTTAAGTGTACTTTGAGGGTTGCCGATTAGCTGGAGTCTAGTGACATTTTTGAGATCTTGCATTCTTCAATGGCCCGGTCACTTTAGCTCTCCATTTTGGGATGGAGTTAACGCCACACAGGAAATTTCGACCGAGTTCTTACTACGAAGATTCATAAAGTGCTTTAAAGTGATTTAATAAGCGGTAATTAAGCGAGCAAAGCCACCGCGATAAATGGTTTCATCTTTAGGGATAACAAATTTGTTGTATTGTTGAACAAGAAAGAATCAATTTTGTTATCCCATTGACTTGGATACCTTGATGTGTAACAATTAAAGATTCCCAAATATCTTTGGTTTTTCACACATAAAATTTCTTTCATATTCTTTTCTAGGTAAAGCATTATAAAGCATCATTTTAGCTTCATTATTTTTAGCAACTAATTTCTTTTGTTCATCAACGGAAATATCCTTTGTTGTAGAACTAAAATCCCCTTTAACAATAATAAACCAAAGATCTATATCTTTTGATTTTACATATGTTTCAAAACGGGTTTTTCAATAGATAAATCCATTGGTTTCAAAGAGTGGTGGTCTTTGCATAGATTGCCCTTCTTTAAAGTTTTAGAATCCATGGATCGTTTCAAGTTTATAAAATACAAATTATTTTAGAAATTCTTGAGCAACGAGGCTCTGGTACCAATTGTAGAAAACTAGAAGGGGGGTTGAATAGTTTACCAATTAAAAATTTTGTTTTGAAACTTATTGAAAGATCAATTGATATTGATCTTAGATATATTAATGAAATATGCAAGCAATATGTAAGTAAATAAGGAAAGAAATGATCAAACCACAACAAGTTGTTTATAGTGGTTCTACAAGGACTCTTTTTCCTTGCCCTACTCCACTCAGTCTCACACTTTCGAGAGTTAACTTCACTAGTCAACAAGCTCCTTTCACCGTGGGAGAAAACCTTTACACTTAAAGCACTATTTCCGACACTAAGCTAGATGTCGAGTTCTTTCCAAGGGTACAACCACTCCCACCCACAATGTATTTTGAGGACTAAAATACTAACCACTCACACTCACAAGATTATGATGGTTTAATACAACAATGAAGTATGAATCAACACTAGATCATACAACACTAAACAAACAAGACTTCCAACTTCTCGTTTGAAGCTTGAATGTGACTTGATCTTCTTTGCTACAAAAGAGATCACTAATATGATATAAACTGAGTTAGAAAGGTTGTATGAGTATGAAATTCCAGACCTTTTCTCAATACAATTCCGCGTTCACAATTTCAACATTTATGTCATTACTTGGTTTATTCCAAATTACGTAACCTTAAAGGTTTAAGCTGGCCAATTCTCTGAACAACATCCATTACATTTCATGGACATCATTGCATCTCATTAATTCATTCCACGACATTTCATTTTCAAATTTTAATGGCGTAATTTTTATATTTAATAAACTTTATAAACGTGAGTTAATATTTTAACATTTAATCCATTATTTTTCAAAAATGATCCCGATGTATTTTTTTTAAACTTACATTTAGTTTATAAAAACTATATTTTAGTTTTCCTAGTGTTTCAAATTTATTTGGTACATAAATCGTTAAAATTATATATTCGACGTTTTCTTTAAAAACTACTCTATAATTATTTTATCGCTTTCAATTTTCACAAGGAAAATATTTTTACAATTTTTATAATATCATTATATTCTACTTTGATCTATTAAAAAAATTTACTTGTATCTAAAAGTTACCATTTACCTTCCTTGTACATTTTCTACACAACTACTTACACATATTTGACAAATTATACACAAGTACATAGTTTTAAAAAAAAAAAAATATTATGGGGAAACATTAACCCCAAAAATCCGCCCCTATGGGGTTGACTTATGTATGTTTACATTATTACTTTGAAATTATAAGAGTTACAATTTACCTCATTCATTTCATTAACTCTTCTAAATAATTCAAGTTCAAGAAAAATTTTCTCTCCTTTGTTCTTGCTCCATAAAAACCGGCCACTCAACAAGCTCAAGGGATCCAAAAATTTTTGCAAGATCAAGTGTTATTACAACCTAGTTATATCCTTTATATGGTTTTGAAATAAAAACCAAGGATATTTAAGTTTAATCCTTGTTACTTTCACCTCATCACTATCACTTGTAAGCATGTTCTTATCATTTTCATGTTTCCTTTTCATTTTCATATGTTTCTTTTCATTTTTGGAGATTATATGCATGTTATGTGAATTATACCATTTATTTCATGATTTTTGAGTTATATATACATATTGGTCATCCTATAATTATTCCCATGGTATTCTTTGGTCTTGATGGTGATTAGGAACCCATGACACCCTAAGAAGGTGTATGGTAGGATTAGATTAGCTTTGGAGTTGATTTGAAGGGATTAGAATAGGTTTTGTCCGAGAAAAACTATTTTCGATATGTATATTTTTATGTTCTGTCCTTATTTCGAATTTCTGGAAAAACCTACTGTTGGCACGAAGTTTTGGCCTTGATATTTAGAAAATATACTTTAAAACGAATCCGTGGCAGCTTGAACGGATAAAAACGGACTTATAACGAAGAAGTTATGGATTTTTAAAGTTTGGCGAAAGCGTATATTTTCAGAAAATTTCAGCTTGCTGTTTTTAGTTTTTCGGTCAAAAACGAGCCTTAAGCTTCACAAATTATTCGACTTCTCAAAATATATTAGTTTACGATCTGAAGCTAAGGACATATATTACGTAGTAAGCGGATTTAAAACGACAAAGATATGGCCGTTTTCATAAAGCTGCCGTAAATATTATTTTACGAAAAACTATATTATTTTTACGTTCTACAAGTATTTCATTAATGTAAGGCTATGTTTGCGGTATTTTTTAACTATGATGCAAAACTTTTTGGAACAAATTGTCTTCTAGTAAAATCAAGTTCACCGGCCATATTTTTCAAAATAAAAAATTTGTTTGTCAAGCGGAGTTGTGAGTGAATTAATTACGGATGTTCAAACTTGGCGAAACTCATTTTACACACAATTAGCCAAAATCACCAACTTTAACCCTTAATATCTTTATGATCGAGACCTTTTGGACGAAAACTCCTGAACTGAAACTTCTAGATATCGATACAAACTTTCCAAAACCGTCGAGTTCGTTCTCTAACGATCGACGTACACCGTTTTACGACTAGTTTTCCAAAGCCATTTTTGTTAATTTCATGAAAATTCCTTCGACATTGTTTTGCGACGAAAAGTGGAAATTTCACCAAAAATCATTATAAAACCATTATAGGATGACATTTTGACCTAAAAACATGTAAAGTGATCTTTGATTGGTCAAAACGTCAAAAGAGTATTTTTCGACGACAAGTATTATTTTCAAAACCCGCAAATGGTATAAATAACATACGAAATGCATGCATAACATTACATTGCAACTCATTACATATCATAACATTCATTCTAGGTCGCGGATAGTTTCCGAGTCTCACTTTCGAGCACTTCATTTTGTTAGCATATCAACCACATCAGGTGAGTTCATACCCCGCTTTTACTCATTTAAATTCCTATAAACTATTTGGGGCGAGATACATGCTTATTTATCAAACATTTAAACTCTTTTGCCAAACAACATTACTTATACTTTAGACTTGATTGCGTTTTATACTTGATTGGGTTATATTTGATTTCATATGCATACTTGCAACACATACTAGAATTAGTGGCACCAAATTAAGTTATTGGAGGGCTACTAATTTACAAACATACTAGAATTAGTGGCACCAAATTAAGTTGTTGGAGGGCTACTAATTTACAAACATACTAAAATTAGTGGCACCAAATTAAGTTGTTGGAGGGCTACTAATTTACAAACATGCAAGAATTAATGGCTCCAAATTAAGTTGTTGGAAGGCTATTAATTACAAACATCCCAACATGAGTTGTTGGAAGACCCTCGTGGTGACAATTATACTTTTATCTATCATATTACGCATATTCATGATATACATACTATATTTTGGCAATGAGTTGTGAACACACAGGTTGCAAGTTTTGTATGGAACTTGGCGAGTGGATTTACAATGCCTTTCTTTGTGTGAACATTTCTCTAAGTATTTCAAATTATTTTGTTACAAACTTATGAACTCACCAACCATTGTGTTGACACTTTTTAGCATGTTTATCTCGGGTCTTAAGGTGATAGCATTTCATGGAGCTTTTGGGTCGCATGGCATACATTGAAGTCTTATGCTTTTAACTATTACCATTCGACATGTTTTGTAAACTCTTTGTGTATTATCAACTTTGTGAATTCTAGTGGTGTAAACTTTAACTTATTTATCGAATGGTAAACCTTTCAAAACGTCTCATTATAGAGGTCGTTTTCTGTATCCATACTTTGTGCTATGACGTTATACCCCTATGACACTATCGTTCATTTGCGATATTTTGGGGTGTGAGATTGGTATCGAGCCTTGGTTATAGAGAACTAGGTTGCATTTTATTTCCTAGACTATAACCGCTTTCACGTCGATCCTTTCGTTTCCTATTGCCTTACACACTTTTCGTGCGCATGTGTTTTCTTAAGTATTCCTTCTAGAACCACCTCATTAGATAGCGTAGTTTCCTTGTACCAATAGGGGAGTCCCAAAATCTAGTTGGGTCATCAAAGATATGGAGCTCGGTAACGAGCACTTATCTAACTTGATCTCGTGGACGAGTTCTTGTTTGATGAGATGCGAGATCGAGCTAAATAAGTGTTACTATAAAGCTGGATAGATTTGATGACTTTGCCCGAGGATGGGAGTTCTCTTGAGGATACTTTGGGAACTGCTGGCGACTAAACCTCATAGTGACTTTAGCATCTAACGGAATTTCCTATACACTAAGTGCGACTCTTCCTAGATACCTACCCTAATTCCCTCCTTCCTTTGTTTAGAATCGGATGATAGGCTGGCTACCTATTTAAGTAACACCAATGTGGGACATGTATGCTTGGTGGTATGTATACGTGTGAAATGAAGCAATTATAATTATGGTGGCCAACATAATTATAAATGCGTCGCAACTCACGTGGACATATCGCGCATGCACGTAGATCGGTGTGGACACCTTAGGAACCAATTTGTGGCGTGGTATTATATATGAGGACGTTAAGTATAGACATTGGGAATTCAACGGTTCTTTCCCTTGCAGAGATCATGGCACCAAAGAGAGTAACGCATTAAATCTGGTAGAGGTGGTGCGTACGCAAGAGGAGGAATGACAGTGGGCGTGGAGGTAGAGGAGGTGGCGTAGCGACATGGGTAACAACGACAACAACAACTGGCGGAAACCCGACTTTGCCGCCATCATCGCTCAACAACTTCAAATCTTGCTTCCCACTATTGTCACACAAGTTGGGAATCATATGAATAACTCGAGGAAACCACGGAACGGGAGCGATGCTGGCGACACCAACAATGTAGCTGGCAGTAACAACAACAACAACACCAACAACAACAACAACAACAGAATTGGATGCACATATAAGGAATTTTCGGCATGCAAACCTGTGGAATTTGATGGTATAGGAGGTGCTTTGGCATATACTCGATGGGTAAGAAAAGAGGCGTGTCGACATCAGCAATTGTGCCACAAATCAGAGGGTGAAGTATGCGGCTTGCTTGCTATCAGGAAAGGCATTGACATGGTGGAACCTACGGCTACAAGCTAGAAGCGATACCATAGGTATGACATGGGACGAATTTAAGGAGTTATTGAAAGAGAATACTGCCCGACAATGAAATGCGAAATTGGAAGATGAATTTTATCACCACTCTATGATAGGGGCTGGTCACGCAGCCTACACAGACCGATTTCATGAGTTAGCCAGACTAGTTCCTCATCTAGTTACCCCCGAGTCCAAGAGAATCTCGAGGTACATATATGGTCTTGTCCCCGAAATCCGTGGAACCGTGAAAACAACTGAGCCGGCTACAATACAAAGTGCGATCGCGAGGCGAGGAACCCCGGACAGACGAGATGGTTAGAAATGGTACGTTGAAGAGCGGTGATAAGAGGAAGGAAGCAAGTGGGTCGAATAAGCAGATAGGCGTGGTAGCAGACAACAAAAGGGCACGAGTTTTTGTGGCAACTGTATGAACAAAGAGAGTATGCGGGTACACATCCCAAATGTGCTAAGTGTGCTTATCATCATCCGAAGACCAAGCCCACCGCTTATGTACAATATGCAATCAGGTCGAATCATTTTTCAAGCCGTGTAAAGAAGCGTGCAAGACCAATAACAACGACTAATACGGGCAACATGAGGAATAACCAAAGGACTTGCTACGAGTGCAACAGCCCAAATCACTTCCAGAATAATTGTCCCCAGTTGAATAAGCCACCGATACAAGCTCATCTAGCTATGGCAATTGAAGGAAATAACCCGAACCCTGTACTCAATATCAGTCCACCCCGAGGTCGAGCATTCTATATAGGGACCGAGGAAGCCCGTAATCACGTGGCCGAGTACGTTTTCCTAGACCATTAAGTGATCCACCGTATTATTCAGATTCAGTGAGTCTCATTAGATAAGAAACCTAGACGCGTAAGTTTTGACATAAACATTTTGACCATGCACTTGATTTTGAAACCTTAGGGTAGAACCTTATGTATCATCGATTGAATCGCGGGCCGATTCTTCTATCGGGGAAGAATGTCACAATTCTCAAATTCGGCCTTTTCTCAATACAATTCACGTTTCACAATTTCAACATTTATCGTACTTGGTTTGCTTGTTCCAAATTCGCGTAACCTTAAAGGTTTAGCGGCGAATTCATGATCATAACATCACGTACATTTCATGGACATCATTTGCATCTCATTAATTCATTCACGACATTTCATTTCATTTTAACGCGTAATTTTATATTTAATAAACTTTATCGCGTGAGTTATTATTTTAACATTTAATCCATTATTTTCAAAAATGATCCCGATGTATTTTTAAACTTACATTTAGTTTATAAAAACTATATTTTAGTTTTCCTAGTGTTTCAAATTTATTTGGTGCATAAATCGTTAAAATTATATTATTACGACGTTTTTCTTAAAAACTACTCTATAATTATTTTATCACTCGAATTTCACAAGGAAAATATTTTTACAATTTTTATAATATCATTATATTCTACTTTGATCTATTAAAAATTTACTTGTATCTAAAAGTTACCATTTACCTTCACTTGTACATTTTTCTACACAACTACTTACACATATTTGACAAATTATACACAAGTACATAGTTTTAAAAAAATATTATGGGGAAACATTAACCCCAAAATCCGGCCCCTATGGGGTTGATATTAATGGTATGTTGCATTATTACTTTGAAATTATAAGAGTGCAAGTTACCTCATTCATTTCATTAACTCTTCACAAATAATTCAAGTTCAAGAAAAATTTTCTCTCCTTTGTTCTTGCTCCATAAAACCGGACCACTCAACAAGCTCAAGGATCAAGATTTTTGCAAGATCAAGTGTTATTACAACCTAGTTATATCCTTTATATGGTTTTGAAATAAAAACCAAGGATATTTAAGTTTAATCCTTGTTACTTTCACCTCATCACTATCACTTGTAAGCATGTTCTTATCATTTTCATGTTTCCTTTTCATTTTCATATGTTTCTTTTCATTTTTGGAGATTATATGCATGTTATGTGAATTATACCATTTATTTCATGATTTTTGAGTTATATATACATATTGGTCATCCTATAATTATTCCCATGGTATTCTTTGGTCTTGATGGTGATTAGGAACCCATGACACCCTAAGAAGGTGTATGGTAGGATTAGATTAGCTTTGGAGTTGATTTGAAGGGATTAGAATAGGTTTTGTCCGAGAAAAACTATTTTCGATATGTATATTTTTATGTTCTGTCCTTATTTCGAATTTCTGGAAAAACCTACTGTTGGCACGAAGTTTTGGCCTTGATATTTAGAAAATATACTTTAAAACGAATCCGTGGCGGCTTGAGCGGATCAAAAGCGGACTTATAACGAAGAAGTTATGGATTTTTAAAGTTTGGCGGCAACGTATATTTTCAGAAAATTTCAGCTTGCTGTTTTAGTATTTTCGGGTCAAAGCAGCCTTAAGCTTCACAAATTATTTCGACTTCTCAAAAATATATTAGTTTACTTCGATACGAAGCTAAGGACATATATTACGTAGTAACGGTTTAAAACGACAAAGATATGGCGTTTTCATAAAGTTGCCGTAAATATTATTTTACGAAAAACTATATTATTTTTACGTTACAAGTATTTCATTAGCTGTAAAGGCTATGTTTGCGGCTGTTTTTTTTAACTATGATGCAAAACTTTTTGGAACGAAATGTCTTCTAGTAAAATCAAGTTCACCGGCCATATTTTTCAAAATAAAAAGCGTTTGTCAAGCGGAGTTCTAGTGAATTAATTACGGATGTTCAAACTTGGCGAAACTCATTTTTTACGCACACAATTAGCAAAATCACCAACTTTAACCCTTAATATCTTTATGATCGAGACCTTTTGGGCGAAAACTCTGAACTGAAACTTCTAGATATCGATACAAACTTTCCAAAACCGTCGAGTTTGTTCTCTAACGATCGACGTACACCGTTTTACGACTAGTTTTCCAAAGCCATTTTTGTTAATTTCATGAAAATTCCTTCGACATTGTTTTGCGACGAAAAGTGGAAATTTCACCAAAAATCATTATAAAACCATTATAGGATGACATTTTGACCTAAAAACATGTAAAGTGATCTTTGATTGGTCAAAACGTCAAAAGAGTATTTTTCGACGACAAGTATTGTTTTCAAAACCATAAATGGTATAAATAACATATGAAATGCATGCATAACATTACATTGCAACTCATTACATATCATAACATTCATTCTAGGTCGCGGATAGTTTTCGAGTCTCACTTTCGAGCACTTCATTTTGTTAGCATATCAACCACATCAGGTGAGTTCATACCCCGCTTTTACTCATTTAAATTCCTATAAACTATTTGGGGCGAGATACATGCTTATTTATCAAACATTTAAACTCTTTTGCCAAACAACATTACTTATACTTTAGACTTGATTGCGTTTTATACTTGATTGGGTTATATTTGATTTCATATGCATACTTGCAACACATACAAGAATTAGTGGCACCAAATTAAGTTGTTGGAGGGCTACTAATTTACACACATACTAGAATTAGTGGCACCAAATTAAGTTGTTGGAGGGCTACTAATTTACAAACATACTAAAATTAGTGGCACCAAATTAAGTTGTTGGAGGGCTACTAATTTACAAACATGCAAGAATTAATGGCTCCAAATTAAGTTGTTGGAAGGCTATTAATTACAAACATCCCAACATGAGTTGTTGGAAGACCCTCGTGGTGACAATTATACTTTTATCTATCATATTGCGCATATTCATGATATACATACTATATTTTGGCAATGGGTTGTGAACACAAAGGTTGCAAGTTTTGTATGGGGAACTTGGGCTGAGTGGATTTACAATGCCTTTTTGTGTGAACATTTCTCTAAGTATTTCAAATTATTTTGTTACAAACTTATGAACTCACCAACCATTGTGTTGACACTTTTTAGCATGTTTATCTCAGGTCTTAAGGTGATAGCATTTCATGGAGCTTTTGGGTCGCATGGCATACATTGAAGTCTTATGCTTTTAACTATTACCATTCGACATGTTTTGTAAACTCTTTGTGTATTATCAAACTTTGTGAATTCTCGTGGTGTAAACTTTAACTTATTTATCGAATGGTAAACCTTTCAAAACGTCTCATTATAGAGGTCGTTTTCTGTATCCATACTTTGTGCTATGACGTTATACCCCGTTGACACTATCGTTCCGCTGCGATATTTTGGGGGTGTGACAGAAAGGTTAGAGAGAAGATATGTAAGAGAGTATGATAGAAAGGGATGAAAAACTACTTGGTTTGGCTTTGCTATTTATAGCCAAAACCATCAGCAACATCCATGGACCATGTGGACCCCTTAAAAGGGTTCCGCCTGTTGTGAATTTGGTGCATCGCCAGTCGGCAACAGATTTCAATATCTTGCCAAAGTCAACCATATCTATGCAAGATTGTGTAGGATATGAAGAGTACAAATCTACACAAAATATCTAATGAAATCTTCTAATGATTTCCATGATGCATCACATGATGTCATATGTTGTATTTCTATTTTTAGAAATATGCAAGTACTTAAGTAGTGTTTGGTTTTAAGAACCTAACACATTCTAAAACTACTATCATACATAATGATTAGAGTCATATTAAGATATGAATAATCACAAATGTAAATGCTTGAATGATGAAGATATTGTTTGAGAAATCTTGTTTTAATATCTATTAAACTTGACAAGCTTTAAGCTTTTATACAAATTAAATTTACTTTTGTCGTTAACAAAACTTAGGTAAAGATCAAAAATATAAATAACGTTTAATGACGATATTTGTATTAACATGTACTATTCATTGAAGGCCGTAGTTTTTGGCAGTGCCAATACTATGTCATTTCCCACACTATTTAAAATTGTTAGGTGACTTAATTCCCGTTAGCACTAGCATTTGTCGAAATTTATGGTTGTATCATAATGACGTTGTTTTGCACCCATATATGTATACTTATATTCTAGGCAAAAATGCATATATATCCCTCCCAAAGTGAATAATTGCATATATATCCTTTGTACAAGTTTTTTATGCACATAGTACAATGGTTTTTATGCATGCATTGGATATATATGCAATTTTGCATTTTCGGAAGGATATATATGCAAAAGCCCCTATATTCTATGTCAAGTTATTGATGATTCCATAGTAAATACTAATGTGATAGACTTGTAAGCATTAAACAATTACCAGAGCACATAACAAGAAGATGATAAAAAAAACCACCAGGTTCTCTAAGAAATCACAAAATATTTATATGAAAGTTCATAAAAATTCTTTACACGGAAATAAAACTGACATATGGTTCTACACCACCATTAGAAGTATTGCATTGTCTTTTTCCAGACATGTTTTTTTTGAACTATCCCTGCATATATAAGTTAAAATATGTTAAAAAACTTACTGCAAAGTCTTCTTGTACTTTTAGTAACAACTGCAAGGTAGGCTTTTATAGCGAGACATGAGAAGGAAAAAGAGGATATGGCAAAAGTATATGCACCAAATACACCTGAAAGACATCCTCTTTTTCTTTCCCACCACTCGTTATTAAGTCTAATTTATAAACGGTTTCCTTTTTTTGTATAAGGAATTTTGGAAATATAGTTTGTTACTTGCGTGGTTCAATGATTTTGTTTTCAATTACTTACCGATTTCATTAAACAGCTGTAATACACAAACTTCAACATAGTCGACCCTTCTGAGGTCCCCTTCAAATACCTTTTGATATTTCAGCACTCTTTGCACAAAGGTCTGCATCAGACGTTTTGCTAGACCATTGAGATAACAAAAGATATTCGATGGGAAGCTCAGATCGGGTTGCTATGTTGAACATTGTATGTCAATAACATGTCGATTTTGGCATCATGTTTACACACATTACTTCGTAGATGGATGGTTTAAGCTTGTAAGTCAAACTGGAATTCAAAAAAGGAGCTTTAGTAGTGTTAAAGGCCATTTTATAAATTCCAATAGAATTATGAAGTTAAACCACCTACCTACAAAGTAATGTGGGTAACTAATACATATATTGGTACGTTGAACCTACCCTTGAAAGAATTGTTTTTCAAGATAAAGGTCAATGGGTCAACCTTCGCTTGTAATTATGACTAACATGTGATTATTAGTATATGGCTGCATTACTTGGTGGATGGATGGTTTATGCTCGTAAAAAACAATGGAATTAAAAAAAAATTTAAAAATTATAGTATTGTTAAAGCAATATTTCTAATTTCTAGTGTCTTTTATGAAGTTAAACCATTCACCTATCAAGTAATACGGTCAACTAACACATACCTTGGTACTTTGGACTTCTCCTTGAAATCCTATTGGTATTCCAATGTTGTAAGCGTGTAGGTTTTACTAAAATTTGTTGGTATTACGTGGGCATATGAATAGGTTTTCGAGGGGAAGCTCAAAGTAGAAACTTTTGTAAAGGCTCGAACTGTTTAATGGTCAATAGCTATTAGTTTCTCGATATAGTAAAAAAATCTAGCAGTAGTTACCTAAGAGACTGTAACAATAGCTTTCAAGGTTTAACAGATCATTGAGATAAATATCTATTACATGTCTATTACAGCCTAGGTTGAATATGGACTGTGAAAACTTGGAAATATGTATAAAGCTTTACTGAAATTTCAAACAGAGTTAGGATTACAGTTAACGTTATATCAGTTTCTCTCTTTTTCGTATTCAATTCCCAGCTTATCATTCCAACAGAATGCGCTAATAAAGTAGACATGTGTAGCGAGAGAAGAGAAGGAAAAAGAGGATATAGCAAAAACATTTTACCAAATATAATTCTATAGTATCCTCTCTTTCTTACTCATCTCTTGTTACTATACTTTATGAACAATACTGGTGCATACACTTACAATATTAAGTTTGTACCTTCATTACAGAAAGAATATCATGTACAAAAAGCATTTATAATTAAGATGTAAAATAATAAGTCAAAGATTATGCGTACTGACTGAAGCCACGGTGCAATGTGGTGGACGAATATTAGACTTCGTCATCACAAAAACATTGAAAAAGTATTAAAGATGGATGAACATTGACCATGACAACTTACTAATAGTTGGCCTTGGCCTCGGCTAATCCATCCTATTTTTGACAATTTAAACTATATCCATAGCATGCATTGTTGATCCAACTCAAAGTATAATGCAATCATGTGGTTGAATATGAAAACTCCATTGCCACGGACAAACTATCAAGGATGGATGCACAGAGACCATGGCAACTTAGTAATAGTCGGCGTTGGTCTCCTCACATCCATCGTTGATATTCCATCTATTTTTTATATTTGACTTGTATCCATAGCATGCAACTAAGATCTGAGCACACACGCCAAGCATGGTGGTTTAGGCCTGCAAATTTAAGATATCATAAATATACATATACAAATACAGAAACTGGATATACATATATGGCATTACAAACATAAATAATACTTATCTGTTCTCTGCCACAGTTGTGTAGTAACACATCAAACAAACTCAAACACAACCACAAATAAGGTTTAGGGCTGAGAATACGGTATTAGAACATCCGAACTATTCTTCTCATAGACAATAACAAAGCATTAACGATGGATAAACAGACACCAAGGCAACCTAGTATTACTCGGCTCTGGTGTATGTTCATCCATCATTGTTGCTTCAGTCTTTTTTTTATTCTAGGAGGGTTGCCCATAGAATGGATGTAGATGGTACTCCATAAATAATGAAAAAATTATAATACCAATCTTTTTGTTGTCACATTTGTATAACAATACAGCCAGACAGTTTTAGTATACTGACCAATAAGGCTTAGATTTGCAAATAGTATAGCAGTAACATGTCACAAAGCTTTTAAAGATGACAGTGACGATGAAAGAACTAAATGTATTGTGATTTTAAAGAGTACTATCACATATTAGTGGCAATCGTAGCAAAACGTTCTAATTTTTAAAAGAATTTGTGACTGCTAGCAAAGCAGTTACATACAATTTAAGCAGGAAAGTGCAACACGATGTTGCAATTCAATTCGGGTCAAATCAAGATGTACAAAATTTTTTCATGTTCGCCACTACTAATAAGTGGATGCAATTTAATACCATTGTTTCTTATCTAATGGTAAAAAAAATTGTGTTAGAAAAATCAGGAAAAAATATATTGTTTTGTTTTGTTTTTTTCTAACTTCTTTAAAAAAAAGAATACAACTTGTCTTATCAACGTCACTCTGACCTTTCTGCACCTCATTAACCATACTGCATAGTTGTTGTACACAAGTGAGGAAAAAGCAGGAAAACGATACAAAGCTTTATTGCAAATCTTAATATGACTAAGAATGCAGCAAACGTTATATTGTTTTTGCACTTTTTCGTCTCCTGTGTGCACCTCATGTTTGAACAGTCATGGTTTATATGAGCGTGAAAAAAAAATAGGAAAAAAGTGTGGTGAACCAACTTTAAGGTACAGGGCCTTCATTTGGAATTGCATAAATGTTCAACACTTAGACCGGCAACATTTGTAGAGATAAGTGACCAGCTTGGTGTTAGTACGTAGAAACCAAATGTAACGGCAACATAAGAGTTTGATAACAATTTTTAGACAAAAAAAAGACTATAGAACCTGAATATTTTTCGTAACAGCTATCGGAACATTTAGCCTCAGGAAACTTATGGCTGTAACCACAATGTATATGTGGTTGCCTTGCCAAATAAGTTTTTCATACACCATGGCTGCAAACACAATATATTTGTGACTGCCAAGCCAAATAAGTCTTGCAATTACTATGGTTGCAACCACATTGTGTATGTAGTTGCCTTGCCAAGGTATATTGCAATATGCGGTCATCCTTTACCTTAAAAGGTTAACCATAAGACATCCAAGTAAACAACTTAAGTGTGTGTGCAACAGCTTGATTGTAGCATCAAAACATATACGTAATTAAGAATGCTTAAACAAAAGGAAAGCATAAAATTAACAAGATTGCTTGTGCATCACCTTCGTTATATACTGTCTTTACAACCTCTACATTTTTTATTCTTTTTTTGGTCTCCTTCACATTAACTTCAAATCTGCAGAGTTATGATGAGACAAACTCGGCAATGAAGCAAGTATAGAAGCTTCAGATGCAACTTAAGAAATGTGACCACTTAGATGATCGACACTAGCATTAGTAGGTGAGCTCCTTAGTTTTTGGACCACACAAACTCAATAGAACGACAACAGAAGACCTGTGGGTCACAGTCGTTTAAGTAACCTTTGTATTATTCGGTGACATAACGAATGCTATGAAAGAACCTAGCATAAAACATATATTGTTCATACACCAATGTCGTTTTTGCAAGCGCAAATACGGCGTTGATTTCGACGCTCCCGCATTCTGCTTTTTAGGTTTAGAACACTTATGGTTGCAATCACAATGTATATGCAATTGCCTTGCCAAATAAGTTTTTGCAAACACCATGGTTGCAACCATACTGTGTAGTAAGTTACCTTGTCAAGGCATATTGCAATACGTGGTCATTATCACATCAACAGATTAACCATAAGAAGCCCAAATTATCACTTATCATTATCATTATCATTATCGATATTTGTTAATACAAATAAGTCGTAAAAACGTTTATTTATATTTTACGATCTTCTATTATTTTGTCGATAACAAACGTAAAATCATTTTAATGAAACAAATAAAATACGTAATTGGTTTGAGCCAATAGTTTACTAACACAATTACATTTTCATATAAAACACTAAACAAGTAATTGTGCTTTCATGATTTAGTAATGCATATGTACAACAACTAGTGTTTACATATTGGGTAGATATATACATACTTAGTGTGTATTATAATGGGTAATAGAATGGATAGAAGTTTAAGTATTTGACCCATTGACTAAATACATTGAATGTAGTTGGGTAAATCCATGACCCATACCCATGGAGCATAATCTATAACCCATAACCCATTGCATGACATCATGCATAAGTCATAATGGGGTATTATTCATGACCCATGGAGCTAACCCATAACCCATGGATTAGATGCATTGCATCTTGTAGATACATTGTATCTACTTGGATACCCATGGTCCAAAGTCTAGGACCCATGACCCGTAATCCATGACCCATGGCCCAAAACCCATGGGTAAAGAGGAGCGTCTCACGGATCCCTCTGAATACACTAGACGGATCCTTCAAGCAAGGGATCCGTGGGATAGTAGCATATTTTGTCTATAAATATTGAGCCATTTCTTCATTGTAACTCACCCCTTTCACACACATTTTCTCTTAGTGTTGTAAACTCTCTAACCTTAGATCCAAGTGATCTTTCTATTTAGTTTTGTGTTTGTGTGATTCTCTAGGTTTCTCTTAAAGGCGAGATCACCACCTCTTGAAGTCGAGCAAGCTCAAGTCCATGGGTTGCCGAGATTTGTCATCATCAAGACTACTGATGGTCTTGTTGATAGTTCTTTCCTTTCTCATTAGAAGTGTTGTGTTGAAGACATAGGTGAAAGATGTCTAAAGGGTCAAGACGAAGACATTAGTGAAAAGTGTCGAAGAGTCATATTGAAGGCATTAGTGAAAGGTGCCAAAGATCTGTATCAAAGGCATTAGTGAAGGGTGCCGAGAGTCCTTGTTGAAGGCATTAGTGAAGGGTGCTTAGAAGTCAAGTCAAAAGGCATTAGTGAAGGGTGCTTATAAGTCGAGTCAAAGGCTATAGTGAAAGGTGCCTAAGGTGTACATTTGACATGGTGTGTCGATGTACAAGATAGATTAGTAATGGGTCAAAGGATATTGATATCCTTGTTGATGTTGTCATAAGGAGTGGATCTCCTTTGGGATAGGATTTGTGTAATGTTGGGTAGTAGTTCCTCCTTTGTAATGGAACTCGGTATCTAGCCTTGTACCGGATAAAGTGTAGGCGACGTTGTGATAGGTTTGGTTCTACCTCGTGGAAGAACCCGGTGTCTAGCCTTGTACCGGATAAAGAGTAGGCGACGTTGTGAAGGCTTCTCCGCCACAAGGAGTTTGTGTTATGTAGTGATTACGAACTCTCGAGTAGGTGACTCAGGGAGTGGAGTAGGGAAAGGAAGGTGTCCTTGTAGCCGAACCACTATAAATACTCGCGTTGTGGTTTTGTGCTTCTTACTCTTTATCTTAGTATTAGTCATATGCTTATCTATCAACATCCAACACACACGTTTAAATAGATTGACATAAGTCGATCTAAATAGTTTAAAACCGAATTTTAATTGGCAAAACTATTCAACCCCCCCCCCCTTCTAGTTTTCC
The DNA here is from genome assembly GCA_910596185.1 of Chrysanthemum makinoi. Taxonomy (NCBI): domain Eukaryota; kingdom Viridiplantae; phylum Streptophyta; class Magnoliopsida; order Asterales; family Asteraceae; genus Chrysanthemum; species Chrysanthemum makinoi. The sequence goes on along the minus strand of OU343222.1, from coordinate 258,094,123 downwards.
ACAATATTATTAAATGGCATGGGAAACAACGGCGTATTACATTATACAGTACCACAAAAGTTAAATTATCAAATAAGTTAGTTTTCAAAATGGAGGTTGCTGAGGCCACCATCTACGACACTCAACCGTCCTTCCATCTTATAAATAGCGTAAAGCGGCAATATTCACTAAATAGCGTCATTTTTGTGATGCAGCAACATTCATGGTCAGAACACTCATGGCTGCAACAACAATGTATATGTGGTTGCCTTTCCAGATACGTTTCGCAAACATTTTGGCCTTCAAAATGGAGGTTGCTGAGGAAACTATTTGCCGCACTCAACCATCCTTCCATCTTCAGACCAACCATCTATACCCCGTACATAAAGAGTAATATTGTTAAGTAACTTATATGTGCTTAGAGCATTAGCTGCATGTCAACGACTGCATAGCATATACTTACCAGCAGTTGCTCAAAAGAAGTAGACTTGGGCAATTATTGTGTGGTAAACAACCTCATTAAACCCCTGCAAAATAGCATCGCAACATATTCAAAACTTTTAGCTCGTCAACAACATACAATAATTTTACACCACTTAACTTTTAAAAACAATGTACTCTTAAAAGCAACATAGGTATGCTAACCTTAATATCAACATACTCTTAAAATCAACATAATCTATTTATAATTATCAATACACTCCAATGCAAATGGTTTAAGTTAAACCCTTGTTTTAAAAGGCATGACAATATCAACAGACATAAACGTGCCACAATCAACTTATTGTTTCAATGCATCACTAACAGCTCTAATCGGTAAAACACAAATACATGTTTTAAAAGCCACATTAACATGTATTTGTATTTTACTACGACTTTTAAAATACAAACAATCGATTGTTGGTATTGTTTTAAAAATAAGTGCATCACTAACAGTTATAATCGGCAAAGCAAAGCGTATCATCAAAAGCTAACATCAATATTTACAAACACTAAACAACCCAGACAACGGTAAAAAAAAAGAAACCGTAACAACTAAAACCGCCCAGAAGTAGATAGATCTGTGCAGACCGGGCTTGGATCCATCGAAAATCAAGCCGATTTGTGGCCGGAAGTACTGTACACAGGGTTTGTAGGTAGATCGGGTATATGATAGAGTATAAAATCTATCCACACAAAAATGTACGGTAAATGAGATAAGATATAACACCGCGTTTGACCATAAAGACCATAAGAAAGCCCTAAAATGACGTCGTTTCAGAAGGCTGACATCATCAAGCAAGTTAACGTTCGTTAGACATAAAATCAACGCAAGTTAGCTATTGTTCACAAAACGACGTCGTTTTTGCAAGCGCAAATAAGGCGTCGTTTCCCACGCCATTTAAAGGTTAGTATAATGTATGTTTATACGAAGCGAGTTGATCCATACTTTAAATGTAGGTTAATCGACGTTAAGTCGAGTTTCAAGCTTGACTTTTAGAAGAGAGCCGAGTTTAGCAATGTTTAACTCAGATTAATTCCATTACACCCATATGGTTTAACCCAAAATTTTATTTCCTTCTAGCATTTTCTTTATTTCCTTCATTCATACATAGATTATATATTCTACTATGTGCATTTGTGCCTTCTACCATCTAATAAGTGTTTGGAGACGGCCGAGTAGTAGAAGTTTGATTTTAACATTCGTGTACCGTGTCAAATACATATCTATAAGTGTCGCTGATCTCTGATGAAGGGAAAAAGTAACCATATGCAAGGGAAAAAGTTAAACCATAAACAAAATTCTACTCCTGATGAAGGTGATTGGATCAATATTATACATATTTGATTTGATATTAAAGTACTTTTTTACTAGAGAAAGTTGTAGCTTGCTTTCCCTCAAATTTCTAAAAATACAACATAACATGCTCAACAAAGTGCATCCCTTATCAAAGTTCAAAACACATTGTTACATTGTTCCACATCCAGAAAAATGACAGCTCTCGCACTCAAAAGTGTGTATGAATGCATGTAAAAATCACCACATTGACTAGATCAAGTCAGTACAGCAATTTCAGACATTGTGTTTCTCTACAATACATTATCTTGTTCTCACTCTTCTATTGAACTGAAACTGTAACATTTAACTTATGCCCAATGTTTAGCTCAGATTATTCAAAAAGTTTAGATACCATCCATGAGTAAGAACTATGAATAGTCAAATAATAACTTTTGCTTCACAAGTCAGTGTGGCAAATCTCGCAGCACACCCGAAATGAAAATATGCAGATTTTATTGAGTTTGGCAGGATTCATACATTTCACCAAAAACACCTCCTAACATTACTAGCACATAACTAAAGAAAGACGCATCAAATACAACTGAAACTATATTTACAAACCTGGATCTGTTCAAAAGATCTTAACGTATACCAGCTAGAAAAGGACTTCGCGTCAAAAAAGGGCCCATGTAAAGGGTATACGAAGAACATTTATATAGTTACAAAAGGATCTTGCTAACCGTCTAAACATATGAACTACCCATTATACCCCCAAAAAAGATTCCACACTGCCTACAAGTTCCTTCAAAGTTCACAGAATGTACAAGAAATGAACTTATATCTCCCAAAGAGACAAAAAGATGTAGACTTTCATTCATTTCTTTCTAAGCCAAGAAAATTCAACTATTTAACGATCAAAGTGAGAGACAGTGTACCATATCAGGAAGATTTTCCGACATTGGAACTGCGGTGACATATCTTTTAGGAGATGGTCTTGATGCATCTGCAGCTGGCTGAGTTCCATCTGCTTGCCCTCTCCCATGGAAGCTAGCTAAATGATTTATAACCGAAAATCTTTCCAGATCTTGAAAGTCCACACTTAAACCCAAGATTGATGCTCTCTTATCAAGTCTGCAAGTTAACAAAGAAAAAAAAATAAGCAATGGCCATGTGAAGAAAGAAATTCAAGTCGCGTGTAATGGTAGACTGATCAACTCCATGTCACTTCTTACAAACAATTGAACGGTTGTATTACCTTTTCAACTTTATTTAACTACCGTCTAGCAATTACATAAAAGTATCATGCTAAAATAACATGTTGTAGTCTCAATGTAAAGGTGCTACACACAATATTGTTTCATCTAACTGGTTATACTAGATTATGTATTCCAAAACACACCTAGCAAACTAGTTAATTACTCTAAATGATAATTAATGAAACACTGGGAAAGGTGTTGGATTGCCTTCAAAATCAGATATTAATATTAATAGCAGTAATGACGGAAGCAAATTTAATATTACCTAACAAAATCATCTTCAAGCTTTCCTGCTTTACTCTTGAAATCTTCAATGACTCTTGAGAGACGATGATCATCGCTTGTCTCAGGTTGCTCCTTTTTATCAGAAAGACTACAAATTGTTTACCCAGAAAAACATTTAAAAACAAGACCAGAAGATATTACCACATGTTTGGATTTTAGATATCTTACCAGTTTGCATCACTGAGATGGATACTTGAATTACTTTGTGCAGAAGAGACTAGATTGCATGCATCTCCAAGTGCCAATCGAGCTGCATGGTAAACCCCACTCTCATAGTTGGAACTAGCTTTTAGTGACACGGACCGGGGAGGCCGAAGCAGTTGTTGCATTAGCAGAGTAGTGAAAATAAGCCGTCTTTTTGGTCTTACAATAGGAAGTTTATATTCAATCACATCACAGTCATCATCAACCTATGATCAAAAGAAGCTTCTTAAAACTTTGAAAGCCACATAAGAAAATAAAAAAATAGAAAGAAATAAAAAAGACGAGAAAACACACATTTTCCATCAGCTGATTGGCTGCTCTGGACCATTCCACGGCACCAGTGCTGAAAGAATAAGAATCAATATCTTATTAATAGAACTATCTCCAATAGGGAATACAAAATCAGATGGTATTTAAAAGTTCAAATCACCCTAATACTATGCAACATGGCAAATTATAGCAGCCACCAAACTATCACGATTTGTATGCGTAGAAAATGCATGTAAGCTAGAAAAGACACTCACTCCTATAATCCCACCAAGTTGGTGTTCAAATTTGAGTTTTGAAATAGTTCAAACAGATAAATGCCACTTACAGCCGCAAAAATCAGTTTTTTATGTTTGACTTACCAGATTATGCTTCTATATATAAAACTATCAGTTTTGGGCAATGAGTTTCATAGCTGCAACAAAACTGATTATGCAAATCTTTTTCACCTAAATAAATCCATCTTAAACCTAATACAAGACCTTTACCCGCATCCCACAATTCTTTTTTGACAAGAAAGTCCTTTTTTCACATCTGGTATTATATTCTTAAACAATCAAAGATTGCCAAAAACAAGTCAAAGAATCGACAAAATTACATAACGACCTTCAAAACACACATTCAAGAACCCCTAAGAAAAAACTGATGATTTCAGTATTTTGAATACCTTTGCTCACGGATACAAGCATATTTGTAAGAGTGAGATAATCTTAGTGAGCGACATAAGAGTTGTTATCATTAACACTCACCAGATTCCTTGAAGATTTTTGAAACTCCCCGAGACTTCTACAAGCCATGGATGATGACCAGCTGATGTAAGCCTGTGTTTCTTTGGTCTTGATGTAACAAGATTGTGAATACCTGCATCTTTGGGCAATAGAGAGGACTGCTTAAGGGCCAACGATGGTGGAGTAGGAGTGTTCCAGATAGCACCAACTTGACTAGCATAAGCAGAACTTGCTTGCCCATGTGTTCCTAAACCACCAGAAGGCCTCTCGACACTAAATGCTTGGTCAGTTGATTTTAAAACAGCAACTTTTTCTGGCATGGACTGGCTATGGTTAAAAGCAGGATATCTATCAACCCAGGATTGGACCATTTGAGGACTGATGTGAGACTGTTCAGCTTTAACAGAAATCATACTATTACTAGGAACATTATATTTAATATGTACAGGTGAGGCTTCCATATTGCAAGTTGATACATCCAAGTTATCTGAACTTTTCAGTCTTTTTGTTGCCCTAGTACAAAGATCACTGTCCAAATTTTTCATGGCACTCATTTGGTTCATTAGAGAACGGCTAAAGGCTTCAAGATTTATCTGACTAGCAATAGGATTCACAGGCAACACATCAATGACAGGTTCTTTCCCTAGTGATTCATCCACCATTTGACCCTGGTCAACCTTTGTAGACCAGACATTTTGGGGTAAGAAGCTTTTTGTTGATTCTACTGAATTTGACTGACTCCTACCAAGAATCATTTGATAGTTTTGAAGCATACTTGTATTGTTCTTAAATCCCTCACGGAGGTTTTCCTGACCCTTGTCTCTTACATTAGTTAGCAAGTGAGCCTGATTTAAAGAATTAGAAGCATTATCAGGCAAGGGTAACCGTTGTAGTGATGGGAGGCCTGGATTTAAACCGAACCCTTGAGAGTCTGATGACTGGCTTCTCCGGAAGGCTCTTAAAGATTCATCAGGGTAACCTCGTCCAGGCATCTCTGGCGATAAACTGTGTCCTGAAGAGTTTAAAAGCCTTTCAGAACCACGATTTCTCGATTGATCCACCTTGTGAAGAGGCTCCAGCATATCTTGGCTGCTGGTAAACAAATGAAGCAGGAAACTATGAGTTAATGTGCACACAATTGTGTATGTGACAAAGATATTGATACAGCTAAAAAGCCTAATTTGAACATGTGATGAAGACAGACAATTTGATCACTCCAGGAAAGAAAAAAAGAATGCATAGTTTGAACGATACCTAGGTTGAAAATCCTTCTCGGATGTGGATAGACCTACAGGTCTAATAGAGGAAGCAAACATATTAGGCACAAGACCACCAACCATGTTAGACCTCATGTCATAGGATCCTTTGGTGATTCCCTCGCGATCAGATACATGCCACTGAAAACAGAATACCAATCACACTAAGCTGGACAGTATCATACTAGATAAAATATATAAATATGCATAAATCCAATATATCACCTTTCCAAATTCAGAACTTTCAAGAGCCTGGCCACTAGTTCCTGTATTTCCAAGATTCCATTGATCTTGACCTCTTGATCCTTGAAGAAGCTGCAAGGACATTGACTGTGTAGTGTTACCTTGTAGTTTTCCATATAGCATTTCATCCACGTTCAAGTTCCCCATCGGATGATGCTTAAACTTCCGTTGACCCAATGTGTTCCGGCCAGCATCTGATGAAGCATTTTCCCTCAAGCGAGTGGCGGCCACCTGGCGAGATGAGGTTGACTGGTAGCTATCATTTGAGTTCTCCCTTTTACTTCGGCTCTGTATCTCATGCATCTTTATATCCTCCTTATCAGAGCTATTAAACGATGATTCAGAAGCCTGGGAACCCTTGTTCAGATGACTCTGTGGTCTCCCCGAGTTCCCACTCCCTCTAGAGTTCACTGGAGATTGAACATGTTTCCATTGATTGAGTTGGTGGCTGTTTGAAGGGAACTGGAACTGGCCAAGATGACTACCACCCTGCATGTTGCTTAGGTTGGGTGTAGCAACAGCACTATTCACATTAAACCTTTCTCCATTAATCTGTGGACTACCCATGGAAGTACTTACGGGCCCCGAATCAACAAGGGAAGTAGAAAGAGAACTAACCCTCCTATCATCACCATGCCCGATTTCATCATGCAGAAACCCCATGTATCTCTGATGGTTATCTTTCATTTCAGCACCATCAACTCCAAAGCCCGTAGCCGAGGTATTAGAAAAATTAACATCAGCCAAAGGTGTTTGTTTGTTAAGATTCTGAAAGTTCACACCCGTCAATTCTTCCTGCAAGCCTGCACCACTACTAGAAGCTTCTGCAACTGCTGATTGCATAAGAGCACTCCAACTACCACTTTGAAGAGAAGGAAGTCCACTTGCAAATTCATTATCATCCAGCAGATTAGAAGCACCACCGTCCATGTTAATGTCACTACCAAAAGCATCCCAGATATTTTCATCTGAGCCAAACAAAATTTTCTCCTCCTCAGGATCCAAAGAAGCCGAACCATGGAATGTATCAGCTTCAGTTACTAGCTTATCATGTGTCATTTCTGAGAGCCCAATGAAATCCTGTGGACCTTGGAATTCCCGCTCACACTCAGTTTGATGGTTGGAGTTCAATTGCTGAATTTGCTCTGTGTTTATCCAGCCATTTGGACCTTGACCAGACATGTGCTCAGACAAATCATGCATAGAAACCTGTTCTGGAATTCCTGCATACTGATTACCATAAGTTGGCATTTGCTGAGCTGGAGCCTTGTCCATGGCAGCATAAGGATATGGATTGAGAACAGCCACCGACTTGGAAATAGAAACACCATATAGAGACTGATCAGCTTGCTGATGAATAAAACCCACTGATCGTTGCGTCTGGCCCTGCTCGGGCCACGACAATTCACACAATGGAGTGCCATTTATAAACCCATGTGAATTGCCTTCAGATACTTCTGTAGCAAAAGCTGTAGCTTGGTTTGTGAGGGTATGTTGCCTTGTGTCTACTTGCTGCATATTCTTTCGTCTTTGAAGCTCTTGCATCTTTCTAAGCATAAGTTGCTGTTGTATGGTTCGTACGTCACTGAATCCAGATTTCTTGTGATGTAATGGTTTCTGCAAACCTGAATGGTGTCCATTGATCTGATGTTGACCTCCAAAAGGATTTGAACTACTGTGTGCAGTAAAATCACTTGATCCATAACAATTTAATATTTGCTCAGAGACACCCCTTTCTTGCGACTCACGTACCAAATAGTCCCCCTGATTCATATTATCATGATCAGACTCAGAATGCAATCCCAAATAGTCTGTTTCATCAGGCCTGGTTTGCAAACTCTGGTGTCCATACATGTAGACATTCATGTTTTGGTTTTGGCTATGAGGCTGGTTTTTAATGAACTCTGGCTTTGCAGTTGTTTGCATTAACTTGAAACCATATGGGACAGGAAGACTAGTTTCTAAAAAACAAGAAGCACATGTTTTAAAGTCAGTAATTATCATAGAAAACAAAACCATGATTAGTAGTATCAAAATCATACGCCTTTATAGAAGTGGCAAAAAAGGTGACAGTGCTCAACGGGTCAAAATGGGTTCGGGTTTTATGTACATGTCAAGTTGAATTGAGTTGACACGCCAACATTTTCTTCGAACTTTATAGATTTATATATGTATGACTTAAATCTATGATTATAGAAACTATTATATGAAACAACAGCCTTTTTTTAAACAAAATGATTTGCAAAATAGAAAGCAGTTGTATACACTTTAGAAACCTCTTCAACCACATACCCATAACTTTGATTTATGTCACATGTTTGACCCTTGTCAATATAGTCAAACCCAAATTGACCCGTTCACACTTGAAATTGTCCCTCCAATCTATAATATCGTCCATCAAGTTAAAAGACAACTAGATGAACTCAAATTAAACTAAAAACTCACTTTTAAGTCAGTTCAGTTACCTGGTTGTTCAAGGACGTAAGGTTTTGCATTAGAGCCTAGAGTACCAATTTGGCTCTGACTATTTACCCACAAACTAGTATCTGAAGCCCAATTTGCACCCACAGGATGCAAATGCTGGCCTTGGAACAAGTTTTCTTGAGAATAGAAATTGTGAATCTTATCTCCAACTTCGTTACCAGCCATTAATAGTTAATGCATCCAGATCAGAGTATAAAATAAATGAAGTCTTCCAGCTTCCAAATCAAGAATTGGCAATACAAAAAGGTCTACCTTCAACAGTTGCACATCCAAATTAAGATGAGGAAGGATTGTGCAACTTTGTCATAACAACTATCACATCTCACAGTCCGTTGAGATGAGCAAACTTTCAAAATAACCCTGAGATCAATATTATTAGCCTGCAAACATTAAAATTGATCAATCAGTTATAGAGTGGGTTAAAAACAGAACCACACAAACTAGTCATTGATAAACAGGTAATGAAAAGACATGTGCCATTCACATATCAGCAGTAAAGTGGCTCATGATGCTAATATCATGTTTAAACTTCCAAAAACTTCCAAGCACGCTACTCTTTTAAGTAAACATGCTATACTAAAAAACAACCCAGTGAGCCATTATGAATCTTCTGACTAATCAAAATATACTGATCGGCATCAAAGAAAAGTAATAATTATGGTTGTCTCGATGTACATAAATCAAAATGCTAGAAGCAAAACAAATATAATACACCCATTAAACCTGCATAAACAATGTCATTCTATAAAACATAAAGCCATGTCCTTTTCAACGTCAATTATAAAAGTGTGGTGACCTGTTACAAATTAAACTGCTACTAGTGTATGACAGCAAGTAAAATTACCTCTTTTATAGTTTTTCTAGAAGAGAAAAACCTCCTCAAGAGTTATAATTATATCCATTACACGACACTCAGGTTGTTCAGCCCTTTTAAAAACTTATACTGCATAACCTTGTACACTTGGTGTTTCAAATCTCAGCTATCAAAGAATTAGATGTCAAAGGTCTTCATATACTAACACGCATAAAAAAGGAAATGCAAGCTTTGGTGATACAGTTAAAGCTCAAACATGAATCCGGTAACTGGTGGCAGCTCAAGCATTAGTATGGGATAAAAATATAGGATGTGATTATTCAAAAATTTCTGTAATAGATAAAGACAGGTAAACAAACTACTCCTAAATTCATGTATTGGTCCAATACAGTCTCAACTCTCAATTGACCATGTGATCTAGATTTAAAACAAACTCTAGCAATAATACTAAACAGAGCACACTGAACAACCAACAAAAGTCTAATTGGACTTGAACGTGCATTTTCAGCTCCCAAGCTTGATGCAGCATAAGTGATACTAATGTGCAGCACACAAGTATGCCTCAGCTACCCACTCAAGAGCATCAGACTTTATTGTTAAAGCTGAACCCACCGGCACATAAATTTCCTATTGAACTTGATTTAAGACACCAGAACAGGACTTCCAACTATTATAGTAAAAACAATAGAAAACTACGATTGAAGGAAACTAAGAAGCAATGGCAGTGTAAATCCTGATGCTGTAACTATAATCCCAAATAAAGGTATGGAAACTTTGACTGTAGATGCCTAGTTGAGTCCTTATAGCACCACAATATGTCAACATTGGTAGGATAAATGGGGTTCTTGCATATCAGCCACGTGCGCAAGTTAACAGCTACCAAAAGACAAATGTATATGACTAGTGAAATCTTCGGCTAGATCAATTAAAAGAGTATGACCTTGAAAGAAAAAAAAGGTGCACGAATGGTTCAGGGTATTTGTACACGATGCCTAAAACTTTGTGGGAGTGTAAAAGTGCTTTATTTCTTCTACTGTTTTTTTTGTTGTTGAAAAGTCTAAGTATTGAACCCACATTCATTCTTTCAAAGTTAAACTCCTCGTCGTTTATCGCCAGGAGTAGAATTTGTTTTGAGCATCCTATATATGGCATTCGTTATCTTCCTTCTTGCAACTAATAATAATGAGTATCAACGTAGCAATGCTGAACAAATTATAAAACAAAACGCGACAAAATCACGGGATACCTAAATCTCGATTTTCTTTTACCACGACATCAACATTGTTCAAAGAGCAAACTAGTATTTCCTACATGTCAAGTTTATAATTACCAACATAAGCGCAAAATAATCAACCTACATCTTTCAAAACATTATTAATAAACAAATAAATGAAGCTTTAAAATCCTACACTAAGATTAATCACAGATAATGAAAGTGGACTTACTTGATAAATGGTTATGGTTAATTAGGGTTTTATATTGTTAGGTTATATGGAGGGTTTCTTTTGAGAGGGAGATGAAAAGAGTGGAGTGTCAAACTGAGAATTTAATGTATGCGGGTGCCTCCAACTGGTTTGCTCCGGGTTCCGAGGATTTAAAGCTGCTGCAACCATGTGTTGTCATTTCGTAGACTTATTAGTCCTACCCTCCAAAATTATATATTTCAAATTTCTTTGCAATTAAAAAATGGAAAATTATTACATGGGGTATGGGAGATTTTGTTTCTCGCCACTTCCTATGCGGCACTTCACCACTTTTTTTCACCCTTCACCACGACACCATGCCCCCTCACCACTTCTCATTTCGCCGTTACAACGAAACACTAAAAGACAAAAAGTTTTGCAGGTTTGTGTTTGTGAGGATGGGTGGGACCCAAATGAAGATGTTTGAGTAAGTTGTGATTGGGGGGTATTTTTAAGTGAGTGTGTTGGAGTGATGTGGATGTGAGGTGGCACACGTGGGGCCCAAATGAAGAGAAGTGGGTTGCCCACGACACCCCATGCTCTAAGTAATCTAAGAAAGTGGATTTTTTTACTCGCGCTTCGCTGCGGGACGTGAGTTGTTACATGAATAAAATTACGTTGTTTTAATCTATAATCGGTTTTACTTTTTAGTACTAATACAATGTTTTAAACATATACAAATAAAGTTTAAATATTAAATTATTTAACAAATAATTAAAAAATTATGTTTAAAAAACAAGCAAAGAAACTTGTTAATTGTTATAGTAAAAACTAATTATACTATATAACATTCATTGAAGTGTTTTGGGAGCCGGCACTATTCTGAAGTCGTCGATTTAGGATCGGTTTGAAGAAGTAGGGCGGCTTAGGTGCATTGTAGAACAGCGGCTTGTGTCGACACTGTTTACACGCCGATCCGGCAACTTGGAGGTAGAGGTGTTATCGGGTCTTATCGGGTCAGGTTTAGACGGGTTTTGATTTTTAAAAACTCACCCGTAACCCAACTCGATAAGGAATCGGGTTATCGGGTTCGGGTAGTATTCAGGTCGGGTTATGTCGGATCGGGTGATTCGGGTTATCGGGTGATGATACAAATTCAAACAACAGCTTAATAATTATTGTAATAGTGTAATACTATAGTAACAAACTTTGTTATACAAGCCAATGACAAGTTAACTTCACTCTCATATTAATAAGAATATCTTAGCCACATGCTTACTGATCACCCATTTTCTTGACTTTGCAAGTCAACTGAGCATCTCAGCGGCGGGATTGAATACCCGGATCGAATCAGAGTTCACGCCGCCCACCCTGAACAAATAGGAGGAGTGGGCCACAGGTCGCACATAAGCCGTCGGGTCGCACGACAGAAGAACACCCAACATAAAGATGCACACTCCTCCATTACATATTTCTGCCAAATCCTTCTATTATTAAGTACGGCTAGTACCATTTCGATGTGTTTCGATTCTTCCGAACAAGAGAGGTTTGATGCTTTTGAATCCATTGTATTAATTCCACTTCCTACTCGCACTCTCGCAGTATGCTCTTTATGATCTCGGCTTATGATTCAATTGCCATGTCTAAGCGTATATAATTAAATAGAGTGAAAGGGTCCACCTCGAAACCAACGGGGTACTAAAGCATAAACTATACTCAAATAAAAGAGCCACGGGAAAATTGGTATTGACCCATGGGAGTATGAGTATAAATTATACTCAACGAGTATGAATAAAAATAAAAATAATGATATACTGAACTATGGGAATATTGGCCTCTTCTGTGCAATCAAATAAAAGAGCTGGAGAAAACTTTTTTCAGATAATTGACATAATACAGACTCAGATACAACTTATTAGAAAGCCAAACATCCCATGCATATTCAGACTTTGCTATTTGGCTTTTAAAATAAAAACTTAGAAAAATAAAATATTGATTTTCGGGTCTTATCGGGTTGACCCGATAACATTAATTATCCAACCCTAACCCGACCCGATAACATTGTCGGGTTATCGGGTTCGGGATAACCAACCCGACAAGATTTTTTAACCCGATTTAACCCGACCCGCTAAGCCTTATCGAGTTCTGGTCGGGTCAAACAGACCCTACCGACACCCCTACTTGGAGGGATTAAAAAATTGGGTCAATGGGGTTTTGTTAGTGGGTTCTCCACTAATATCTCACTTCATTTGTTGGCCTAATCGCATGTTTGACACCTGTTTTGGATTGGATGTGTTCGTTGCATGTTGTACACTTGTTTTCCATGATCGATTTGATAAGCTTTTGCTTAAGAATGATCGGTGTTTCATTTGTTTGATTTTTTATACGAAATCTCACACACACACACACAATATATTCTGGCTATCACAAGCAACGATGGAAATCAGAAACTTGAATGTGAGGTAAAAATTGAGTTTTACAGATCCTTCTAGGTATTTCAGTCGATTAATTTCAATATTGTTCTGATTGTTTCAGCGGATTGTTATACAGATTGAATCAATGGTGCAGATTGTGAATGTGATCTTTGAGTTTGGTACAATTTTCCATATTCACATTGTTGCTGAGTTATATGTGTTTTTTATGTTTAATTTGATAAAATGAATATGAACCATATTTGATATATGATATGTTCGATACTCTAGTTTTATGTGTTTTGTTTAGCGGTTCTGGTGAAATGACTTATAGAGTGTTTTATTTGGTTGATGTTTTTGTAGAAAACTAGAAGGGGGTGAATAGTTTTACCAATTAAAAATACGTTTTAAAACGTTTAGATTGACTTATTAAATCCATTTGATATTTCGATATTGATAGTTAGATATACAAGAATATTAAGTATGAGTTAAAGTAAAGAGAGATAAAATCGTGACACAAATATTTATAGTGGTTCGGCTACAAGGTCACATTCCTTGCCATACTTCACTCCCCGAATACCCAACTCAAGAGTTCATAAACACTAGATCCAAAAGCTCCTTATCGGGCAGAGAAACCTTCAAAACGTCGCTTACACTTTATCCGGTACAAAGCTAGATACCGAGTTCTTATTCAAGTAATAACCAACCTAACGTCGCTTACACTTTATCCGGTACAAAGCTAGATACCGAGTTCCTTTACAATGGAGGAACCAATCCCAACAACACCAACTAACACAACAAGTGTATGAAATAAATAATCAAATACAAAAGTCAATTCAGTAATCTTGTCATGATGATGAAGCCTAGCAACACTTCACTTTGTAGCTTGGAAGTCTTCTATGTTAAAAGTCGTGATCTCGCCTTTTACAAAAACATTGAGAATCACTAAAAGAAAAACTACAAGAATGATCTAAGATCTGAGGTTAGAAAGATGTAAAAGTATAGAGAGAATTATATGGGAAAAGTCCAAGAAATAAAGGGGAAATGACTCAATATTTATAGGAAAACATTTATATGTTTAGCCAGATCCGGCGGATCCTTTGCAAAAAGGATCTGGCACACTGGGTTAACCAATCCCGATTTTTGGGTTACAATTCCGGGTTTTGGATCATAGGTTATGGCCTTTGGGTCATAGGTACCCAACAGGATGTCATGCTTGATTTAATGTGTATTTTGGGTCATGTGTTATGGACTTTGGGTCATGGGTCATGGACTTTGGGTCATGGGTACCCAACTTGATCTCATGCATGATGCAAAGATCATGGGCCATGGGTTTTGGGTTGTGGGTTTTGGTTTATGGGTCATGGATACCTAATTCATCTTTTTACTTAGATATTTATTTATCTAGTTTAGTTAACTATGTTTTATAAAGCAAGTAACAAGTGTTACTTGTAAGTGTTTTATAAAAATGGTTTTGACATTATGTAAACTATTCTAGTAGATGTGTTTGATGATATATTTGTTTAGCAACACAAGTTAGAAAACTTGCGTATTTTATTTTTCTAGTTAAAATGATTTTACGATTGTTATTAACAAAACACAAAAAGATCGTAAAATATAAATAACGTTTTTACGATTTATTTGTATTAATAATCTCCCTTTTTTTTATGACAAAACATAAAAATATTCTAAGTAGAAAATAAAATTTGTAAATTTTAAGTTTGAGGGTTTTACTTTTTTCTCCCCTTTTTTTTCAAAACAAAAAGAGTGTTGAAAGGAAACTAATTTGGTTAAAATGAGAGTAAGACAAATTGAAAGAAAACTAAAAGACATAAAGTATTGCTAGTTTGCAATGCTCCCCTTTGACGAAAGCTCCCCTTATTGAGGGCGTCAAGTACTCCCAGTGAATTTTGGAAATCTACAAAACAATGAGTTAGTATAAAAACATATGATATAAAATTATGCAAAAAACTAGCTCATAATTTTTCAGAAATGTTTATGAGTACCCGAATCCGCTAGATCCAATTAAAAAGGGATCCGCCTTTTGAAATCCAAGGGATCAGGCTGTCTGATTAAACATACAGCAGTTAACTTAAATAAAGACAAAATATATTAAGTAATGTCATAAAAGAAGAAACAAGCACACCAAAATACTTAAAGGAAAATGATAAACAATTAGAACCATGTAATAAACAAAAAGAGATGGACACAACAACCAATAAATAAAACTAAGAACATGGCCTAACGTTTAAGAAATCCCAATGAAAGATCTAAAACAAAAGCAAGAGGATAAATTACAAGGGTGACCACTTGTGCTTACACTTCTTTCCAGTGTTCCTAAGGGTGATTTGGTTTGTTGATGTCATCTAAACGCTCAAGAAGGTGATAGAACATGAAACGCATTTCATTGTAGAGTATGCACCAATGTTTGAGTGTGTCCACAATGGTTGCAACATTCTTCATAGTTTAGGGGTTGTGGTGATGGATTCTCAATCCACATAGATTGATCAAGAGGGAAAAATGTGTTTGGTGGATGCAAGTTTGGTGGTGGCAAGCATGATGTTGATGGAGGTAAGTTAGAAGTTGAGGGATGTATGGTTGATGTTGGATGAGGCAAATGAGTTGGTGGATGAGGAAAGTGTGTTCTTGGAGGAGGCAAGTTGATGTCAAAACCCATATTGTCGGGCAAAGATGGTTGTGGTTTAGTCATTCGTTCAATTGAGAAGAATGTTGGTAGAGGTTGAGGATTAGTTGATCATGGAGGCAAACCATCCAATGAGTTTAAGAAAGGATGAGGTGAGTGTGAGGTGTGTCAAAAGTGAGTTTACGAGGTTCTACGGAAGTAACTTGTGGTGGTTGTGTAAAGGTAACTAGAGGTGTTGGTTCAAGAGATGAGGGTTCAACTTGAGAAGTTGTAGTTTGTGGAACAAGTGTAGGTGTTCTTTCACTAGGAAGAGAAGGAGAGGTTTGGATGAATTTATTTAAAGGATTCTTAATTGGTGAAGACTCGGTTGATGAGATCTCAAAGACAATACGAACGATTTTGCGAGGACGGATTCTAGTTCATGAATGAGCACTTGAAGCTTTTGTTATAGTGAAAAAGTGTTTTGAGAATGATTGATCAGCTGATAACGAAGATGGTGAGTGAGGGATTGAAGTGGAAACATAAGTGATTAAATAGAGGAGATTCATACAAAGTACTCAAATGGTAGAACCACTAAAAACCTCAAAAAAAGCAATCATTTGCATGCAAATCTCAACTAACTAAATTGCAAGTTACTAGGGGAAAATATTTAAGGCAATGTTGAGTGTTGGAGTGGATAATGGTGGGTTTTAAATACATAAAATTGTTTTTAACTGTATTTGCTTGCCCGGTTCCGCCAGATCCTTCCCAAAAAGGATATGGCTAGTGTTAGCCAAGGGATCAGGTTATCTGAGCTAGGAAAAATAGAAGAATGGTCATGCATTATGGGTTCTATCCTATATTAAGTAGATGTTTATGAGTGTAAGCTAGTGTTCTAAATGATGGATAACTAAAACCCTCAATCTAATATTAGAAAAGGAACCAATGATGAGTTTTATAGAAATGGGTGAATTAAAAGGGGACTAATAAATAATCAAAAGAGGTATCTAGTTGACTTTAAGAGTGATCATTGGTGATTAAAGGCTGGAGAAGGTCAAAGAAAATAAAGGTAAAAATCACAAAAAATATAAGAAATAAAAATTAAATCCAAGATAATTTAGGGATCAAAAGAATGAGAAAACATTAAAATAAATGTTAGTAAAATAGAAAGTATATATTACAGTAAGTGAAAGAGAATATAAGCAAGAAAAAGGAAGAATAGAGAGTGCAAGAGAAATGAGAAATCAAAAGTGTTAGGAACATGTTATTATTATGAAGTGTAGGTCATTTTATTTGTAATAGGTCGTTAGTTATTATGGTTTATAATTGTTTGTAATTAAATATCCAACTCATGTAGTAAGCCCATGAGCCGTAATGAAAGGTTCTTCTAGAACCTAGGGGTAAACACCCTTACATTGTAAACACTATAAATATCCCCTCCCTTGAAAGGAGAGGGTGTTGGTTTTTAATGAAATAAACTTTACTTAATCAAAAGGTTGTAAAAATCGTTAGGCGCTAGTGAGGCGGTTGGGTAGGGCCTAGCGATTAATTAGTTAGGCGGGGATTAATCGGGGATTAATCAGATTGGAATTTTTATACACAAAAATGTAATTTTAGATATTATATTATTGTATATGTATGGGATAAGCGTATTGCATCAAAGTTCAAATATTTTAAGTGTTAAAATATAGATATAATACATAATTTTTCAAAGTTCAAAGTCAAATATAAATATTACTCGGTTTGTTGACCATTTTAAGCGACCTTTGACCGATTTTGTTCGATTAATCGATTTGTTGACCGATTTTAATTGATTTTGTTCGATTTTTAAGCGATTTTGTTGACCAATTTTTAAGCGCTTTTGTCCGATTAATCCGATTAGACCGTTTTTTGACCGATTAATCGGTTTGTCGACCGATTTTTAAGCGATCTATGACCAAACCGATTAAATAGGCTGATTATGATAAATCAAGGCGCTTAGTGAGCGATCAACGATTATGCGGGGATTAATCGGCCGCCTCGACCGATTTTTACAACAGAGCTTAATCATAATTAATATCCTTCCACCTTCTCTCTCTAAAACTTTCGCTCTCTAAGATACATGCTGTGAATTGATAGAATGGTGACCCAACAAGTGGTATCAAGAGCCAAGGGATTGTTTTGGTTGTGATAAAGTTCGAATTTCATTTTTTAGGTTAACGTTTTTTGCGAGTTAGTTTTTTTTTAATTTTTTCAAAATCGTTTTATATCTAAAAAGTGAGATACTTTATCATAGTTTAGGTAATTTTAGATTAGATCTAGTAGAAATCCGTGATTAAAAACTCGTTTTAGATTGAAATTATGAATTTTTAAGATTAAAAAACGATAAATTTGCGAGTTAGAAAACCTTTTGTTTGAAGATTAGCGAGTTACAAATTTTCTGGACTTTAAGTTTGGTGAGTTGGTCAGTATAATTTTGCGAGTTAGCAACCTTTTGTTTGAAGATTAGCGAGTTACAAATTTTCTAGACTTAAAGTTTGGCGAGTTAGCCAGTATAATCTTTCGAGTTAGCAATCTTTTGCGAGTTAGGAATTCTGCATACACTTCCGAGTTAGGAAAGCAGTTTTCCCAAGTTCAAAATTTTCTAAGTCTCAACTATTTCTGCTACTAAGGAACCTCTTTGCTAGTTAGGAATTTTTTGCTACTAAGAATTTTTCTTTGCGAGTTAGTAAAAAGTTGCGAGTAAGGATTTTGCACTTATTTCCGAGATAGGAAAGTAGAATTCAAGAATCAGAAACTTGCTACTTTGGTTTTCTGCGAGCAAGAGGCTTTGCCACTATGGTTTTCTGCAAGCAAGAGTTTTTGCTACTAAGGATTTCTGTGATTAAAGACTTTTCTACTAAGGATTTTTGTGAGTAAGGATTTTGCTTCTAATCTACCTAAACCTAAACAACATCAACCTTAATTATCCTTAAATATCCACATCATTCATCAAACAACAATCATGTCTCAACCACCATATCCCTATTATCCTCATTACCCCTATTATCCTTATTAACCCCCACAACAAGCTTCTCAACAACCACCATAACAAGTTCATCAACAAACTTCAATGGTTCAACAAATACCTCAACAACAACATTGGTTTTCCCAAATGTGTGAAGCTGTTACAAGTCAGCAATCCATTCATGAAGCTGGTTCGGATACTCGTCCCCCAATGCTTACACCAGGAAACTATGTGCAATGGGCAAGTATATTTCTAAGGTATATGGAACTCAAGAAACCTCATGGTAAGTATCTGAAGAAGGTGATACTAGAAGGACCCTTTCAGATGCCAACTGAAAAACTGTTCCCGAAGATCCCACAACTGTTCCACCAAGACCCGATATTATCTCAATTGTTCCACTGAACCGTTTAACACTTGAACGACTACTTCATCTTGAAACTGATGAGATGGCTATGCAACAGATACTTCTTGGAATTCCAAATCCGATTTACAAAAGTATTGATGCACAGACAACTACTAAAGCCATGTGGGAACATATACATCTCTTGATGGAAGGCACTGAACTAAACAAGATCGACATGGAATCTAAAATGTATCATAACTTTGATGCATTTACCATTGAGCCTAGGGAATCACTTGAATCATATTATCATCGTTTCACAAATGTGGTCAATGATTTGCACCGACATAAGATTGATCTTTCAACCATTGCTATTAACACAAGTTTCTGAACTCCTTAGGAACGGATTGGCACAAGTAGGTTAGTTTTGTTCGACAAGTCAAGGATCTTCATGATGTCAAGTATGGGTTGTTGTATGATTATCTGAAACATCATCAATATGAGGTTATCAAAGACAAAGAAACTCGTGGTACATATGGTTTTCCTCCACCACCAATTGTTGATCCGATTGATCTCATGTCACATGGTTATCCGAATCCTTACCCAAAGTCCAACCATGCTTTTGATCAACAACAACGTCATTTGCTTATGCTCCACCCACACTATCTCATCAAGTCTTTCCTGAAGGCGAATATGACAACGCGTACTATGCTCAAACCAATGATGGTCAAGATGATGCTTTTGAAGCTTTGAATCATTGAATGGCATTTCTTGCTAAAGCCTTCTCCAAGTTCTACTCAGTCAAACAATCGTCTTCGTTCCTTATCTAATCCCAAAAGTCACGCAGTTGTACAAGGTGGCAGAGTTGAAGTTTAGAATAGAACTAGTGGTCGTCGGATGATTACAAGCGGGTATTCTGGCAACTATGGAAATGGTCAAACATCAGCAGGGGGATCGGGTAATAACTTCAAGAAAAATGTTCAAGTTGTGGAAATAGGGAATTCACCGGCTTCAGGGACACTATAACTGCAAAAAGCAAGTTCATCTTGCTAATGCTTGTACTGAACCACGAACCATAAGGGGTGATTACTACAAACAAGTCATGCTGATGGAATACAAGGATGAATCAGGAAGAGAACTCAGTGAAACTCAGCAAGGTTTTATGGCAGATACTCTCTCTAATGATGAATATGAAGATTTGGAAGCCAATGCTGCAGTTGTTTTGATGGCAAATATGCAGGAACATCGCATCAGTCAAATAGAGAAAGGACCTTTCTATGACACAAACGGTCTATCTCAGGTACTTGACATTGATAAATGCCACATAAATGCAATTGTGTCCGCATCTGCACCTGAAGAGCAGCAATTTGTTCAACATGGATCATTATTTAATCATACTAATGTTGTTCAAATTAACCCTGTGGTTACATTTGATGAACTAAGTGATGATGAAAATAATGAGCATATTGAACAGAGTGAAGCTATTCATGGTATAGATTCGAAGTATCTTAATTCATTACTTCTGCCTATGCAAGCCCAAACTGCAAAAATGTACTCAGATAAACCAAAACCTTAATTCCTTTTGATTCGTGGTATAGATTCGGAGTATCTTAATTCCTTTTGATTCGGAGTATCTTAATTCATTAATCCTTGAATGCTGAACTTGAGAGTTGTCGAAAAAGGATAAATGATTTTGAAACAAAAACCACCCGAGAAACAAGTTTTGAAGTGGCCTTTCAAAAGTCTTACGTTAACGAACAAAATCTTCAACATCAAATGCACAAAATTGTTGCATCAAATAACAAAAGATTTCTAAAGTTGAACAAGAAAAGTCTGAACTTCATAAAAACATTGAAAATCTTTAAACGAAACTTTCCAATACTAAACAAGATTTTTCAAAGAGTCGGTCAAATTTTTCTAAATTCAAGAAGAAATCTAAGAAATGTATTGATGATCAAATCGAGGAAATTCTTCGATTGGAAAAATGGTTAAAAGATTTTGGCACTGTTGTATATAAGATTGGCCACTCAGTGAAACAAATTGAAATGTCAACTTTACTACCGAGTCCCGATGACTCAAAACGTTTTGCTCTTAGGTATAATCACCCATGTTTTCTTCACACAGCTCTCAAGGAAATACCCAAACTATATAGTGCTCAATGTCTTTGATCCAAGCATGCAACTTGTTGTATTTGATTGTGATGAACAATGGGCACAAGAAGATCAAACTCGATTAAAATTGTGCCAAAATGGAATTTTACCATATGATTACACAAGAGAAAATGCTTCTTACAAACTGAACACCATTTCAACACCATCATATAATATTTCTAAAATAACTGAGCCATCTTGCGTGGAAGGTCTCGTTCAAACTGTTGCACAAATAAATGGTCCTTTACCGTCCTCTTGCAAAAGCGACTTGTTGCCAAAAACTCCTAAACCTTGTTTAGTATTATAGTACTTTCAAACATTTATGGAAGACATTTCATTTTTAGAAACGGCAGTTGAGAAAAATTCTGAGTTAAAAGCATCTAATTTTCAATCTGCTTATGCAAGAGAGCAAAGACAAATGTTTCAAACCCAAATTTTACCTCACATTGCATATTTGCTTATGAGCGCAACACATTGGGAAAGGGAAGTTCAACAAGAGGTGACTTCAATGGTTGAAGCTTTTTACACACTCGAAAACTCAGTTTCACAAGAACAATGCAAAAATCAAGATATTCAAAATGCCTTTGATCAATTGTTAGAAGATGCTCTTTCTGCTAATATTAATTCCGTGGTTATATATTGTGAATTTGCTACTGTGAATGATACTGTGTTAACTGCTGAGAATCCCACTTTGGTTCAATTGTTGGAAATGGACAATCAGATGTTAAGGCATGAAATTGAGAAATTAAAATAGGAAAATGAGAAACTTTTTTCACAAAATGATGATGTTCAGACTAAACTTTCAATGGAAAGTTTTGAACTTAAACGCAGAATTCAATGGTGTCAGTCTAAGACAATTGATTATGAAATTGCTTTACAAAATCAAAAGGAAAGATTGTCTTTGGAAAAGTCACGATTATCAAAAGTCGAATTACTATGATGAAAACGCGTCGTTGAAATGTCAAATTTTTAAATATGAACCTGAGATTGCACAAGTCAAACATGAATATCAAACGATTTTTTATTCTCTTAAAACGAGACGTTCTCAAGCGTCACAAGAACGTGATCACCATGTTGAATACACTCGACAAATGTTGAGTGAGCAACCTAGATTAAACTATGTCATTCAGGATCAAAATCACATCATCATTGAGCTTAAAGAAAAGCTAGCTAAATAAGAGCCTAGCAAGTCTAGTAACACAAACGTGATTGCTCCTGGAATGTACATCATTGACAAAACTCAAGAAACTAATTTGATTTTTTCCACTTCTACATGAATAGTTGCATCTGCTAGTGTTAGAAGATCCGAGAATAAAAGACAAAAAGAAAATACTAGGATCTCGCAACATAGGAGAAGCACTCGTCCAACATCAGAAGTAGAAGTTCATCTTAGAAAATAAAATAAAAATCATGTTGCATCTACTTTAGATTCAAATTTGGCAACTTGTAATTCTAATGTCAGTGTAACGAATGATAAGTTTGTAAATGTGCCAAACGTTAATGCTTCTTGTGTTTTTTGTCGTAAAAGTATGATGTATGGTAATCATGAAAAATGTGTTGCAAATTCTCTGTTAGCTCGTTCTAGGAAATCTATAACTGGCCCTCCCTCTAGGTCTACTATAGTTGCAAAATCTAATTTAAGGAAGGTTCACAGTATAGTTCTTGAGGAATCTGTTGAAATTCCCATTGCTGCAAAAACATCTCCTAAGAAAGTGTCCTCACCTAGTGAGTTCACTAAAACCAAAGCGAAAAATAGTTGGATATGGCAACTGTGGAAAACTAGAAGGGGGGTTGAATAGTTTTGCCAATTAAAACTTGTTTTAAACTATTTAGATTGACTTATGTCAATCTATTTGGATGCGTGTTGGATGTTGATAAACAAACATATAAAAATATAAATATGTTCTTATCACCAAGGAGAACCAATCCTATCACAACGTCGCCTACCCTTTATCCGGTACTAGGCTAGATATCGAGTTTCATTATAATGGAGGAACTACTACCCAACACTACACCAATCACCTAATCCCAAAGGAGATCTACTCCTTATAATATCAACAAGGATAACAATATCCTTTGACCCAATACTAATCTATCTTGTACATCGAATCATACCATATCGAATGTACATCTTAGGCACCTTTCACTAATGCATTTGACTAGATCTTCAAGACACCTTACACTAATGTCTTGTGACTTGACTTCTAGACACCCTTCACTAATGCCTACAATACGGACGATAAACACCCTTCACTAATGTCTTCGTCTTGACACTTGAGACAACTTTCGCTAATGTCTTCAACACTACACTTCTTAGTAGAAAGAAAAGAATCATCAACAAGAGGACTTCAGTAGTCTTGATGATGAGGAAGCATGGCAACTCATGGACTTGAGCTTGCTTGACTTCAAAGGTGGTGATCTCGCCTTTAAGAGGAACCTAGAGAATCACACAAAAACAAAACTACATACATAGATCACTTGGATCTGGGGTTAGAGAGTTTTTAACTCAGGGAGAAAGTATGTGAGAAAATGGTGAGAAACAATGAAGAAATGGCTCACTATTTATAGAGAGAAAATGTCTACTGTTCCACGGATCCCATGGATCCCTCCCTTAAGGGATTCGTCTAGTGTAAAGCTAGGGATCCTTGAGACGCTCCTCTTTGCCCATGGGTATTTTGGTTATGGGTCATGGGTTATGGGTTGATCCATGGGTATTTTATTAGATACAATGTACCTAATGGGTGCAATGCACCTAGTCAAATGGGTATGGGTCAATACCATGGGTTGTAGTTTTTACCCATTTATAATGCATACTAGTTATGTATATATTTGCCCAATATGTAAACACTAGTTGTTGTACATATGTATTACTTAAATCATAAAATCACTAATACTTGTTTTAGTGTTTTATGTGAAAACGTAAGTGTGTTAGAAAACTATTGGCTCAAACTATTTACGTATTTTATTTGTTTCGTTAAAATGATTTTACGTTTGTTATCGACAAAACATTAGAAGATCGTAAAATATAAATAAACGTTTTTACGGCTTATTTGTATTAACAATCTCCCCCTTTTTGTTGATGACAAAACTTAAAATTATTTTAAGGAAAAGCTAAAATTCGTAAAAGTTTGAATTTGTAGTTTTTACTTTCTTCTCCCCCTTTTTGTCGAAACAAAAAGAGCTTCGAAAATAAGCTAACACATTGTTTTAAGAAAAACATTTGAAGAAAAGAAAAGAGAAATAATATAGAGAGCAAGTAACGGGAAAATATCTCGTCTTAACTTCCCCTTGACGAGTCCATCCCTATGTAAGGGCGTCAAGAAAAATAATACTAAGCTAGTTCATATGCAACTAAGTTTGCAAAAGATTTCGTCTATGTGAAGAATATGCTCCCCCTTGATGATTGCAACTTTGCAAAGGGACGTCATGAAATGTAATCCTAATATTGCAAGTGATTTTGCAATGTATTGCTTTGACACAAAGCTCCCCGTAGCTTTTAGGGTGTCAAAGTCTTCATGTGTAAATTGAATAACTACAAAACAAAGGTTAGAAAACAAGTGTAATGCATAATTTCCTACAAATATGACTCAAGTTAGTAGAAAAATAGTTTTCTGTTGCACGGATCCCACGGTTCCCTCATTTGGGGGATCCGTCTAGTCAAATATCAGGGATCCGTCTGGCTGATGACTAAATTCAGCAAAGGTGATATAACAAATAATGTTAACATCAAAGTGAGATATGTATTATCCAACATAATCATATACTCAGAAATATAGCAAGTATCATGTAATTTCATTTAATAAAACTAGAGGTATGATATACATGACTCTAAAAACTAAGAAAATGAACGATACATGACTTGGAATTATTAGTCTTATCTAAGTAACTCTTGATACTAGGACACCACTAAAATCCTCTAGCTCAAGTTTGTTTAGGTTTAATCTCGTCGAAACATTCGAGGAGGTGATAGAACATGAAGCGTTGATCTTCTCGTACTTCATGTATCAAACTTTCAACATGTTGACAATGATAACAATCTTTGTCATGGCTAGGTAGTGGTGGTGGAAGAAAAGAAATTGCTTGATGCGAAGGATCAAGTGAAGCGGGTTGGGAAGCCTCAAACGACGGAGGAATTGGTGGAGGCGCATTTGAAGATGGCTCGACCAAGAATGATGGTGGTGGTAGAGAGGTGTCAACTTCCATATGGTCGGGTGGTTGACTTTGATAATTTCTCATAATCCAAATGGGATTATTTTATGGTGATGGCGAAAAGGAAGTCGGAGCTAGTGTTGACTCAACACCTTGATTTTGTACCATTATTCCTCCTAATGAGGAGAATGTTGCCGGTGGAGGAGGATGAGACGGCCTAGGAGGCAAATCCTCTAAATTGTAGAGGTGTGGTGATGATAGTGGAGTTGTGAATGAGATAGCTCTAGGAACCAATGGTGATGGTTTAGTGGAAATGGGATTGTTTGGCTTAGGAGGTATGGTGGTGTTTGGCATAGGTAGTTTTGTGGGTACTATCCTTTTAGGGATTGGTTTGATTGGTGGAGGAGAAATCCTTGTATTTGTGGACTTGACCGGAGATGACTCGGTTGAAGAGATTTCGTGTACAACACGAGCAATTTTCTTGGGTGGTTCTTTGGTTGATGAGTTTCCACTTAGAGTTTTCCTCATGATGAGATGATTTCAAGAGGTTTGTAAAGATTTCTAAGTGCTGAAAATGAGGATGAAGATGATGACTTTAGGAGTCCTAGCAATGTGGTTTATAAAGTAAGGGATTTGGCAAGTGCATTCAAGACTTAAGCCACTAAAATTCATTGGAATGTGATGATTAACATGCACAAGAGTCAACTTCAGAGTTGTACTGATCTAGGAACTCATTTAAGATGAGATGGAGTGTTTAAGTTAGGAAGATGAGCTTGAAATGATTGTTTTAGCTAGAGTTGACATAAATCTGTCATACGGATCCCACGGTTCCCTCCAATGAGGGATCCGCCTAGGCTAATCCTAGGGATCCGTCTCTCAGCAGCTAAGAAAAGATAGCAATGATGTTTGTAAGGTCTAATGTTTATTTCTTCTTGAGTGTTTCAGTTCATCTAAGTGTCTTAAATGAAGAGGTGCTTAAATACTTAAGAGTAATGAGTGATGTAGCTAAAGATTGCCTTTTATGGATGAAATTGGAACTTTCATGAATACCAATGAATGAACAAAGATGACACTAACGATTATGAGAGTGTCAAATAGAGCTAAATGATCCTAGAGATCAGATAGTGACTTAGGATAACGTTTTGGAGAATATCCTAAAGGCTTTAAGATGGAAAAAACTAGAATTTGACCAATTTTGACCAATTTCAAGGTAAGGATGATTATGATCAATTTTGCCATAATTGAAAGATTTCTAAAGCTAGATGTGAGGGATCATGTGAGAAATGATGAGTGAGCTTGGAGAAGAAAGTAATGGGTTTAAGTGAAACGATGAATCTACAAGCGTCTTGAGTGTGATCTAAGTGAGTTATACGTGAGTATGAATTTACTCGACTTTGAAAATGACTCAATTTGTCTTAAGGCACTATGTCTAGCTTAGTGTGAAGTGATCTAAAGACATTTTTTGAAATACAGTGATTGCAATTGCATTTTCTGTTCGTCGGATCCCACGGTTCCCTAAGAGTAGGGATCCGTCTAGCACAAACATTGGGATCCGTCTATCTGCTAGTAGAACCTTTAAAAGGCATGCAATGATTTTGACAATGCATCATATTTCAAGATTAGTTTAAGAGGTTCTAATACTAAGATATCAAATGTAAGATGTTTTATTTCATGAAAGAAATTGGATTACATTGATAAAGCATGGATACTAAGGATTGACCCTATTTAGGAAGAAGGCTAAGCTCCTTAAGCGTTTTCGCTAGATGGATCATCAAATGGTTGATGAGTGTTTGCCGATTCAGGAATGAAGAAAGTCTTCATGAGAGATGCGTTTAGAGGTTCCATCATCTTGTTCACAAGTACGTACAACGGACTTTGAAATTGAGGATGGAAGTGCATGATGTTATGATAAAGGCGCGTCAAGAACATTCCATAAGGGATGAGTTTATTCTTGGAGCCTTGAAGATTTACAATTCACCTTGCGAAGAAGTAGGCGAGATTGTATGGTTGTTGTGTTAGCAAACAATACATTATGTGAGCACAACAAGCGGGAAGGATTTCTCGATTTCCCCTAAGACTCCAAACATTTTCACGTAGGATGAGTGCAAGAGGCTTGTACTCTTCTCGGATATCCCGTGTATGGATAATGTTTGGATCGGAGTAATGGGGTTTGCATATGATGCGATTCAAGTCTTCCGGGGAAGGTATGTGATGTGCTGGGTATGTACAAGTTTTAAATTTATAAAAGGTGAATTACCAATATTACCAATAACACATACGGGCAAGTATACTCGTCCGTTATAGCAAGATTATGAAGGTAAGTCGGGATCGTTCGCAGGGATTTGAGTGAATCTAAGCACAAGTTTGAATCAACAGAGTCTATCCAAAACATATAACAAAATAAATAGATATAATGAAATCAGGATGATTAAAAACTACACTTGCTTAAACTAGTTTCATATCATAGATTAATGTGATTGTGTTAACCTCTTAGCATGTTGGTTATGATAATTAGTTGGTGGACTAATCTATTGTTCTTACAAGTTAAACCTTCGTCAAGATTTTAGTTCATAAAAACAAGCATTACGTTTAACCAATCAATTCAAGATCAATTCAAGTTTCATAAGTCTACATACATAAACTTAAACACAAAAACATCCACTTGTTCATCAAATTGCTTAAGAAATGGTCAATACAAAAGGTAACCGATCATAGACAAAAGACTACAATTGATTCTCACCAACTAATCTTACGACCTTTTAGATGTTTCCAACCAATCCAATTTGATAATCAAAAAGCGGTTCTATTACAACCACACCTTAGTTCCTTTGTATAATCAAGAATAATGGGTAAAAACAATCATCCATAGACAAAATGATTATGACTAGTTGAATAACAATAAGTTCTTTCGACCTCAACGATTACTATCAATTAGCCAAACTTGATTAACAAATGTCACTACAAAACTTTAGCACAGTTGGATCTTAGAATCAACTTGAAATTGAATTAAAACATGTTAACACAATCACTAACTAATCATATGATAATCAACATCATTTAAGCAAGTGTATAAAGAAACTAGCCACTCATAGCAAACATGAACATAAACTCAGAACTTTGAACATTAGAAAACATGATTAAAAGTCTTACAATGCTTGGAATAAGATTACAAATGGTGAAGTAATGATTCCCAAAGTATTGGGGTAGACTTCTTGGTGATTTAGCCTCCAAATGTGGAACTTCTGGAACTCCAAACTTCCCTGGACTTCTAAGGACGAATTTGAGAGCTTAAAGCTTTGTTTGATGAGTAGAGAGATTTGTACTTGAGGTGTGTCTCATATGCTCACAAATGACCTCTATTTATACTAGTTCCAAAGCCTAGGGTATTAATTGCTGAACTTGGCCTCCAAGGAGTAAGGAAGGGACTAGAATATACCAAGAAAAGGACCTAGAATCGTTTGGATGCAAAGGGGAAGCTTAGTAATGAAGATTCGGCAGCTGCCGCTTCTCCAACTGGATCGGTCATATGACCAACCGATCCGGTTGGTCTTCTACAAAAACGGCCAACCGTTCCGGTTGCGGGTGGCGACCGAACGGTTGGTGATGGTCATTTGGGTGTTTCTGGTCAATTTCCAACCGATCCGGTTACACTGGTAACCGATCCGGTTGGATTTCCTGAGTTACGGAAACTTGATCTTTTCTTTTCTTTATCTTGTAGAACTTGGTTCTTCAATCACTATGGTCTTCAAAGGTCCTTGAGATACTGATTTAGCTTCACTGAAACGGGAATCTTCTATTTGCTGAACATTTCTTCACTTTCCTTCCGTTTCCCTGCACTTGGTTATAAACACTAGGCAAACATCTTTCGATGCGTTTAAGCACTATAATTACGCAAATAGAACCAAATAACATATATAAAAGCGCACATAACGCTACTAGAAACATGCACAATCTGAGCGTTATCAAATTCCCCCACACTTAAACTTTGCTTGCCCTCAAGCAAATCTAGGAAAAACATCCACTGGTACAAGATCGTGATTATGAAAAATGTGATGCAAATCTACCAAGTATAAATACGAGAGAAGATTCATCAATTATGCTTTATAAAGGTGAAATATCAAGATGTTTGACAATATCCAATGATTTTGTTGCATGATTAACATTTCAAAACACCTCACGAAAAAGGAACGAAATATAATTCACTCAATCACTCATTTTTAGTGGAGTAACAAGATAAACACACTCATTGCTCAGTCATGATCAGATTATTACCATAAGCTTGTACAACAAACAAAACTCCACTGACGTGGCG
Source organism: Chrysanthemum makinoi (assembly GCA_910596185.1). NCBI lineage: Eukaryota > Viridiplantae > Streptophyta > Magnoliopsida > Asterales > Asteraceae > Chrysanthemum > Chrysanthemum makinoi. The sequence continues at coordinate 258,064,474 of OU343222.1, read as the reverse complement.
TGAGCACCAAGTAAAAACATCTAAAGAGGACTTTTATTTGGGTTATAATGATAGGCTAAAGGTTAAGGGTATGGATAAGGCATGGGAATGTATATGAAATTGGTGTTAAAATAAAAATGAAATCAAGTCTAATACCAGTGTTGCTAGCTACCAAACATTCCACGAACCAAATAAATGATTATAGCTTCAATTTCTTCTTTTCCGCTTTCCACATCTTTTTGCTTTGCCATGACAATTTGTTCTTCGATCTTAGCACATTGGCTATTATTTCCATACTTTCAACACATTTTTTTTTAACATAAACTCAATGCATGGCTCAATCAATCTCGCGAGATATGGTACTCATAATCATTTGAAAAATCTTCACTTTCCAGGAAACTAGTAACCAACCGCTTAGACATTGATATGGGGTAGGCTAAGGTTTAAAGTGTAAAATCTTTTTGTATTTTTTGGGTGAAGCAAAAATGAAAAGGATGGCTCAGAAGGTGTAACTAGGGGTATCTAGTGCTAAAAATGAGCACTACAAATGGGTCCATGTGGGTGGTTAACTAACCAATGCGGATAGCTAATATATCATTAGATGTAAAATGGAAGGCCATTTGGGTTAAATCCTAAGGTGCCTCTTTATCACACGAATTCACTTATATCACACGAATGCGATCTCACTACGGTCTGGTAATGATTTACAAGTACAAGTTCTAGAATAAATAAAATCACCGGCACACTCATAGCAAAAGATTCAAGCATAAAAGATGTATGCTTTTTATAGAACAGGCTTCAATCCTCACAATTTAGTGGAAAGGGTATAATATGTGCTAGCAAATGTTTATCGATCCCAGAATGGATTGCAATAGTAATCGGAACACATCTCGAAGTTTCAAATATTACTAGTTTTACCAGTGGATTGATCCAGTTATTCTAATAGATAATCCTAAAAGCGTGAAAACAACTAGATCACAAGGGCAAACAAAATTAAAAATTTAAGCATGAAAACTCTAATTTTTCCTATTCACCCCCCACACTTAAGTTAGACATTGTCCTCAATGAAACACGAACTTCAAAGCATAGAAATAGGGAAAATAGAGATGAAACCAGATATGTCAATGAGTTGTCAGCTTCTTCCTTCATTTCTGGCGTTCACTGGAGAAATCATTACCTGCACAAAATCTTATAAACAAACAAAATGTTTTATTAAAAGGTAGCACCCCCCCACACTTAAGTTTAACCAAAGGTTAAAACTTTGGGAGTGACCCAGAAAATCAAATCTGAAAACACACGGGTTGCCTCCCGAGAAGCGCTTGTTTTATTACCGAGTCATCAGCCTGACTCGAATCTTCCCAAATTCACTTGGCCATAAGAGCAGCCTTGAACATTTTGAAAAGTTCGGGGATGTACATGAATTCTTCACCAGTAGCTTCAATATCGTCCCAGACGAATTCAGCAGATGGTTTCCAAGGAACAATTTGTGGGATTCTTCCTGGAAATGGTGCTACAAAGGTGATAGTTTCGAATTCATTTTCAGGGGAAACTGTTGCAACTGAAACTTCATTCGTTTGCTCCTTGTCGTAATATAACTTGATTCGGTGCCCATTAACAATGAAACTTCCACCCTGTTTGTCATAGAGTTCGACATACCCGGATGGATATCCATGTTTAACGATATATGGTCCAAACCATTTTGGTTGTAATTTAGGAGCTTTGAATTTGAATTTCATGTTGAAAAGCAGAACTTTATCTCCGGCTTTGAATTCTTTTCGAACTCGTAGCTTTTTATCGTGATAAGCTTTTGTTCTAGCTTTATACAGTTTGGAATTTTCATAAGCTCGGAGTCTTAATTCATCGAGTTTGTGCAATTGCAAGAATCTCTTTTCTCCAGCTATTTTGAGATCGGTGTTACAGTTTCTGAGAGCCCAATAAGCACGATGTTCAACTTCGAACGGCAAATGACAAGTCTTTCCATACAAGAGTCTGTAAGGAGTTGTGCCAATTGGAGTTTTATAAGCCGTACGAAATGCCCACAGAGCATCGTCAAGTTTCTTTGCCCACACCGAAGGATTGTCCTTCACTGTTTTCTCGAGTATTCTTTTGAGAGCTCTGTTGGTATTTTCAACATGTCAACTGGTTTGTGGATGATAGGCAGTCGCGAATCGGTGATGAACTCCATATCTTTTCATGGTTTTCTCCATTTGTTGGTTACATAAATGGGTTCCTCGATCGTATCAATGCCTTGGGAATTCCATAACGGAGGAAAAGCTTTTCAGGAAATTAACGACGACACGAGCATCGTTTGTTGGTAAAGCTTCAGCTTCTTCCCATTTGGACACATAATCTATAGCAACGAGAATGTATTCGAATTTGTGGGATTTAGGGAAAGGTCCCATGAAATCTATTCCCCAAATATCGAATATTTCACACACTTGGATACTTGTTAATGGCATTTCATCTCTTCGAGAGAGATTGGTGGTCCTTTGGCAAGCGTCACAATTTTGAACAAGTGTATGTGCTTCTTTGAATATTGTTGGCCAATAGAATCCAGCATCAAAAACTTTTTTAGCTGTGGTGGAAGGACCATAATGTCCCCCCAGTTGGGTCATGATGACATTCGTCAAGAATCTTGCGGGTTTCGGAACCTGAAACACATCTTCGGATCATTCCGTCTGGACACATTTTGAAAAGATATGGCTCTTCAAAAAATAATATTTGAGTTTCGAAAAGAATTTGCTTCTTTGAGCATGAGTTAGTCCTTTTCTAAGAATTCCTCCCGTGAGGTAGTTCGCAAAGTCAGCAAACCAAGGATCGTCAGTTCCATCGATGGTCATGAGAGTTTCATCGGGGAAATAGTCATCGATTTCCTCTTCTTTTAATTCCTCAAGATCGGGATTTTCTAGACGAGATAAGTGATCAGCAGCAAGATTTTCTGCTCCTTTCTTATCTTTGATTTCGATGTCAAATTCTTGGAGTAGCAAAATCCATCGAATAAGACGTGGTTTAGCATCTTGCTTGGTGAACAGATACTTGAGTGCTGAATGATCGGTAAAAACGACTGTTTTTGAGAGCACGAGGTAGGATCGGAATTTGTCGAATGCGAAAACGACGGCCAGTAATTCCTTTTCGGTGATGGTATAATTTTGCTGAGCACTATTCAGTGTCTTGCTAGCAAAATATATAGGCCGAAAGTGTTTTCCTTCACGTTGGCCTAAGACGGCTCCAACAGCAAAATCGCTTGCGTCGCACATAAGTTCGAAGGGTAGTGACCAATTAGGTGAAACCATGATCGGAGCACTAGTAAGTTAAGATTTCATTGTTTCGAAAGCTTTTATGAAATCAGCATTGAAGTCAAAGATATATTCTTTCTCAAGAAGTTTTGTCATCGGACGAGATATTTTTGAAAAATCTTTGATAAATCGGCGGTAAAAACCAGCATGTCCTAAAAAACTTCTAACGGCTTTGACGTTAGTTGGTGGTGGAAGTTTCGAGATAACATCGACCTTTGCTTTGTCTACTTCCATTCCTGCACTGGATATTTTGTGGCCAAGCACAATTCCTTCGGTTACCATAAAGTGACATTTTTCCCAGTTAAGAACAAGATGTGCAGCTTCGCATCTTTCGAGCATTTTATCGAGATTAGAAAGACAAGCTTCAAATGAGTCTCCGAAGACTGAAAAGTCATCCATGAAAACTTCCATGGAGGTTTCTAGCATGTCTTGGAATATGGCGATCATACACCTTTGAAAAGTCGCAGGTGCATTGCAAAGACCAAAAGGCATACGCCGATACGCGTAGGTTCCAAAAGGACAAGTGAAAGTGGTATTTTCTTGATCGTTAGGATCGATAGGAATTTGGAAATATCCTGAAAATCCGTCGAGGAAACAAAAGAATTTATTTCCTGCCAGTCTTTCAAGCATTTGATCCATGAACGGGAGTGGAAAGTGATCTTTTCTGGTGGCTTTGTTAAACTTACGATAGTCAATACAAACGCGCCAACCAGTGACAGTTCTAGTTGGAACTAGTTCATTTCGTTCATTAGTCACAATCGTCATTCCTCCTTTCTTGGGAACACAGTGAACAGGACTTACCCAAGGGCTATCCTCAATTGGGTAAATGATTCCAGCATCGAGAAGTTTTATGATTTCCTTTTTAACAACTTCTTTCATGTTGGGATTGAGTCGACGTTGACGTTCTACCACAGGTTTAATTCCTTCTTCAAAATTGATTTTGTGTTTGCAGAAATTAGGACTAATTCCTGGGATGTCAGATGTTTTCCAAGCGAAAGCTTGTTTGTGATTCTTGAGGACAGAAACTAAACTTTCTTTCTCACTATCCTCGAGCAATGAAGATATGACTACTGGAAGAAGTGAGTTTTCCTCCAAGTAAGCATATTCAAGATGATCTGGGAGAGGTTTGAGTTCGAGATCTGTGGGTGGTTCTTCGATAGAGGATTTAATTCGAATCTCGTCATTGAAAGTTATTTCTTCAAAATTTTCTTCCTCTTCCTCCATTTCTTCTTCTTCTGAGTTATCTCCTTCGAATTCTACTTTCATGAAATCATCAAACTTTTTGTCAAAGTCTGTTTCATTGATTTTTCAGAAGTAGTCATGAATGGATCGGATTTGTTAAGTAATGCGTCCAATTCTTCATCAGTGACTTCATCAATGATATCGATGTTAAAACAAGTGTCATCACTGGAATGTGGGTAGCGCATCGTTTTATCGATTAGAAAAGTGATTCGATCTTCCCCAACTCCAAGGTTGAGTTCTTTTCCTTTCACTTTGATGATTGCATCGGCGGTAATTAGGAAAGGTCTCCCTAAGATGAGTGGAACTTTACTATCTTCTTCCATTTCCAAGATCACAAAGTCCACGGGAAAAATGAATTTACCGACTTGAACGAGCATATTCTAGGCAATACCCACATGATATTGATAGGAATGATTTGCTAATCGGATGCTCATCTTTGTTGGTTTCAGGCTGTTGTTGCACAACTTGTAATACATCGAATAAGGCATCAAATTGATACTTGCGCAAAGATCGGCCAAAGCATCACATTTAACATTATTACCGAAAGTACATGGAATAAGAAAGCTCCCAGGATCTCCGAGTTTTGGTGGGATCTTGTTTTGGACAATAGTTGAGCATTCTTCGTTAAGGAAAGTAGCTGATATTTGCTCAAGCTTGCTTTTGTTATTAAGAAGTTCTTTCAAAAATTTTCCGTAATTGGGCATTCCGGCTATGACATCAATGAGAGGAACATTGAGTCTAACCTCTTTGATGATTTCAATAAACTTCTTATAACGTTCTTCCATCTTTTCTTTCTTCAGGCGTTGAGGATAAGGAATCTTTGGTGTATATGCCTTGACGGATGGAATGTTTTTCTTTTTGGTGGTTTGAGTTGTGTTTGGGTCCTCGGTTTCATCCTCACTATCAATGGTGACAGGAGTGTTTTCATTAGGATTTGGTGGTGGATCGTACGAGAGACCACTTCTTGTGAAGACAGCATTGATATGCTCATTTCTTGTTTGTGGTGGACGGTACGTCTTATCATTTGATGGTTTTGGGTTGGATTGGGTATTACTTGGCAATGAACCAGATGGTCTAGAGGAATGTTGGTCAGAAAGTCTGCCAAACTTGTTTTCAAGATCTTGGATAGATGCTTGATGATTTTTCTGTCCTTGCTCAACTTTGGCTTTGAGATTGAAAAATTGATTTTTGATAAAATCATTTGAAGATTTTTGAGCAGCCACGAATTCTCTCATGGTTTTCTCGAATTCGGTTTCTTCCATCTTTTTGTCTGGGTTTTGTGGTGGTGGATCATCAGTTCGTGGTTGAGAATCACGGTTGTCATCCCTTCGTCGGCGATCTTGCCAATTTCCAGAATTTCGACCATAATAATTACTACGATATCCTCCTCCACGGTATCCTCCTTAAGCGTAACTCGCTTCTTCTTCCTTCGGTCCACCCATAGGTTTATCGTCGCACTCGGACGATGGATGATTTCCTCCACAATTGTTGCATCCGTCTCGCATTTCCTTCTTTTCATCTTTGATATCTTGTATGCGGTCGATTTTTGAGGTTAACGCTTCCATCTTCTCCATGAGTTTTGAAGCATCGGTGCTTTCGACAAAAGCAACAGTTTTTCGGAGAGGTTTGGTTTTGGAATCTTTGGACCAATCAAGTTGAGAAGTACTCGATCTTCGAGCAATTGATGTGCATCGTTGGGAGTCTTATAGAGAAAAATTCCTCCAGCACCAAGGATGCCTTGAGAGATTCATCTATCCATGGTAAAATATTTGGATAATGGTTCCTTTGGATAGTCCATGTCCATGACAACTACGAAGCAAATCTTTCATTCGAAGCCAAGCATCGACTAATGATTCGTTTGGGTTTTGGTTGAAAGCACGAATTTCTCCATTAACGATCAAACATGGCAGGTGGGAAGAATCGACTTACAAAAGCTTGCCTCATCTCCTCCCAAGTATTGATGATTCCTGGGGTTAATTCATTGTACCATACTTTAGCATCTCCTGCGAGTGATGATGGGAAAAGTTTGAGTTTGATGGCATTGACATCGGTGTCGCCATAACGGAACATGCCGCAAATTTCGATGAATTCGGCAATGTGCTTGTGCGGATAGGCCCGCGCACGGCCATCGAATTGATGGTCTTTGATCATAGAAAGGTGATGTCCCTTCACGGTGAAGTTGTCACCAAGATTGATAGCAACAATAGCACTTCCGGGAGTTGGTGCTACGGCTCGGTTGGTTCCTCACATGGGTTGATCGCCGCATGAGAAAAGGTAAATTGGTGAAAGGGTTGTAAACAACTTTGGCTTCTACGAGGTTATCAAATGGTGGGTTTAGTACTCTTGGTACACGATTTTCCAATGGTATGAAAAGTGTTCTTCTTCTTCTTCGAATCAAACGTTCGGGGTTGGTAAGAGGTGTAATTGGTTCTATTCCCGCTGCTCGAGTGTTCATACAATGCCCTAGAGAATCCAGGCAATATCTAAACACACGGACAAACAACGAAAACAGTTTTCTGGGACAGATTGGGTAACCAGATCGGTTGCGGATTGCGACCGATCGGTTAGACCAGTTGGGTAATGGGTAAAATCGTAACCGATTCGGTTGAAGGACAACCGGATCCGGTTAAGGTTTCTGAGAGAAAAATTTTGGTTGAATCGACTGAGGGAAATTCAAAAACTTGCTGAAACACAATCAAATCCCCGGCAGCGGCGCCAAAAACTTGATGTGCTGGGTGTGTACAAGTTTTAAATTTATAAAATGTGAATTACCAATATTACCAATAACACATACGAGCAAGTATACTCGTCCGTTATAGCAAGATTATGAAGGTAAGTCGGGATCGTTCGCAGGGATTTGAGTGAATCTAAGCACAAGTTTGAATCAACAGAGTCTATCCAAAACATATAACAAAGCAAATAGATATAATGAAATTCAGATGATTAAAAACTACACTTGCTTAAACTAGTTTCATATCATAGATTAATGTGATTGTGTTAACCTCTTAACATGTTGGTTATGATAATTAGTTGGTGGACTAATCTATTGTTCTTACAAGTTAAACCTTCGTCAAGATTTTAGTTCATAAAAACAAGCATTACGTTTAACCAATCAATTCAAGATCAATTCAAGTTTCATAAGTCTACATACATAAACTTAAACACAAAAACATCCACTTGTTCATCAAATTGCTTAAGAAATGGTCAATACAAAAGGTAACCGATCATAGACAAAAGGCTACAATTGATTCTCAACAACTAATCTTACGACCTTTTAGATGTTTGCAACCAATCCAATTTGATAATCAAAAAGCGTTTCTATTACAACACACTTAGTTCCTTTGTATAATCAAGAATAATGGGTAAAAACAATCATCCATAGACAAAATGATTATGACTAGTTGAATAACAATAAGTTCTTTCGACCTCAACGATTACTATCAATTAGCCAAACTTGATTAACAAATTTCACTACGAAACTTTAGCACAATTGGATCTTAGAATCAACTTGAAATTGAATTAAAACATGTTAACACAATCACTAACTAATCATACGATAATCACATCATTTAAGCAAGCGTATAAAGAAACTAGCCACTCATAGCAAACATGAACATAAACTCAGAACTTTGAACATTAGAAAACATGATTAAAAGTCTTACAATGCTTGGAATAAGATTACAAATGGTGAAGTAGTGATTCCCAAAGTATTGGGGTAGACTTCTTGGTGATTTAGCCTCAAATGTGGAACTTCTGAACTCCAAACTTCCCTGGACTTCTAAGGACGAATTTGAGAGCTTAAAGCTTTGTTTGATGAGTAGAGAGATTTGTACTTGACGTGTGTCTCATATGCTCACAAATGACCTCTATTTATACTAGTCCAAAGCCTAGGGTATTAATTGCTGAACTTGGCCTCCAAGGAGTAAGGAAGGGACTAGAATATACCAAGAAAAGGACCTAGAATCGTTTGGATGCAAAGGGGAAGCTTAGTAATGAAGATTTGGCAGCTGCAGCTTCTCCAATAGATCGGTCATATGACCAACCGACCGGTTGGTCTTCTACAAAAACGGCCAACCGTTCCGGTTGGTGGTGGGTGGCGAACGAACGGTTGGTGATGGTCATTTGGGTGTTCTGGTCAATTTCCAACCGATCGGTACACTGGTAATCGATCGGTGGATTTCTGAGTTACGGAAACTTGATCTTTTCTTTTCTTTATCTTGTAGAACTTGGTTCTTCAATCACTATGGTCTTCAAAGGTCCTTGAGATACTGATTTAGCTTCACTGAAACGGGAATCTTCTATTTGCTGAACATTTCTTCACTTTCCTTCCGTTTCCCTGCACTTGGTTATAAACACTAGGCAAACATCTTTCGATGCGTTTAAGCACTATAATTACGCTAATATAACCAAATAACATATATAAAAGCACACATAACGCTACTAGAAACATGCACAATCTGAGCGTTATCAGTATGTGTGAACAATATGGACTATTTTCTTCACGAAAGTTGAAGAGAGAATCAAGAGACCAATCTTCAGTGAAGGCACATTGTCCATGATTTGGAATCCGGAGGAAGTGAGCAAATTGCCCAAGGGTTAAAACAAACTTTTGGTTTTTGATCCAAAACCAAAGAGATAGAGAGCGATCCTCGTTACGAACGAGTTCAACTTGATAGAAGAATTCCAATATAAACCTTGGGACATATTTTCTTGTTAATTTCGAGAAGACATTCTAGTCCTATGGCGCGGAAGGAAGTATTGATACCTTCTTCGAATTGTAGAGGGGTGTCGACAATACGTCCTTCGTGGAAGTGACGGGTTTCGAGATTATTGAACCCACGAACATGATTGCCAGGTGTGTTGGGCTCAAGGGAGATGTTAGGAGTGTAGACTCTAGTGAGTGAAAAATCAAACTCATATTCATGCGACATAGCGAAACCTATAGGAAAGGGAGGTTAATAGGATGTGACGTATTACGGGTAAATAATGATACCTAACGTTTTTACAAGATGTTTATTAACAATGACATTTAACTTACTTAATGTTTGACATTCTAGTTGAACATTTCTTTTAGGAAGAAAGTGGTTTTTATTTTGCATGGAAAATCTGTTATCCAGAAGGACGGTTCCCACAGTTCCCTTTTATAAGGGATCCTGCTAGTATACTTACCGGGATCCGTGGATCTGTAGTAACAGAAGCAGATTTTTGATAAAAACATAGGTTTTATAGTTTTATACCAAGATATGTGTTTTAGCCTACATTTTCTTTAGCATGCATACATGGTTTTTAATGTATCAGGAGAGAAATACGAAATATATAAATCAAAAGAAATGACAATCACATTATGATAATAGTAACCTAGATAAACTAAACTATTAGTAATATTTCATTTCAATGCTAAGAATGATACAAAGGATTGGGTATATAACCCCAATGTAGATTAACAACACAAAGTAAATGTCTCCGTATGAGAACTTCATCATAGGGAACACAAGAGCGATGAGTGTTAAGGCGATGAGCACGAGAGCGATGTAAACCATGTTGATGACGAACCTTATTGGTTTTGGTTTGAGATGAGATGAGATGAAGAGGAAGATGAAGTTTTGAATGAGAGGTAATTTTTGAAAGTGGAAGATTTGAAAAAGTGGGGATTTGATAGAGTGGACGACGGATGGTTTATTTATGGGGAAGGAGGAATTTTTGAGATTTGTGTTTTTGTTTTATTATTAGAAGGATATGATTTTTTTTTGGATTAAATGAAATGAAACACAAGTTTTATAAACCACGACTTTAGACGAAAAGGTAATACGTATGTGAGAAAGACTTCCTAATGAAGCTACATGTAATACATGTATATGCATAAAAGATAATCATATAAATACCTATGTAAGCATACTTATTTATCAAGCTCATGTCATTTAGAGATAAGTAGAAAGTCATACCTCTAATGCACTTAGGAATGTCTTTACAAATGACACAACAAATGTCAGTAGACAATTCCGGCTCCTTTGTGTTTAAGACACCTTCTTAGGGAAGGTATTCTTGTTACCAAGCGATTCCTATGGCTTGGTGGGTATGAGATTTGACTAAGCAATATGACAAAGAGGATTAGTGCAATTAAATGAAGAATAAATAATAAGAAAATGTGTCATCAAATCAACATCCAAACAAAGAGTTTTAAAAGACATGGTGTTTGTTTTTATGAAAAACCTTCTTTGTATTTTTCAATTAACCATGGATCGTATCAAGTTTTTGAAGTACAATATACTTTAAGAAACTTGGTAACGAAACTCTGATGCCAATTGTGGAAAACTAGAAGGGGGGGTTGAATAGTTTTGCCAATTAAAACTTGTTTTAAACTATTTAGATTGACTTATGTCAATCTATTTGGATGCGTGTTGGATGTTGATAAACAAACATATAGAAATATAAATATGTAATGAAAAGATAAAGAGTAAGAAGCACAAAACCACAATGCGAGTATTTATAGTGGTTCGGCTACAAGGACACCTTCCTTGCCCTACTCTACTCTCCGAGTCACCTACTCGAGAGTTCGTAATCACTACACAACACCGACTCCTTATGGTAGAGAAACCTTCACAACGTTGCCTACACTTTATCCGGTACAAGGCTAGATACCGAGTTCTTTTCACCAAGGAGAACCAATCCTATCACAACGTCGCCTACCCTTTATCCGGTACTAGGCTAGATATCGAGTTTCATTACAATGGAGGAACTACTACCCAACACTACACGAATCACCTAACCCCAAAGGAGATCTACTCCTTATAATATCAACAAGGATAACAATATCCTTTGATCCAATACTAATCTATCTTGTACATCGAATCACACAATGTCGAATGTACATCTTAGGCACCTTTCACTAATGCCTTTGACTAGATCATCAAGACATCCTTCACTAATGTCTTGTGACTTGACTTCTAGGCACCCTTCACTAATGCCTACAATACGGACGATCGACACCCTTCACTAATGTCTTCGTCTTGACACTTGAGACATCTTTCGCTAATGTCTTCAACACTGCACTTCTTAGTAGAAAGAAAAGAATCATCAACAAGAGGACTTCAGTAGTCTTGATGATGAGGAAGCATGGCAACTCATGGACTTGAGCTTGCTTGACTTCAAAGGTGGTGATCTCACCTTTAAGAGGAACCTAGAGAATCACAAAAAAACAAAACTACATACATAGATCACTTGGATCTGGGGTTAGAGAGTTTTTAACTCAGGGAGAAAGTATGTGACAAAAAGGTGAGAAACAATGAAGAAATGACTCACTATTTATATAGAGAAAATGTCTACTGTTCCACGGATCCCACGGATCCCTCCCTTAAGGGATCCGTCTAGTGTAAAACTAGGGATCCTTGAGAGATCCTCTTGCCCATGGGTATTTTGGTTATGGGTCATGGGTCATGGGTTATGGGTTGATCCATGGGTATTTTATTACATACAATGTACCTAATGGGTGCAATGCACCTAGTCAAATGGGTATGGGTCAATACCATGGGTTGTAGTTTTAACCCATTTATAATACATACTAGTTATGTATATATTTGCCCAATATGTAAACACTAGTTGTTGTACATATGTATTACTTAAATCATAAAATCACTTATACTTGTTTTAGTGTTTTATGTGAAAACATAAGTGTGTTAGAAAACTATTGGCTCAAACTATTTACGTATTTTATTTGTTTCGTTAAAATGATTTTACGTTTGTTATCGAAAAAACATTAGAAGATCGTAAAATATAAATAAACGTTTTTACGGCTTATTTGTATTAACAGCAACAATGGTTGCAGCGTACATCGAGTTTTAAATGGATTCCTAAATGTGCAAATGTGTGTAATTCTAACATATTGGAACCTATTAACTATTTGGGTTCCACTGCTACCATCATACCACCCTCGTTGTCTTCATGTGTTGCAGGTGATTCAACTCGTTATGTGGATTGTTGATAGCGGATGTACCCGGCATATGATAGGAAATCTTAAGTTGTTAGTAAACTTTGTTTCAAAGTTCATCGGCACTGTCAGATTCGGGAATGATCATTTTGCTGCAATAATGGGATAAGGAGATTATGTTAATGGAAACATCGAAATCAGTCAAGTTTATTATGTCAAAGGTCTTTTACACAATATTTTCTAAGTTGGATAATTTTGTGATGATGATTTAGAAGTTGCGTTTCGCTCCAAAACATGTTATGTATGTGATTTGGAAGGACACGACTTACTCACCGGCAATCGAACCACGAATCTTTATACAATTCCTATGTCCGATATGATTGCATCTTCACCGATTTGTCTTCTTTCAAAAGCAACCTCTACGAAATAATGGTTATGGCACAAAAGACTTTCTCATTTAAACTTCAAAACCATGACTGAACTCGCTCGTCATAAGTTAGTTGATGGTCTTCCAAGGTTCCAATACACCAAAGATTACTTATGTTTGGCTTGTGAACAAGGCAAAAGCAAGAGATCAAACTTTCCTTCAAAACCATAACCAAGTTCTCAACATGTTCTTCACTTGCTTCATATGGATTTATGTGGTCCCATGTGTGTACAAAGTCTGAATGGCAAACGCTGCATTCTGGTTATTGTTGATGATTATTCACGATGGACTTGTGTCTATTTTCTTCAAACTAAAGATCAAGCTCCAACAATTATTATCACCTTTCTTACAAAGATTCATGTTCAACTCAAAAACACCATCAGAATTGTAAGAACAGACAATCGAACTGAATACAAGAATCAAACACTTCTTACATACTTTGAGAAAGTTGGAATCACCCATCAGACTTCGATTGCTCGTACTCCTGAACAAAATGGTGTAGTCGAAAGATGAAACCGAACGTTAGTGGAGGCTGTTCGTACAATGTTGATTTTCTCACAATTACCGGATTTCTTGTGAGCTGAAGCCATCTCAACTGCATGCTTTACTGAAAACCGTTCCATTATTCATACGCGCCACAACAAAACTTTGTCTGAGATTGTTCACAACCGCAAACCAGATATCAGATACTTTCATGTATTCGATGCACTATGTTATCCGAAAAATGATCGTGATGATATTGGTAACCTTCAGCCAAAAGACGACATTGGAGTGTTCATTAGATACTATGAAAATTCAAAAGGATTTTGAATCTGGAATCTTCGTACTCAACAATTCATGGAACCGTTCATGTCAATTTTGATGAGCTTACATAAATGGCTTCTGAGTAAAACCGCTTAGGACCCGCATCCAACCGTCTAAATTTTCCTTCTTCATTAGCTGTTCCACCCATTGAACTCACTCATCAACAATTGGAAACTTTGTTTACTCCTCTGTTTATTAAGATTCCCGAAAGTAGTGCTCTAGATGTATTGACTGTTTTCGCTACACAACCTGATAATAATCCAATACCCGATACACCTGCTCCAACAACAACAACCGTTGCAACAGATGCACCTCTGAATAATTCTCAAACAACAGAAGAACACATTGCATCCAACAGTGACACAGCTGATGATCAACAAACTCAAAAAGTACCCGCACCCGAATATTATGACGAAAATGCTTTCTTCAATCCATTTGCACCGACTCCAACTATTCCAGACATTAGAGAGTCATCCTCACACAATTTGGATCCGTCTAATATGCATTAAACATTCAATCATCACCCTTCGACACATAAATGGACAAAAGATCATCCTTTAGTAAATGTGACTGGCAATCCTTCTAACCCAGTCATGACAAGACAACGACTTCATACAGATGCTGAAACTTGTGTTTATACACTCACCATTTGTCAAGATGAACCACGAAACATTACAGAAGCTATGACATATGAAAATTGGATTGAATCAGTGCTAGAAGATTTGAATCAATTCAAACGTCTCAAAGTCTAGGAACTTGTTCCAAGACCAGATGGGATTTATGTCATTGGACTCAAATGGATCTTGAAAAACAAACTGGATGCTGAAGGCAATGTTATTCGGAAAAAATCTCATCTTGTGGCTAAAGGGTATTCTCAAGAAGAAGGAATTGATTATGAAGAATCATTTGCACCAGTAGCTAGACTTGAAACTGTACGGATATTTCTGGCATATGCTGCACACATGAATATCACGGTTTATCAAATGGATGTAAAAACGGCGTTTCTAAATGGTCAACTCTGTGAAGTAGTTTATGTGGGTCAACCGGAAGGATTCGTTGATTCAGAACATCCTAACTATGTGTACAAGCTCAACAAAGCTCTTCATGGCCTTAAACAAGCCCCAAGGGCCTGGTACGACAAATATCAACATTTCTTCTTGCTAACCAGTTTACCAAAGGAACGGTTGATCCCACAGTTTTCATACAATGTCATGGGGAATATATTTTAATTGTTCAAATTTATGTTGATGATATCTTGTTTGGTTCAATACATAAAAATTACTCAAACGCTTTTGCAAGATTAATGAAACAAAATTTTGAAATGTCCATGATGGGTGAACTAAAGTTCTTCTTAGGACTTCAGGTTCATCAGTCTCCCCGTGGCATATTTTTAAATCAGTCCAAATATGCTCTTGAAATTTTAAAGAAACATGGAATAACCAGTTGTGATAATTATAACACTCCTGTGTCTGCAACCTCACCAAAGCTGGACGCTGATTTACATGTGAAAGTGATTGACCCTACAAAATACCGAAGTATTATTGGGTCTCTCATGTATCGAACAGCCAGCAGACCTGACTTTTTATTTGTTGTATATCTTTGCTCCAGTTATCAGTCAAGACCAACTGAACTACACCTAAATGAGGCTAAAATAATCCTTCCCTACGTAAAGGGAACCATTCACTTGGGAATCTGGTATCCTAAGGATTATGGTTTTGCATGCATAGATTTTTCAGACGCTGACCATGTAGGGTGTTTAGATACACGAAAAAGTACATCTGGTGGTGTTCAATTTCTTGGAGATAAATTTGTGTCTTGTCAATTGATGAGTGTCTAAATACTCATCATTTTTGTACCATTTAAAATGCAAAAACATCTGAAAACACTCAGAAATGCATCAAAATGATAAAAATATCACAAATAAGTGTTTTATGTGTTTTAAATGCAAAAATACCAAAATCAGATGAAAAACGTATCAAGTTTTCATAATTGGCAGTTTTAGTCCCCCAAGTTTGGAAACTTGTCAAATCTAGTCCCTGGTCATTCTAAAACTTATAAAAAGTCATAAAAGGTCCTTGAGATTCACAAGTTGTAAGAAATGCTTTGAAGGTTAAAAATCACAATTTACAACTTTGGTCCCTAACTTTACAAAAGTGTAAAATCAGTCCCTGGGTGTTTAAAATGGGAAATTATTCAAACTACACCTTGTACTATTCAAAGGTGGCATTTGGTCCTTATTGATAAGTTTTGAGAAAATTACAAGTTTGGTCCTGGAGTCAAAGTTACAGTTTGGTCCTGGATTTATAAAAATGGAATTTTATGCAATATTGGTCCTTGTACTAACCATTAATTGCAGGTTTAGTCCTTGTGTGATGTTTGGGGAAAGTTCAAATCAGGCCCATCATTATCAGAAAATACAAAAATGGTCCTTGTGATATTATAAGCTACAAACCAAACCGGGCCCCTTTATATTATTTACCCAACCCAACACCAAGCCCAGCAGCCCAACCCACGTTTTAAAATATAAAAACCGCCATCACTGTTCATCCTCCTCACCCTTTCCTGCAACTCCAAAACCAGGTGGTTTCACCACCTCACCACCACCTTTCCACCTCACTACCTACTCTCCCCTCTCATCCCTTCCACCTGTATACCAGCCCCCTAGCATTTAATGCTTCCCACCATAGCAGTTACTGTTACACTCAAAACTCTGGTTTTTCTTTACACCTCAAACCCCCTGCCCTATACTATCTAAATTGTCCCATAAACCTCCACAAGCTTCACAATCTTTTAATTGCCTCAAAATCCACTAGTACCGCTTTAAGACTTTTTGGCGCCAAAAACAGTTTTAAAGGCTAGGATGAATTCAGAGAAATCAATGGCCAAGATTGTAAGTGGGAAATGATCAGAGGCATGTGGGGAATCTCTCAAGTCTATAAAGAAAGAAGGAGAAGCAGAGGAAGACCATATCTAGAATAATTTAACTTAATGTATGTCGAATTAGTCAATTTTAATTTTCCAGTGTATGTTTAAGCTTAAAAGTACTTTGTTTAAGTTTTTCAAGTGTATGTGAATCTCTTTTCAGTTTCAATTTCAGTTAAATCTCAAGTTTTCAATTTATGCAATTTTCAAGTTCAAATTTTCAATATAATCAAATGTTGTTATTAATGGTTGTTTTGGACTCATAAGCTAATGTAAGCTCCTTATAAAGCTTTTCTAAGCTTTTAGTAACTTTAAAACTCAGTTTAGTATCAAAAAGAAAAAAATACCAAAAATACTAAAAAATATTGGAAAATCAAAAATTCCATGGAGAATATGATCAAGAAGCTGGAGCAGAGTAAATCTTGGATGGCCTTGGGTTTAGAAGCTTAGTGGTAAGCTAATAGGGTTGATCCTTGGTCCTTGTTCTTGGTTTTCAGCTGAAGTGAATTTGTAAGCCTTTTTAAGCATTTTTTGCATTTCAATATACAAGTAGCTTAAAAGCTTAAATCTGTGTATGTTTTATGTTTTCGAGTTGTAGTTAAATAGAATTAAACATTAAAACAGTTAGCTTGTTCTTTAAAATTTGTAGTTATTAAAGATCTTAGTTTAACAGTCATAATAGCATAATTGTTAATCTTGAGTTATATGTTGTTATTATTGTTGTTTAATGCTTCTACAGTCTCATTAAGTGATAATATAAAGTTATGAATCAGTTTCATGGCCTAAATCAGTGTTAAGCTCTGAAAAAATCAAACAGTTTGTTAACGAGTTGTTTGGATATTCTATGTTATCTGTATTAAAGGCTATTTGTGTTGTTGCTTATTGTTGTTTCATATCACATTAGGTCATAATAGCTCAGGTCAAACATAAATCCAGTGCTCATTTGATAAAAAGTCAAAATAACCTTTGATCCTCTTGTTCATCAACTGTGTAGATTTCATGTTTCATAATCATGGTATTGTATTCATAAGTTGTTATTGTTGATCAAATCAGTCTTAATCCACCTTAATAAAACATAATCAGTGATAGGATTGTTCAAAGTTCATTTTAGTCAACTTTTTAGTTTAACTTAAAAAGTCAAAAATTTCCATTGGTCAGTTTTAAATAAAATAGATAATTTTATATAGGGTTTAATATTAAGTTTCAAGATTTGAGCTTTTGGGATATTAAAATATAGTTGCTCATCTTCATTATAATATTTTTTATAATTTTTAGTTTAGCTTATAAACTGCTTTTTACTTAGCTTCTTTTGAACCCTTTTTCAAAAAGGTGCACCAAAAAGGTGCCCTGTGCACAGTTTTACAAGCTTTTTCACAAGCTTGTCAAAAGCTCTCTGGTACTCTTAAGCTTGTGTTATTTAGCTTTTAGGATAGCTTACCTACCCATATCATAGGCTCAGTGCTTATTTTTCACTTTGCAGCTTATCTAATAAGCCTGCTAGTGGCTTTTAGTTTTGTCCATTTCATTTAGTATAAAGATCACTCAGTGTTTACATACTTTTTCATAAGCTCATTATAAGCTCACTAGTGAACACCACAGTGAGAGCTTTAGCTTTTTGGAAAGCTGAGTTTATATTTTTATAGTTCCGTGTTCTCTTTCAGCCTAGCTTATAAAGTGCTTAAAATAAGTAGAAAGTGCCTAGATATCTAAAAAGTACCCTGTGCAACCAGTTTAACTTGTGCTTATTTAGAAGTTGTTTAGTGCTTATTTCTAAGTTATTTTGCTTATTCAGTTGTCATTTTAGCTTATTACCATTTGTTTAGCTTATTTTCAGTTTAAATTTGCTTAATTACTAGCTTATTAAGCCACTTGGCTTATCCTTGTGTTTATTCCATTTCTTGCACAACTGTTAAGTAATAATAAGCTTATTCTGAGCTTATTAGTGTTTTTTGTAAAAGTTTAGTTTCATAAATTGCTTATTTCATTGTATTTAATCAGTTTCAAAAAGAAAAATCCAAAAAGAAAATAAAAATAAAAAGTTCATTGCTGGGATTCGAACCTGGCCACCAGCTCACCACACACACACGCTAACAGTTGCTTTGGGTCTTTGGACTTGGGGTTATTCTTTGCAACATGTAATACTTAACCCTTGTTTTCTTTTAGCTTATACGAGTTAATTAGCTTATTTACAGCTATTTAAAACAAGCTTTCACACCTTTTGTATTTTTCTTAGCTTTGTATTGTTATAAAGTATTTTATATAAAAGTTTCAGAATTTTCTGAATAGTTTTAGTATTTTTAATCATTTATTAGTTTAAAATAGTATTTATTCATAATAAAAAATAAAAGTAAAAAAAATATAAATCTTTTTCCTAAAATTTTCTTTTGTCATATAGTAAGTAAGAAAATTGTTTTTACACTCGTAGGACTTTTATTTTAAAAATTTTACATTTTTTCTTACGCACTCGGTTATTTTTATATATAACGCACGTTTTCATTCTAGGTCACGTTTTTAGATAATTTAGGTTTACGCTTTAACTTAAATGTTTATTTAAGTTATTTGGTTTTAAAAATCAAAAAACAAACTTAAAAATAGTGATAGCGTTTATTTAATATAATTTAGTTTTTTTAAATTTTCTTTAATTTGCATTTAAGCACCTATAATTTACAAACTTTCTTTAGGTGTAATTACCACTAAAATCTTTACTGATCACTATCCTTAGTGATTATTCGACATCTGAAAGTTTTGAAACACCATTAATCCTCGGGGACCTAACGACCCAGGAATCCATTATATTCCAAGGGAAATTGCATTTGGTTTAGACTGTTTGAATTTTTAGTTTTTGACCATTCACAAGTGGTTGACTTGTGTGATAAACTTGACGGTTTGAGCCCGATCAAATTTTGGCGCCGCTGCCGGGGAGGCTTTAGCGTGTTTTAAGCATTCTCATACCCATTCTTGCACATATACCACCTTTTGTAAACAGTTTTTTTGTAAAGTTACCAAAAAAGTTCATTAACACTTTTCCTAAAGTGTTAACAACAAAAAAAAAATATATAAAACAACAAAACAATCGTAACGTTTTCTATCTTGTAATTTCTTAGGTGATTCTTAAGAGGTACGATTGGTTAAACGAGCGATACCAAAAATATTGTCCAAAAGTTTTTAAACCCTTAGCACAAATCCATACCTACGTCTTTTCAAGTGGTACTTAAATACATAAAAATCAACCACCGCAAATCAAGGCAGTACACCTACCAATGGGGGTGTGAACATTAATAAGTTCCCAATCTTAAAGATCAAAACTTGCCTTTGTGTCCTTGTGATTTGGTGTACCTTTTTCAAAGAAGCCATTTTATTTGTGATTATTGGTTTAAGTTCACTTGTCTTTTTGCCTCGCATTTGTTTTTGAAAATGATTGTTATACTTAGTGCATGCGCACTCGTTCTTCCAGTTCTACAAGTCCACTTTCAGAGCTTGCAATATTCCGCGTTTAGTTGTAGGGTAGAGGACGTTCTGCTCCTTCAGCCGTGACTGAGGAACGTCTAGCACCACCACCCCCTGTCGTAATGGCAGCAGACAAACCGATGAATGAGCTTCTCCAAGCACCCATCGAGGGTTACGGAGATGCCATTATTGTCCCAGCCATCGTGGCTGATACCTTTGAGCTCAAAATCGGGTTGCTTAATCTTGTAACCCAAAGCCAATTTTATGGTTTTGAGCGGGATGATCCTCATGCACATATTCGATGGTTTAACAAGATTACCATCAAATACAAGAATGTCCCACATGAAGCAATTAAGCTTTTCTGTTCCCATTCTCTCTAGAGGGACAAGCGGAATTGCTTGAGAAATAACCCCTCGTTCCATTGAGACATGGAAGATTAGTCACTAATTTTGTTAACGAATTCTATCCTCCATCCCGAACTTCAAGTCTTAAGAATGAGATAATGAAATTCTCTCAAAGATTTGATGAATCATTCGGTGAGGCATGGTATCGTTACAAAGAGTTGCTCCGAAAGTGTCCACATCATGGTTTTACCGAATTAATGCAAATGGATACTTTCTACAATGGTCTGAGACAAGCTGACCAAGACTCTTTAAATGCCTCCGCGGGAGGTAATTTCCTGAGCAAGACCACAAAAGAAGCCTTGCAACTCATTGAAAACAAGTCCAGGTCCTCCTTTCCGAACAAAGACATATCAGTCTCAGTCTAATGCAGGACCTTCTACTTCATATCACGTGAGTACATCTAGCACCGATGCTAAGATTGACAAACTCACAGATATTGTTCAAGCTTTGGTTCTTGCTAACCAAAAGAAAGTCACTTTCACACAGACACCATCACATGGTGAAGTAAAGAAAGTCGAGGTTTGTGTTACTTGTGGTGGTCCCCATGCATACTACAACTGTACTGCCACCGATGGTAGTCCGTTTGAAGCCAATGCTATAGACGGTACTTCACATCAAGGAGGTAATCAATACCGTCCTCAAAATGAACCAAACTACCGTGCTAATACTTATCAGGGACCACCGGTTTTAACCGAATCCTAACATACAAAACGGAATCAACCAATCTAGAATGAACCAAGGTTATCAAAACCAAGAAAAATTTATCCCAGAACAAATCAAGGTTTCCAACATCAAGGGAAACTTAATCAAAACAATTTCAATCGAGGGAATCAATTTCATGGGAATATGAATCCTAACCAAGGAAAATTTCAAAATCAAGGCCTATGCACGCTCACATAGAGGCGTTTTACGCATAATCGAAACTTATTCACATTCATTTCACATCGATTGTCACATGGAGGTTGTTTTAAATTCAATCCCATGATCTTTCCATAGTTAACGTGAGAATCTTTGTCATTCCCTATCAAAATATTTAGGATCAACCTGATCGGTTACCCCATAACGCCAAAC
>OU343222.1:257926559-258042858 GCA_910596185.1 Chrysanthemum makinoi | reverse complement strand
CCAATGCAGCAAGAAGAAATTCATGAGTTTGATTGAATGGAGGTTATGGGAATTAGTTACTGCTCCAGATGTGCTATGATCATTGCTCTGAAAATGGATCTCCAAAGACGTGAAAGTTGATGAGCTGTGATGTGGTGTTTAAAGAACAAGGTCGATTGGTTGCTAAAGGATACCGTCAACGAGGAGGGATGTATGACTTTGAAGACTTTTTGCTCCTGTGCTCGAATCGAGGCAATCAAGAATATCTGGCTAATGTGCAAGTAAGAACATGGTAGTCTATCAGATGGATGTAAAGACGGCTTTTCTGAACGGAGATCTTTTAAAGAAGTCTGCTACGTCAGCCAACCTGAAGCCTTTTGTGAATCCAGAGCATCCTACTCACGTTTATCGTTTGAAGAAGGCTCTTTATGGTTTAAAGCAAGCTCCAAGGGCATGGTATGATACGCTATCAAAGTTTCTTCTGTCTAACGGCTTCAGCAAAGGAGCAGTTGATCCAACATTGTTCACCAGGAAGTCAGACAAACATCTAATTCACATTCAAATTTATGTTGATGATATTATCTTTGCCTCGACTGACCAATGAAGTGATCGTTTTCAAAAGAAATGGGTTCAAAATTTCAAATGTCAATGATGGGACAAATGTCATTTTTCTTGGGATTACAAATTTCACAAAGTCCCGGAGGCATTTTTATAAATCAATCTAAATATGCAAATGAGATTCTAAAGAAATTTGGATTTGATTCTAGTGCCCCTGTTGACACTCCCTGATTGATGATACTAAACTGGATGAGGACCACTCAGGGATCATGGAGACCAAAAAAGAAAATATCGTAGATGATCATATCCCTGATGTACCTCACAGCCAGAGCTGATATTCGTTCGCTGTATGCATGTGTGCTAGATACCAGGCTAAGCCTACCAAAAAGCACCTTGAAGCAGTTAAACAGGTCTTTCGGTACCTCCAAGGAACCATCAACATGGGACTTTGGTACCTGAAGGACACCAGTATGTCACTAACAGCATATGCAGATGCAGATCATGCAGGGTGTCAAGATACCCGTCGAAGTACTTCTGGAGGTGCTCAGGTTTTTGGGCGATAAGTGTGAGGCTGGTCATCAAAGAAGCAAATGAGTACTTCTATTTCCTCTACAGAGGCTGAATACATAGCCATGTCATCTTGTTGTGCTCAAATCCTTAGGATGAGATCTCAATTAATGATCTATGGCTTTGTATTCGAAAAAATCCCTCTGTACTGTGATAATAAAAGTGCTATTGCTCTCTCATGCAAAAATGTTCAACACTCAAGAGCAAAGCATATCGACATTCGACATCATTTCATCAGGGAACAAGTGGAAAAAGGGGTGGTGGAACTCTATTTTGTGAGGACTGAATACCAATTAGCAGACATCTTCACCAAAGCTCTTCCAAGAGAACGTTTTGAATTTATTCTTCCACGACTTGGCTTGAAAAGCCTTCAACCAGAAACACTCAAACGTCTTCAGGAGGAAGACGAGGAGTAAAGGTCTTTCTTCATCTATCACTTTGTATATATTTTTTCAAAAAGCAAAATACAAAATTACAAAACCTTCAAAAATCAAATAGAAAATTATAAAACTTTCAAAATCCATAAAAATGTGAAAAATTCGAAAAATCCTCAAAAATATTGTCATTTTGTCATGTTTTTCTCGATTCGATATCATCTACGGACTTTGTGTTGATATTCAAAGAATGTCACGGGTCTTTAGATGTTCATCGAATGTACATAGTTTAAAAAAAAATGAGGCGAAGAAGAAAAATGGTGGTTTATGTATTGTCATTTCGCAGAACCGTGTTGAAAAGAAGAACAGCCATACTTTATCTTGTTTTTCGAATCTCATGCTCTGATTCTATAATAAATTCTCACTATCCAATGAAAACGAATTGCTTTGAAAAATTACTCGGGCTCAATTTCTGAAAATCATTTGTACTAAACGGTTTCTAAAACTATCTATCTCTCAATCAACAACTTATGTCATTGATTGAGGGGGATAATGATTTTAATTAAAAGTGTAGTTTTTTTTCAAACAATGGTTTGTTTTCAAAAGATTCAGCATGTTTAAATCTTTGGAGTCTAAAGTCTCAAAATTCGATCCTTATCAGTTAAAACGTTTTCAAAATCAAGTCACAATTCTCCTTAAAAAAGCTTTCAAAAACAATTAAATCTACTGAGATCACGATTCTCAAATGATTTGATAATTGTGATCGGGGGAGAATTTGTGATTTAAATTGGATTTAAACTGATAATTCGATACATGGTTTCATAAGTGATTAGTATGATTGCCTCCCCGCAAGTGACAAACGATTTCAAATTTTCCATGCACACGTTGAGGGGGAGCATCTATCTTAAACCACAAATATTTGAAACGTGATCAATTTATCTCAATGTGCAGTCTTTTCCTAACATGTGCAAAACATTCTCAAACATCTATGCACATATTGAGGGGGAGCAAACTCGTGAAAACCTCATACTTCCTTAAAATGTTCTATCTACTCAAACTGATTAGGAAGTGATGATGATCATTTTAGAAAATGTTAATCAAAAGATTGGACCTTTCATTCTCAATCTAACGATTTCAAAGATCTCTTGCTTCCATGTGCTAAACAAATTCTAAATTTTTATGCATATGTTGAGGGGGAGCATTTCTAAAATATCAAAAACAATTAAGATACAAAATGCTTTGATTCTATATCACAAGTATCTTGATTGATTTTCAAATGGTTTTCAATTGATTTCTATGGCTGATGAACGATACCAAAAAGACCGACCAACTTTACTTTATGTATGGTGATATAAGGATGATAAGGTTAGGTTGAGGTCCCATGATCCGCCAGAACCGGAGGGATCTACCAAGGGACAATCCACTAGATAGTGTAGAAGTCCTTAGGTATGATGAAAAAAAAAGGAGAAAAATGAGAATATGGGAAGAGTGCGGACTGAGACTGAGCTAGTACTGGAATAAACCCAACAAGGTTCTAGTCATGAAGTCTCGGTAAGCACAGAAGGGGTTGAAGAATGAAAAAGAATTGAATGAGGAAAAGGGTGAAAAGAAATAGCCCTCCATTTATTCAACCTTAGGGCAGAAACCGGGTTCATTACATATGCTACTGGTTACTAAGGTAACACTGGTATTGAAGACAAGACGTCATGGACCCAGTGACGCACTGCACTAAACTTCCCAAGCTACTCAAGTTCCTCTTAAAAGGGCTTGTTTCATTCTCACGGGGAACCGACATAATCTATCGACTTTCTCTTAGAGATAGTTGGTATTGAAGAAGGAGACCCTCTCCCTAGTCTCCGGCATAGGAACCAAATATGCAAAAATTAAGTCTAGAGCCACGAGATCGTCAATTAATCTCTTTAGGACACTTATTTCTTGAAGACTCACTATTTCACACAATGTGGAATGTGAGATTATAT
The DNA here is from genome assembly GCA_910596185.1 of Chrysanthemum makinoi. NCBI lineage: Eukaryota > Viridiplantae > Streptophyta > Magnoliopsida > Asterales > Asteraceae > Chrysanthemum > Chrysanthemum makinoi. The sequence continues at coordinate 258,039,401 of OU343222.1, read as the reverse complement.
CTTATGAGTCCTACGCACTATCCTTATGGTATTGCCAAGACTTGAATGTGTCATATGGACCTCATCAGTGGAGCGATTCAAAATTTGAATCAATCCAGGTCCAAGAAAATGGATTGACGGATGCCTTTGAAAAACCGGTTGGTGTGCTTAAAAACTCTTTTCTCTAAGCACATCGACTGTGTACAATTATTTCAAATCAAAAGGTGTTTATGATTGATAAATGATTTTTCACTAAAACTTCGTTGTATTGCAAAAACAATTTCTATTGAGCGATACACGATTGTTTTTTTTCAAATCCCTTTTCATCAATCAGTGAATCTCTATTCGTTGGTTCACTCACTCCGTGTTGTCTTCTTTGAGACGCTCCGGTTTGAGAACGGCTAGAGCAGCTGCGAAACCCTGTCAAGGAAATTCTTCGGAATTATACCTGATCACAGGCAGTACTTGTACTGATCAACGGGGAACCGTGGGCCGTGTACCTCAATTCAACGAAAGTGATCAAAGACACTTTCATGCGCTTTATTGCTAACTGTCTTATGCAGGTACACCCCGATGTTTGCAGCTGATCAGAATGGAGCGGTCAATCTATAGCCGCATGCTCACACAACACAGTCATATCATGAATCAACGAAAGCTTCCGCTACTCTGATAAGAATAAATCATGATCCAGAATGTGAGCATGTCGGTCCATAAGTCACAACCTCACTAATTACCAACACCACAAAGGTTGAGTCAGAGATTTAATATGGCTGATGATCTCAAAGCTGGCTCAAAACTCAGTATCACGTAGATCAGTTAAAGACCTCCACTCAGATTATCCAAACATGCAATTACGAAGATTCAAAGACTACGAGCTACAGAACAAAGAACATGGACAAGAATCCAAGAACAATCTCAATGTAAAATCTGTTTGTATTCAATGTAATTTTAATGTGTGTTTGAGGTGACCTCCCTTAGGGGGAGACTGTTAGGAATTAGAAATTCCAGGTATTAAAGAGTCGGTCACCTCAAGTATATGTAATCGTTAGAAAGCTCGTAGTCGTAGTTATTTTATGTTAAGTAGTATTTAGTTAAGTAACACCGTGGAGGACGGACGGGTCTTTACCCACTGTATGCCTGATCCACAGCCCGTAGGTGGCGTTTGTTTGTAAGAAACTATAAATACCCTCTACCTCCCAAGGTAGAGGGTTGGAGCTTCAATACCATTTTCTTTGTTTCACATAGTTCCCAACTCTCTTCCTTTCTCTCACTAGAACTTTCTCTCTCTAAACTCAAGTTAACACCCCATATGATTATGGTTTAATGTGTTTGTGAAATCTTATATCTAACATGCATAGAGAAAAAAGTACACACAAAACGCAAACTTACAAGTCTACATAACGGAAGAATTTCAGTAGACCTTCTGTAAAAGACATCAGTTCGCTTACCAAAATGATCAAGGTGACCAAACCATTGGCAAATGTGTTGCATTCGCTCATCACCTGTTTCAAAAATATCAAAATAAATCTTAAAGATAAATGTTATGATATTACTGAATATGATTATGAGATTTCAAGCCTACCTCCATCTTCATTATCAAGATCATTTTATGGGAAAAAACAATTGAGTCACACCAAGAAATTGCCCCTGTATCTTTGCCCTACCATCGAAACCAAACACGGTTATATTCAAGCTATTGTTCTCCAATTTAGTAAAAACAATAACATCACCAAATTCAATATCGGAATATTGAAGAGCAGTCGACCACATTTCATCATCCATAACATACAAAGGACGAGGATCATGACCTCCTTCATAGCCCCAAGTAACATCCACATTAAACTTCATTCCTTCAACAACAAAACAACAGCACTTGCAACCCATACCATCTAGAAAATTACCGGGCAATGTCTGAGACAACAACATGATTGACAATTATAACATATATAGTAATAAAATACACTTATTTTTAAAAAAACGTAAACAAAAAAATTAATTCTTATAAATAACCTGTGGAATATGAGGGTATTGCAGCCGATAACTCTGAAACCTTATATGACGACTTTCTACACCAGCATATTCCTCAACTTCCAACCCATTAGAATCATAGCCAGTAACGTAAAAAGAGTCATCACCTTCTTGAACAAAGTGTAATATATGATAATCCGTATACATGTTTTCATGAACAAATTCTACCCATTTGTGACCTACAATCCTAATGGGACCTCCTAACCGAGCAACAATCCTTACTTTCTTCCGTTGTCTTTGAATTCCAGTTAAATATAAATGCCGATTCCCATTAAAAGCACGGTCAGCAAATTGAGGAAGCTCAAGAAACCCAGGGTAAAAAGCTATGTTTGGTCGCACCACAAACTCGATTGCCATGATTACCTTATAAACAATTACAAGCATGTAAAGTTAAGTTAATGTGGCCAAAAAATTTGATATGAATATTGAAACATAAAATACAGTCAATATTGATATGGGGGACCATGACAATAAAGGATCACGAACCTTTTGAGAAATTCAATTTTAATAATTGAACGAAATTGACAGTTGCACGAAAAAAGCTAGGGTTCTGGTCGGTAGAAATTGGATGTGGCCAAAAATAGTTAAAAGATAAGGTTTTAGTGTATCATAAATCGCTATAAAAAAGTCGCGCAGACTATATCGCTAAAAATTCGCTTATCTAGTTTCCCGCCAAAAAAAATTTCCCACCTAAACACAAGTCAACAAAATAAGCATAAATACAGTCAATTCTATAGTACATATACAACAATCCACAATGGCTTTGAACTTATCTGGAAAAGGTAATTATGAACAAGTGCCAAACTGGAAAGAGGATGCTGCTGACAATTCGATAGTACACATACAACAATCCACAATGGCTTCGGACTTATCTGAGAAGAAAAAGCTAGATGGTGATGTTACGGATAAGGAGAACCAAGATGGAATTACACTAGAAAAAGTTGAGGCATTGGAAAAAAGGATTAAAGATCTGGAAGAAGTCTTTGAAAAACTCAAGGAAAGGAAAGCAACTGAGGAAGGATGTGGTTCTAGCAGTACTGTTTGAATGAATGTAATGGTTGAATAATGAATGATATGAGTGTAACATTTGACAATGTAATAGTTGTGTTGAAAATCTTATCTATGAAATAATTTATTGAGATGATTGTTGTAGTTTTGTTATTCAGATGGTTGTGCTGATAGAACCAAGTCAGGACTGAAATAGACATCAGCATATTTAATCAAAATGATTGCAATGTAACATACACATGGTAGTAGAACCATCATCACATATTAGTTTTTAACATACACTAACTAGCCTTCACCACAGACTGAAAATAAATTGTTTCATCATGATGACTAGTTAGTGTAGTTTGTAACATACACTAACTAGTCATCATGCCTGGAAAGGAACCAAAATACAAATTGTTTAACAGGGTACATACCACCCTGGAAGATCAAATAACTACCACATGGTAGCCTTCATCATACCTTCGAATTACTTGGATCAGAAGAGGTTGGGCATGACATGGAACCATCAGCTGTGGAACCTTCAACTATCACTTGTTCATTAACCAAACTGATTGCCTCATCACCCTTCATATCATCAAATTGATTACTACCAACTGCTTCAAATTCATCAAATAATCTCCTAGATTTCAAGGTACCAGTTTCAAAACGACTTTTCTTGGACACATAATGAACTACAGTAGAGCTTCCAACTGTAGGAAGGTCATCAATATCATTAAAAATCCTCTTACACTTTAAAGGGCTGGTTTGAATAGATGGGAGTAAACTAGTAGCATGTGGATCCTGAAGGTCATGATTACCAGCAGCATGAAAGTCGTTAAAAAGGTTCTTACCTCTTAACGGACTAATCTCGAACCCACATTCGTTTGACAAACACTCGGTAACAGTGGACTTCTGTGTTAAAGAATCTTCAAAGTCATTCGACACATAAGGTAGGACTGTAGTCCTTAAAGAAGGAGGAATGTATTCAAGGTCATTATTACCACCAAATTCAGATTTTCCTCTGAATAAACTAGCTTCAACAAAAGGCTTGACATAAGGTGTCCTAAGGTAGGCTGGTGAATTTTTTTCCTCTTCTTCCCATGACATTAGTTCTTCAAACGACAGCATCGACATCTTTTTTTTCTTTTCTTTTCGTGACTTTTAATTTTAGATGTCAGTTCATCGTCTAAGGAATCAAAAGACAGGTTCTTGTGATAGTAGCTAACTAAATGAACCTGTGGCTGATGACAAACATAGATCTCAACTAGACCATGGAGCTCATCCGTGACATACAGTTTCTTGACATCATTATCACCTTCTACAAGGGTCAACCCTTCCTCTAGACTACTACTTGGAAGACGAAAATACCAAGCCCAAATATCCTCCTTAATTTCTTTCAACAGTATGTCACATATTTGAGAATACGATAACCTACTCAACCTAGGTAACCTCAAATATAAAACATCTCCACCTAAATAACTTAAGGGATAAAAAAAGAACCGACTGCCATGATAAACATCAAACCCTAGATCTTGACTGTTTTCAAACATTCTGTGTAACAATGGAAATAATTCAGCAAAATAAAATATTGTTGTAAAAATCCAACTTTAGTTTACATTAACAGAAAAAAGTAAATGGACAAACTTACAGCCATTCTTGATACCATAAATCACCACAGGCCTTTGATTCTGTGTTTTGTGATGCAATAGTTAGTAGAAATCTGAAAAACACAAAATATATGTAAGATAAGATTTAGTTTTGGTTAATAAAAGGTACAAAAGCTACAAAAGGTACAAAAAAATGAACAGTAAAAAAGTGTCTAATAGGTACAGCCATTCTCTAATGATATATCTAAGATATAGTCAAACTCACCCACAAAGTCGCCTAGTTTACATGTTGGATAATGGACCATACTTGTAAAGTAGCATGCATGGGTTTGCCCTACTTTGTATATCCATAGTTTGGTGTGTGCTTTTTTTTTGGCTTATTTTTTTAGAAAAATATTACTAGTATACAAATTTGTAGCGTCTCTAATTATCCTATTACATTAGTTTGAAGACAACAATATAATACAACATACTGAATACAAAAATTAAAACCATTCAAGGGAGCATATGGTTATCAATTTGTTTAAGTTAATACATCAAAACTAGAACATCACTAAACACAAACACGGTGTTAAAAAAAAACCTAGCCATTTGTTCACGGTATGAAAGCGCAACCTTAATACGATCCTTCACATCCAATGATAGATCAAAAGCCAAGCGGTATAAAAAATACATACCCAAATACCACAATCACCAAATATCCCGGCCTGCTTCGGTACTTGTTCAGCGATAGTAAATGTAATGAAATAACTTGCCGGATCAATGCCTTTCTTCTCAAATACTTGCGCTTGTACTAGGACCTCAGGTAATTGTAGCTGTGGACAAAAGTTACACTGTTATAAAAAATCTAATGTTTTAAAACCTGGTTAAACGGTTATGTATTAATTCTTATGACATATGAATAAATAGTCAAACCTGTAAACACTCCCTCAGTTTGATATAAAACTCATGCCATTTCTCTTCAAAGGTTTGACCGCTATCATAAAAGGTAACAATGCCTGTGTCTATCTCCAGACGCGCAAGACACCAATGAGCTTCAGTTTCATTAATAGGCATGAAAACCTACAACGTTTGGGTCACAAACATAACATTAATATATGGCAAAAGCTAAACAGGATAATTATATGAATGAGACTGGACTAGAATAAAATATATATATCGTCACTTACGTGCTTAACGTCAGACCATGGAATAGAGTATCTTTCACCATTAGCATACCACAACGGCAACGATTTTTGTAACAGAAGCTGAACAAAATAGCTACAAACCATCGCCCAATCAGCCGTATCAGGCCTAACATGCCAAATGTAATTAACCCACAACTCTATGTGCTCTAAATTTCGAAACATGAATGAGTGTGATAAACATTATAAGAAATCAATTCAATAGGTACAGTTGTATGAGTACTTGCCTCATCCCTTAGCCAACCTTTCCTAGGCAGGTCTAAGCAAACCAAACTTTCCCAAAACCTTCTATCCACACACACATCGCCACACCAAGGAAACTTGCAGTTAAGCGGTCCAATTTGTCCAAGAAATTCGTCAAATTCATTTGTAAAATGAACTCTGTTGACAGTGTTTCTGGAGCGTGCAAGATCCTAGTATATGAAACGATTACACTTATAATCAAGTGTCATTAACAATATATATTTTAAAAGGTTGTCAAGAAGTATTTTTCATACCTCAACCCAAGGCGTGAAAATTTTAAGTTTTTCACTCATATCTAGATCAGGTAAGCTAGAGCATCGTCTTTTCTTTTCAGCATATGCCTTGGTCCAATAATACGAATTAGCTTCACCAGAACGTTGTTCACTCCTTTTGGAAACTGCAAAACGCGCTCTACTGGCTTTCATATGATCTGAGTTCATGATTGCTTCTCCTCTTTTCTTTCGTTCATTTTCATACTGCAACCCTTTTTTCCTCTTCCCGCATTATCAACTTGTCCTCTTCCATCCTTAACCTCTTCTCTTGTTGCATCAACTGCTGCTCTTTTAACCGGGCACTTTGTAATTCTTCATGTCGCAACCTTAATTCTTCTTGGATAATAAATTCCTGTCAGCGTTTATAAAGTTACTATCGTTATGATATGTTATGGTACGGAAAGGGTTTTACACTTGTTTAATGATTTTGTACATTACCTTTGCAACATCGTCATCAGAAAATTCATCTAGCCGCGCTGATGAACTAGTATCAATGCTTGACTGACTTGACTCAAACAAGTCAAGAAAATCATGATTAAGCTCATCACAAAACTGTGCACTAAGATGCCGAAGATCATTAGTTAACTCCAATCTCTCCTAAGAATGAAAAAAAGTGATGATAAAAAGCATATATACGAAAGATAAATTAATTTTTGAATCCACTTCTAGTTATTTTCTAACCACTGCTAACCTTAACAATGCGTTCAGTGTTTGGTTTATGTTTGTGATATGCAGGTATGAACGATTGTTTGTATACTTTGGAGCTTTTTGGGAGCTTTACTGTTTAGTGTTATTATTTAAAAAAAAAAAGAAAAAAAAAGTGGTTGCTTTATCCACTGCTAGAGTCTTTCAAACCACTGCTAGTGGTTTTCAATCCACTGCTAGCAGGTTCCTGATAATGGATACTTAACGGGCTGTTTTGAAAATTTGTTGTATCCACAGCTAGAGTCTTTCAAACCATGGATAGTGGTTTTCAATCCACTGCTAGCGGGTTCCTGATAATGGATACTTGAAGGGCTGTTTTGTAAATTTGGTGTATCCACTGCTAGATTCTATGAAACCACTGCTAGTGGTTTTCAATCCGCTACAAGCAGGTTCCTGATAATGGATAATTAAGGGGTTGTTTTGTAAATTTGGTGCAAACGTATTGACGCTCAACAAAAAGGATGTCAAAGTGTATATACGAAAAAAAAATGATATATTACCCCATTTCTTTCTCGAGCAAGAACCTGAAAAAAATGATACAAAATATTAAGGACGTATATTATTATCAGTAGTCGTGTGATTATTGATGGGTCTATGAGGAGAATATAAAGCATAAATAACCTGAATAATTGTCTCGAGTTTGAACAAACGCTTATTTAACTCTGTAATAACACCATCCTGTGTTATGCTGATCTCTATTATACTGCTCTCACTCCTGCGTATAATAGGTAAATGTTTCCTTTCAGTCTTGCCACGTTTGCGTGCTGCGGCCATCTTCTTCAACCACTCGTCGTAAAGATGTGTGGTTTTCACTGGTGGAGTTCTAGGTATGTAATCATGGAAAAACGCCGTAAACTTTATATACCAATCAGATCTCCTCTCAGCTATTGTCGGTGTAAGTTCTTTAACAGAATTGGAATCCTTAAAAATCAAATAATAATGTTGAATAAAAGATTGCATTAATGTAGAATAAAAGATTGCATTAATAAGAAAAATATTATGAATACTTTTACCTTTCCAAAAAGAAACTTATAATCAGATATTTTGAAGGGTGTATTCTTTGACCACGCTACTCCTCTTGGCATAATATCAGGAACTTTATTCCACCATAGAATGCTTCTTTCCAATGACTCCAATATCCATATCTATACGGATTTTGCAATTTCAATAAAATATTAACGTTAAAAGCCCAAACGAATCCTGACAGTGTATAGGTTGGAACAAACTTGTGGTCTTTGTTAATACCTTGAAGGAAATCCCACTTGTGTTTATCCGCAACATCCAAAATTTTATCATACAAATGCCTCCAAATATGCTCTCCCCATGGAAAGGCATCCCAATCATCTAGGTTTTCAACTAATCGCATGAGAGAATCATCAACTTCCTGAACCAATAATCTGCCCATGAAGATAACCTCCAAAGCTAACAATAGACAAAGACGTACTGCATCTTCGTCGCATATGATACCAAATGCCTCTTCATCCTCAATTAGACCAAGAATATCTAAGTTTGTAATTTTTGAACCTGAACATTTTGGGAAAACCCTTGACCTAAAATTGAGGTGTCCAGACATATATTTTTCAAAACTTACTTTTCCAAAATGAAAACCAGTGATAAGCGAAAACTCTGGACGACCGAAATGTAGGGGACGGTCTTCAATATAATATACAATCGGCATATCATAATGATTTTCATTCGGATAACATTGTTTTTGTAAAATATAATCTATCATATGTGCTTCATGATCAAAATAAGAAAGGTCCAACCATTTACCGAAACAAGTTCCCCGAAACAACTTCCTTCGTTTTTTATCCAACTTGATTTTATTAAAGAAAAGTAGTTTGGTTTACTTCTGATGATGATTTTCGCCTCATATTCCTACAAATGAAAAAATAAAATAAATAAATAAATAAATAAATAAATAAATAAAAGAAAATCAAATCAAAAACATATTCTACTTAATTACATATAAGGGGAGTAACAAAGCTGCATTCAATCATCCAAGCATATTGTACAATTTTGTAATAAATACCATATGTTACTTCATTCCTTAATGCATTTATTGCAAAAGGTACAACAACAAAGCATCACATCTCCAGAAACCAGATAACTAAATAAATAAACCGAACCTAGGGGTAATACCCAAAAGAACCAAAAAAATGAAATTTAACCGGAACGAATCAAAACGAACCGAATATTCCAAAATAAACCAAATTAAACATTTAAAACTCTTTCATAGTATAAAATATAAACATACATCTTTTAAGCTTGAATATTTTTTGCTAAAAATCTTTATAATTAAATGTAAAAGAAGTATAAATGATGTAATTTGTGTTATTCGAGTGAACCCGAAAACCGAACCAAATTCTACTCAAAATATTTAATCAACTTAATTGAACCGAATAAACTGAACAATACGATAACCGAACTGATTAACACCCTAAATGAACTAGACTTTTGCTACCTCTAAAATAACTTTTATAACTGGGTTAAAAAAAAGCCCAATCTCCAGGCCCATATTTTCATTTCATCATATAAAAGCACAATTCATAGGGTTTCATCTCTTCAAACCCTAATCCCAAACCACCGGCCGCCCAATCACACAGTGCCAAAATGAAGACCATCCTGTCCTCCGAAACAATGGACATCCCAGACGGAGTCACAATAACCGTGAAAGCCAAAATCATAACAGTGACAGGTCCACGTGGCACCTTAACCCGTGACTTCAAGCATCTGAACCTGGACTTCATGCTCATCACAGATGAAGAAGGGAAGAAGAAACTGAAAGTAGACGCGTGGTTTGGGTCAAGGAAGACTACTGCTGCTATCCGTACTGCTCTTAGCCACGTCAGCAACTTGATTATTGGGGTGACTCAGGGGTTTAGGTACAAGATGAGGTTTGTGTATGCGCATTTTCCTATTAATGCGAGTATTACTAACAACAACACTGCTATTGAGATTAGGAATTTTTTGGGAGAGAAGAAGGTAACTAATAATATCCTATTTGTATATTAGTTATTTCTTGTTAGTTAATGTATATATTTTGAGTTTGGAAATTTTATGATTATGCTTAGCTTTTTTGGTTGATATTGTAGCTACTACTATTATTTTTTGCTTTATGGCTTTGGCAAAACTAGCAGTAGCTGTCTGTATTAGGTACAGATTTTAAAGTTAAACACTAAAACCACAGTTTTTATTTTGATTAGCATTTTAGGCAAAGCTACGAGGCCAAACACAGTGTAAGTGTGAAACATGCTGTTTATAAAGGAAATATTATGGGTAGGCTCACTAGTATAGAGCTGTATGTATATTGTAGTTTGCTTTGAGTTTTTGTCGATCAATTTTGCTTAGTTTGTTGTTTTTTATCCAATGTTACGATTATCATCCCTATTTCAGTAATATTTGTCATTAAAGGGGTTGTTTTGCTTAGCACTTTTGACGTGTTTTTATAGCTTTTGTATTAGTAAAATAAATTCAATTTTGATGCTCTTTTAAACACCTGTTAGAGAAGTCTGTATTTGTGTTTTGAAATAAATTATAGCCGGTTTACTTAAACTCTTTGACAATTGAGTTTTTTTGTTGGCCTAGCTTGCGTAGGTATGGAGTTTATGTCTCAAAAAGCAGTCTGATATTTATACTTTTAATCCATCTGTAACCTTCTGTTCTTCAGCTGTTTGAAGTGCTATTATCGATCTGTTAAGCTTGTTGAAAAGTATTCTATTGCTAGCTTTGTTTTTGCAAGTCAAGCGATTTTTAAACTGATTGATTTTTTGTATCACTTTTTTTCTTTATGTTAGGCCGATCTTCGCTTTATTCTTGAATTTGTTTTTAAATTGCTTATTTTTTTTTTTGGGTCTGTTAAGCTTGTTGAAAAGTATTCACTTTTTTTTTTTTTTTTTTGCTTTGCTTTGTTGTCTGTTTTTTAGAATGCTTAAAATCACTATTTGCCTCATGGTTTTGTAACTCAGTATTTTATTCTGTTTATCTATATGTAGTAAGTACTCTTGCGATTGTTTGTATTAAGGATTCAGGATTGCCTTTGTTTTCTTAACTGGTAGTTGGTGTTTTGAAATATGTTAGATTTGCCCTGAGATCTGGTTATGATCACAGACTGTAACGATTATATCTAAATGATCAATGATTAATGTGCATATTTTATTTACTAATAGGTGAGGAAGGTCGATTTGCTTGATGGTGTCACTGTTGTCAGATCCGAGAAGGTTAAGGATGAGCTTGTTTTGGATGGAAATGACATTGAGCTTGTTTCTAGATCCTGTGCCCTTATCAACCAGGTACCTCATTTGTCAGCCATAATCTTTTCGCATGAGTTTATATATTGTCAAATTATGAGTTATCTGATGATAGCTTCTGTGATTTTGTATTTTGTAGAAATGCCATGTGAAGAATAAGGATATCCGAAAGTTTCTTGATGGTATTTACGTGAGTGACAAGGCAAAGATTGAGGAGGTTGAAAACTAAGCCTGTTTCGAGTAGTGAATTATCTTCTTTTTGGTGCACCAGTTTGAACCAGAGTTTATTTTATTTAGCTTTATCTTGAACATTATATCCGACTCAAACGTCTAGTTATAAAGTTTTTGGGAATCTTGATTTCGATTGTTCTTTCTCTTGCTTCTAATCTTCGAATGGTATTGTATCGTTTTATCAGAATTTGCCTATGCTTTAAATTTGTTTACACTTGCCTTCTTTTCTGGGGTTTCACTATTGTGATTCAATTTAGCAGCCCTGTTCTTAAGCACAGATTCATCTTCTAGTTGGCGCGTCATATTCATTATTAACCAAATTGTTATTTTTAAAATCAACTATCTTTAGATCATTTATAAATTATAAGACCATGTCTATCTTCATATTCTTATGCTTTTGTTTAGCGGGTGGTTTTGTATCGATCAGATTATGCAAGTAGACTCAGTTTAAAGCCACTGACTTTAAGCTTATGTTGCTAAAATTGGGGAATGTTGTAGCTCATGTTGTTTGATTTATTTGCCAGCAGTTATAATTTGTAAATAGTTGTACCTATAGTTTGTTTTGATCAAACCATAATTATACATGAGATAAAGAAAGGATTACAATTATCAGCTTTATGATACAAGTTGATCGGTTTTATCACTTTTATGTCAAAACAAATGTAACCATCAGAGAGCTCGGTGTGGTTCGTCAGCCAAATGACCCAACAAAGCATGAATGGTGCGTTGTGTTGTACCGTGTCTCGTGTTGTTGGGGCCATTCGGTTTTCAGCCAATCCACCCATATACGTCATTTTTTTATTATTTATTTATTTATTTATTTTTTACGACGTGACAGACGAAAACGTATTATTCGTTATCCATACACCTTGTACTCTTATGGAGTTTCCCGAACAAGGTTAAAGTTGTAAATAGTCACTCTAATTTTTATGTTTAAACGCACCCAATGTAACACTTTAACATATTATGCGTGTTTAACTTCAAAAGTTTATCTGTACGCTATCATTGGGATAAAAAGATTAATATACATTTTTTTTTTGTTATTTTTTTAAATTGCAAATTTACACACATCTATAACATTTACATTCTCACACTATCATAAATCAATGACTATCTCAACCTTTTTATTAAGGGCATTGATTTTATTATTTATTTATTTATTTATTTTAATCTTTTTAGATACTTGAACTGTAGCACTTGTTGTTCAAATATAATTTTACAAAAAACGTTAAGTAATTTAGTTTACTTGTAAAAAATTTCAAATTTGATTCGAGTTCTAGAGATTGCCAACAGTGAACATATATGATGTCGGGATCGGGACCGCGGCCCCCGATGAGGTAATTTTCGGGTTCATGGATGGTTGATTTCTATGAAATCATTGTTATTCCATTTAAACTTGTAGTTAGAAAACCGAATTTAAACCATTCAACTTCTTTCCATTTAATATCAATCGACAATTATTTACCAAAAAAGTTGCTCCAACAAAAAGAAACACATTTTCTCAAATGTTGAGTAATGAAACAAAAGTAGTAGTACTACTCTCTTTTAAATTACTTTAGAAGAGAAAACATATTTATTTTAAAATTTAAAAAATTTAAAAAATGTAATATTGTTAGATTAAAATAAGTTTACTTATAAAAGTCAATGCAATTTATTAGATATTTAATATACTACTTATTTAATATTTAAACAACTAATTTTTTTTCTCTAACTTACTTTATACATAAAAAAAAAAAGAATAGAAAATTGAACACACAAATTGACGCTAATATGAATCGCCGCCGCTCGTTTGCTATCCCATAAAAACTAAAAAAAATAAATAAAAGAAAAGGGAGAGTTACCATTTTCTTACCAAAAATATACGGAGTAAACAACTTTCAAATTAGATTCGTCAAAAGTCAAAACATATTTGTTTTTGTCTTTTAAAATTCTAAAAGTCTTTGACATTTCATCATCATCATCATCATCATCATCATAATCTTTGCTTCTTTCTCTTTTGATGATTCATTAAAGAAGCAAAGATTAATAAACCCCACCAAATCAACCACATTAACATCAAAAAATTTATTTTTAAAATTCTTAGAAAACCCTGTTTTTATTAGTTGCATTTGAAAACAGAGGATTGAATAATAATGGGTTGTGCTGCTAGCAAAAACGGTGATGCAAAAGCTGAACGTTTGTCACGTTGGAAAGCTACCGGCATTGTTGCTTTACGTGATGCTAAATTAAAGGTTACATTCTGTATTTAATTTGTCTCTGAATTCTGATGATGATATTGCTTGTTTTTTTTTTTTTTTTGGGTTCATATTTATTTGATGATTTATCATATTACGCATTAAGATTATTAAGCATGCAAAGGTGTTGCTCTATCTGTTTTTAAAAGCCTGTATAAGGGAAAGCTTTATAAATTAAGAAGGGCCCAATGTACGTGGCCATGTTGTGGGTTCAAGTCTCGTTTGAGACAATGTGTGATTGTCTGACATTTTAGGTGGTTTTTGGGTGTGTGAATAAGTTTCCGTTACAAAAACATAATAATAATCAAAATAAGCAGGACCAGACACAAGTTTAAACAACGGGTGAAAATCATTAGACAGTAACCAAGTTTGAGCTTTGTTTCCGATAAGAGGGTGTTTGGGGATTGCTTAACTTTTCTGCTAAAAAATAAGCGTTTCTAGAAAAAATAGTTTTTGGATGTGCCTTTTTATTTATTTATAAAAGAGGCAGTGTTACTAAAAAAATTAGTAATTTGATAGAAATTCTCAGATGGATTATGGATATGTTTATAAAGGTTTTATGTTAGATCATATATGTTGGTAAAAAGGTAACTCTAAATACATCTTAAACAAGCATTTTTGAAATAAGCATCTCTACACCTCCTTATCACGAAATGCTTGTTTTACCTCAAAATAAGCCAATAACCAAATGCAAGGATAACACATAACTGCTTCAATCTAATAAAAATAAAAAAAGCAAGAAAAATAAGCTATCCCGAATACCCCCTCAGTTACTCAATCGTTTGCTAACTATAGGAATCTCTTAAACGTTTAATATTCTTTCATTGTTGTGAAATATCTAAACTTGTAGATCTAAATGAATTAGACGATTGGTTAATATTTGGTGACTTTGTTTTTCAAAACAACCTGGTACTTCAGGTGAAACTTTCAAATATTACGTATTAAATAGTAACTGAGTTTTTTAAGTCGCTCAAAATTGACCGTTACTTGAATTTACCAAAAAAATGGACCGATATTGAAAGTTCGGTGGTTTTTGCAGTTGAGAATTTTTTTGATTGACTTGCATGCTATGCGGCTATGTGCAATTTTACTGTTACATTAACATACTGGAATATGTAATTTCTTTTTTGGTATTTAAACAATGTTTGAAGACTAAGCTTAGCGTGTTTGATGAAACAGTCATTTCCAGATGAAGTTCTTGAATTGGATAGATCTGTAAGGACACTTGATTTCACAAACAACAAATTAGGTAAATTATTTATCTCTTTTAAGACGATTTGCATGTGTTTCTACTCAATCATAGTTTCAAGGGAACCTTAGAGAATCACACCGGCATTCTTACATTACTTGATAAAGTTGTTATCTATAATAATATAACATTAACAACTCCATCATGGAATGTAAAAACGCTGTAGAAGATAATGGTCTTGTACACAACAACAACAACAACATACCCAATCCCGCCAAGGCAGGGTATGGGGGAGGTAAAATGTAGATAGATCCTACCCCTACACCAGGGTAAACCCGTGCACTGCTTCCAACAAGACCTCCGGCAGGTGCATGTGTGCGTGTGGGAAAAGATAGAAGGAGCATGAGACAAAACAAAAGCTAAACGCAGTCAAAAAGAAAGCAAGCGAAACAGGCAAACAGAGCAATAAGGACCAGGAAGCAGCAAATAGCAACAAAAAACAAAGAGCCAAGGCACACAAAAGCAGACCAACTAAAAGGGCAACACATAGCATAGCAAAGCAACACACGAGGCCAAGAGCAAAGGCAAAAAAAAAAAACACGAAGCACAAAAAAACCAAAGACCAAACGCAAGGAGCAAGGCAATGCAAGCAGACCTAAGGGAGCAACAACAAAGCAAAGCAACCACGCACGGGGCCTAAACTACGGAAAAGCAAAAGAGTGGCCACAAAACCCAAAAACGCAAGGGGCAAAGCAAAGGGGGACTCCTAAAAGACAAACACCCAAAACCATCCACAAAGCACAGAGCGCCTAGCAAAAACTACCCGCAAATCCTAATTCTATCCCTCCACCCCTTCCTATCTGAGATCATGTCCTCGGTCAAACGAAGCTCCATCATGTCTAGCTTAAGTCTATCCTCCCACCTGATATTGGGTCTACCCCTCCTTCTCACGCCATCAACAACTAGCGCTTCTACCCTTCTAACTGGCGCTGACTGTGGCCTCCTCCTGACATGACCGAACCACCTCAACCTTCCTTCTCTCATTTTCGAAACAATATTCCCGACCTCAAGTTTTGCTCTGAAAACTCCGTTTGGGATCATGTCAAGCAAGCTCTTACCGCAAGTCCATCTTAGCATCCTCAGTTCTGCCACCTCTACCCTATTAGCATGAGCCTTTGATATGGGCCAACATTATGAGCCGTACAAAATAGCAGGTCTAATCACCACCTTATAGAATCTACCCTTTAGCTTAAGGGGGATGTTCCTGTCGCAAATAACTCCTGACGCCGCCCTCCATCTCGCCCACCACGCTCTAATTCGGTGGGTTACATCCTCATCTATCCTCCCTGACTTGTAAATTATCGATCCCAGGTATCTAAAAGACTCCTTGGGTGGCAGGGTCTGGTCACCGATACGAATAATGGTCATGTGATATTGATTAATCAGAATCACATAGTCAATTTTAATAAAACAAGCCGCAGAAGAGTGTTTGGATTTGTTTCTCTTTGAGTTGAAGAATTTCGATTATAAAAGAAAGTAATAGATAAAATAACAAAACAAGATGTGATTGTAAGTTTCATTCTACTTGAGTAAAGAGAAATAGGACGGGAATGCAGTACGTATATTGGAGGTAAATGGGTAAAGTAGATTTTTCTAGTAAGTTCAGGGGTTGTTCGGATTTGCGTTTTGCAAGCGATTATCTTATTGCTATACCAGTTTGTAATGTTTTAATAAAACAGATTCCGCTTTTGGTTATCTGATTATTTAGGGGTCAGATAATTCTTTCCGGATAATCACTTTCTGAACAACACCGATATTATTGAGTATCTAGGGTACAACAAAATTATCTATTTCCTCGTTCTTCTATCCCATCTAGAAGGATTTCTATTCATTTCGCTAAACGTCTTTATTTTTTAAAATGCTGTCCTTTTTGGTTAATTGTATCTATTTTTACCCTAACATAATCAGAATTTTCTAAATACTCAAGCATCATTATCTGGTTATAAAAACTTTATTCAGTAGGAGCACACGCAAAAACAATCTTTCATAGTCCCTTTTATCAAACTGGTTATTTAATATAACACGATCATTTTCAGAACGCACATCCAAACACCCCCTAAGTTCATAAACTTAGATGCTATTCGTCTCTACCATTTTCTCTGTTCTCCATTATCCGTTCTGTGGACCCCATCGTCAGTTCTCCTTGCACCAAGTAAGGATGACCTGTGATAACATCTTAGCAAACTTTTTCATATATGTCAACACACTTTAGGACTATACAGAGATCTGTTTACAATATGTCACCAACTTTGTCTTCTGTTACCGCAGCTGACATTCCAGAGGATATCCGAAAGTTAACTAACATGCAGAGGCTGGTAAGTACTATAACCTTACGTCATCAGTTCTATATCATCGATTTTTAATTGTATGTCATAAAGACATTAACTGCTAATCATCAACTTTAAACCTTGCCAAGTATGCATCAATTATTTATTTATTTTTAACCATGTTTGGGAAAAATTATATGATCAAGTTTTACAATTTCAACATTTTTTCTTGAGTGCCGAGTTCTATAATATGAGTCGCGTCTTGGTGGAAGATGAGCTCTAAGGAGTTCAATATGATGGATAAATTCAAATATTTATTTTGATATCTAAGCACAAAGAGTTCCAAATCATAGACCGGATCGTTGTCCTTGTGGGCTACATAGGAAGTCAAACAACGCAAAATTCCAAAACTTAATGAGCATGAATTTATGACTTCTTTGGTAATTATGATATACCTGAAACAAATGGTAAATGTTAATATAACATTCTCTCTTTGAATGTCTCGTTATTGATGACCACTGTGATTCTTTGCTAGGTTATAAGTAATTAATAGCGGAAATGAAATAACTTTGTTTTCAGATTTTGGCTGATAATCTGATCGAGCATCTTCCAAGGAACGTGGGCAAACTTCAGTCTTTGAAGTTAATAAATCTCGATCAAAATAGAGTTACTATCTTGCCTGATGAACGTAATAACACCAAATTGTTGTTTATTATATCTTCCATTCCATGAAATTTGCAACAATTGAGAATTAACTATTAAGAGGATAGGTTCAAATGGGTCAAACGTGTTAGAGGTTCTTTCATTTTAAATGCATACAACCCTCTCAATCTTTTTATTTGAAGTATTACGAAGTAGATATTATTGTCATAATATTGTTTTCACTATCAGTACTGTTAAGACACTGGTTTGTTATACATTTACCTTCATTAGATTGACATAAAAGTTTTTGTTGGTCATCCCAATCAAGCTCACCGTGTTTTGACCCATACTAAACCCACATTGACCAATCCATCCATTCTGCCACTCTAGTATCAACGCTTCTTTAAAACTAGTGGTGTGTAAAACGTTGCAATTTTTCATAACACATGGAGTGTTTTTACGGTATAGGTTTCTTTTTTTGAGACATTACATTGATTCCTTACTGCTGTTTGTTCAGTGGGCCAATTGGTGAGACTTGAACGGTTATCGATAGCGGGCAATCAGTTATGCACTCTGCCCGAAACCATAGGAAGCTTGCGCAATGTAAGTGACTTCCTGTAGCAACTTTGAGCTAATTTTCAATTGTAGAAGCTAATTGAGCTTTTGTAATGCAGTTGTTATTGTTGAATGTATCGAATAATCATTTGCAGTTTCTTCCAGAATCTATCGGGAGCTGCTTTTCATTAGAAGAGCTACAAGCAAATGGTACTTTACACTTCTTTGGTTTTTACTCCAAGCAGTATTCTCTCATGTTGCTTTAGTTTTCACTCATGATGCTTCATTTTATGGTTTAAGTTCATGGCATCATGTGATGTTTGCTTATATTTATCTTAATCGTGATACTCAACTGCAAACAAACCATCACTCTTGAGAATGAGAAAAAGAAATAGCTAGTATTTTGCAGGAATAAGTAACCATGGAAAAAAGAGAATCAGTTATGATTTTTATTTACTTATAGAGCTATTTACGTGTCCAAAATTTGTCCAAAATTGCTTGTTAAGAACTACAATACATTTTTGGCACTGTAGCAATAAATGATACTTATTTCCTTAGAGGTTACAAAATGGTTTGGGCTGAATGTGTAATTTTTAATTTCTGGTTTGGTTGACCTGCAAACAATTTGTCATTTTTTAAAACTTTCACATTATAGATTATTGGGTTTAATGTCATTTCAAAAACTATATTTGTAAAATATTAAATTTATATTTCATAACTTAAGATTATGAATCAAGCAATTTAAGAGGGTGTTTCCTTTGCTACTTCGGACTTGTTTGACTAGGTCCTTTTTAGCTATATCCTTTGATTTGACATGTTTGTGAAAAACACAGCCAATATTGACCCATTCATAAGTAAACGGGCCAAATGGCCACCTCTAGCTTGCAAGAAAAAATTTTGTACGATGGTAGGAAACTGAACTACTAATTTCTTTTATTAACTCAGCTTTGTGTTACTGGATTTTGTGGTTTCCAGAAAATTCTATTGAAGAAATTCCTTCTTCAATCTGCAATCTCATTCACCTGAAGTCTCTATGTTTGGACCACAACAAAGTGAAACAGGTACATTTTGCATTTGACACATCATGACATGCCCCTAACAAACATGATAGGTTAAAGTGTAGAACAATGGAATTTCCAAAAAATTTGAACCCAAGATGTTTAATACAACAAATCTTTGTTGTATCTGTGAAAGCCTAATTTTCACACCGTTTGCTCTACAGATACCTCCAAGTTTGTTGAAGTCATGCAAGACTCTACAAAATATTTCGTTGCATGAGAATCCCATATCTATGGACCAATTCCAATTGGTAACCTTCGATCTCTCCTATTTCCCGTTGTTATATTCTGCAATTTTAAGTCATACTAGCTTGTTTCAAACAAGATAAATACTACTTAAATAGCTCTAAAATTTGTGGTCAGATTGAAGGATTTCAAGAGTTTGAAGCTCGGAGGAAAAAGAAATTTGACAAAAAGATAGATTCAAATGTGATGATTGGTTCTAAAGGCCTTGATGAGGGTGTCGATCAGTGATGTTAATATGCTAGCCGATTTTATGTAAAAGTTTTACACTGTTATATCACATCCTTCACTAAATTTCGAGTTTTGTTTTGTTAAAGAACAACAGTCTTCTATTTTTCTGTTTCCTTTTGCAAGTGGCAAACTGTACGGGGTGGACTATTAGGTTAAAGGTAATTATTTACGTGGGATGCTACATCACGAAAGGTTTACAAAATATTTTTTCACAAAATGATGTGGCACACATTGTTAAGAAGATTTGAAAGAGGGAGAGATTTTTTTTTGTAAATTTTTTATGGATGTAGTTTTTTTTTTTTTATTATTTAATACGGGTCAAAATGAGTCAGGCGATTTGCTAACACTTTTTTAATTACAAATATCTATTGTGTTACATGACTATAAAAACTAGAGTAAACTTCAAAATCTGTCCATGTGGTTTATCCCTTTTGTGACAAACCATCCATGTCATAGTATTGCCATGAGAGAAAAGTTCCATACGGAACACTCTTTAGCTAAAGAACAAAGCGCTTCATCCTGATTTTCTTTTGATCCAACAGATACATTCACACACCGCTTCTCATTTACTTTTGACAAGAGGGTAGCTTTGTCATTAATACACACACAAATATACTCACAAACCGCTCAGTTCTATCATTTTCACTTATTCATCTCTCTCTCACACACACACACACTCTATATTCACTCTCTCACCATCCCAATATTGCAAACCCTAACCTCAAAATTCGATTAATGCTTTTTAATGGATCCATTGGATATACAAAATGAGATAGCAAACGCAAAAGGTGGGCCGTTGCTCCAATCGTCTTCATCGGCACTTGGTGATCAAAATAAATCTCGACGTGACAATTCTGGTACTGATTATTTTATTTTATTTTATTTTTTTATTTTTTTTTTAGGTTTTTATGTTTTTTTGTTTGCTACTGCACTTGTGATTCTGTATGTTTATTTTGATGAAAATGGAGTTTATTGTTTTCTAATGATTATTTATTTTTGTAATGAAGGAGCACATGTGATTCTGTATTTTTTTTTTTTTTTTTTTTTTTTAAAGAAAATGGAGTTTTTGATTGAGTTTATTGTTTGGTAATGGTTATTTGTTTAGTTGAGTAGATATTTATTTGGTATTGAAGGATCACATGTGATTATGTATTTTTTTATTTTGATGAAAATGGAATACATATTTATTTTGTATTTAACAGAGCACATGTGATTCTCTATGTTTTTATTTAGATGAAAATGGAGTAGATATTTATTTTGTATTTGAAGGATCACATTTGATGAAAATTTAGTTTATGAATCACATGTTAAGTCTGATTCTCTATGTTCTTATGTTTTTGTTGTTAGGTGCTTTTGTTATACAGCCGGATTCTGCAGTTGCTGCTGTTAAGTCTGGTTCTCCTTCCTCCAATTCTCCTGTTCGGACGACTCGGTCTGGGATATTAAACCGATTAGTTTTTAATCCTTCCTTTGTCTCTTCGTTTAATCCGGCTGCTGCAAATATCAGTATGCCTGATCATGTGTCTTATGTGCCTAATTGTCACACCTCGCCGGAGGCGGAAACGCGAGGTGTAACATAATCAATATACATCGCAAAGAGATATAGTACAATACCATAATTTAAATTTAAAGAAATATTGTAACATTACAAAAAGGTTCTAGCTGACCTTGGCAATTGAAACATAAAGTTTGACTTCCAAAAGATAACATTTTACTACATGACGACCCAGATAACTTGTGACGACTCCTTTATTTAAAATCTTCATAATATAAGCTAAACAACGATCACCTGAAATGCATGAGAAAACGGGTCAACTATGAAAATAGTTGGTGAGTACACATGTTTTATGTAAAATAAAATACCGATTTTTGAAGGTCTGACTGGCAAATGTCCTGTCAACTCACTATGTTACAAATCCCGCCCATACAAGACTTGTAACAAATGAATTCACATACACTTCCATATTTTAAGTCTAGTAAACAATGCACATATGGTCAAAATAAGCCTCGTATATAATAAAGTATGCGGCAAAGCCCCTAAAATAAATAATATGCGTTCCGTAGACAGGGGAACGAGAGGTTGGCCGACCTCTAATAGCGCTATCCATACTATCTACTGCTCCGCACAAGAGAACCGTACGAACGGTACGTATAATTGGAGTGCGAACGGCAAACCAATCGGGGACTAACAATGCGAATGTACGAACAGTACATCATAACAACTATTATATACTATCAATTAATGACTGCTCCGAACATGGGAGACTCGGCACTGCTCCGAACATGGGAGACTTTAGGTCAAGGACGTACGGTCCATCAGGTTCAAACAAGTCATAAATTTATAATTAGGTCTAAGGGTTCAAAATATATCAAATAGTTCTAATAAAACAATTTAAATTTATAATCATGCATTTCACCCCAAATAAGTAAAACAGTTAAAAAGGGGATGTGAATACTCACCTTGGCAATAAGCAGTCTAAAGCAGCAGTCAATTAGAATTATTGGATAGCACCGACACGCGACCTAGATTAGTATGGCAAATTTAGTCTTTATTCATGATTATGACTCGACAAGGTTTAATAAAATTTTTGTTGTTGCTTGAGTGGCAATGGTTAATGTTTAATATAATTTTTGTAGATTTTGGCTTTTGGAAGTGCATAGGTACATAATAAGAAAATATCAATGACGAAATAATCTTCGGTTCGATGGCAACCGAAAGACGACGTACGGAAAATAATTACTCATAATATTAGACGTTAACTAGTTATAATTAAAAGTCATTAAAAGTATATACATTTATATAGGATCAATACTAGTTGATGATAAAAGTATATTAAAATATACTCTAAGTGGTTGTCCTATTAAAAGGGTTTATATTAAAAATACCTTTATTAGTTATAAATGTAAGTTTTTGGAAAATTTGGGCATGACCCATGTATAGCTTTAGCTTTCTCATGATAATTATAAATTATAATGTATATGTTTAAATAATAAGCCGTTTTATATTGTTTACAAGACTAAAGTAATTTTTATAAAACCATATCAAGTTTTATTTGAGTTAAATGAGTGATATAAATCAATTAATCTTACAAATAAGTTTAAAACTTATAATTTTAGTTTAGTCTAGTTTTTACAAGTCTTATATATATATATATATATATATATATATATATATATATATATATATATATATATATATATATATATATATATATATATATATATATATATATATATGTTACAGTTTGTAATTGTATGTGTCGAATATGTATATAGTTATGATAATAAGTTTAAAAAAAAATTCTAGTTATTGATTATGTCGTGAACATCTTCGTCGAGTGGAAATTAAAGAGTCGAGAATGAGCTACGGAATGAGAATTTAAAACACACCCTTGTCGTCACATTTCTTATTGTAACATAAATGCACCCTTATTGAAATTTTGTGGGCCCGACCTACAACCAACTTGGCCCAAAATACATAAGTCTAATCCCACAATTAGATTTACCCAATCCCATAACATTCGTTAGTCCAAAACCATATTATCAAAACATATTTTTGTCGAACCCAAAATGTAATCAATCCAAGACCCATTTACTCTATTGAGTTAGTGATAAAGGATTGTAATAATATACGCCTATATTGAAAGCTTATTTGCAAATCTTCATTGCGTTTTAATAAGGTATACTTCTTAAGAATTTTCAAATTAGCAAATGATAAAACTTTGTTGCTGGCAATAATTAAAAAAAATGTGAACTTTAAGTTATATAAGTCTTGACATTAAGAATAAGACTAAAATTATGGCAACTGTTGGAACAACGGGTGACTACATCAAAAAGACAATCACAAACAAAATCAAACAACTTCAACTCCTTTAATTTTTTTTTAAAAAAAAAGTAACTAATTACATAAGTTATTATTGGTCTTATTTTGTTCTTGAAGTATTAAGCACCAAACCATTTACCGACCCTACTGTGACTTGGGTGTCTCGACACAACAAAAAAAAAAGAAAGCCGAATGCCAACGCAAAAAGCCAAAAAAAAAGGACTAAGCAAGATTAATAATAAGCACTTCTTTCATGAGCCATTTTAGTTTCACAAATTTTATTATAATCATTGTTTTTATATACATAAATCAATAAACAAATATCTTTACCAAGGTTGTCAAGATCGGGATCCTACCCAGGATCGTTTTCGTCTTTGCAAGATCGTGATCGTAAGATCGGATCGGGATCTTAAGATCCTACTCTAATGTTATTTCCTAATAGTTTATGTAATTTTATACAAATCTACAAATTCTAATACATTATAACCACAAAATACTCTGAATGTTTCATATAAATGTTGTCCTAAATTATGATTATAAAATGTTTAAAAAGATTAACATGTTGTTTTTTGAATTATACAAACAAACAACCCATAAATTTGTAGTTTTTTAGTTTGTAATCCGAGAAATGTAAGATCGGATCGGATTAGATCGTAAGATCGTATGGTCAAAATCGGGATCCTATAAGATCTTAAGCTTGAAAAGATCCTATGTAGGATCCAGATCATTTTTGCTTTGCAGTATCGTAAAATCGTAAGATCCTAAGATCAGGATCGGGATCCTGACAACTATGAATTCTTTACACAACTTTCTTTTAATTATTGTTTTTTTTTCGACAGCAAGACATCAATAACCTCAACTATATAAAAAAAAATTCATTCAATCTTCATTCACATATGATTTGGCCAAATTAAAAATTAATACTAACATTAATTCGTGTTACAACAATGGATAAAAAAAAATATTGATAAGGAGATTATTCTTACAATTAAATCAAGAAAAGAGGACGAGTGGCTATGAACACCGAATACAAAAACTCCAATTAAGCACGATTGAAGATGAATTGAAATAAATTGAGACTTGATTTGGACTCCTTAGACCTTGAATAACAAAACCCCTCAACCAATTTCGAAAAGCCCTTTGATTTACTCAACCCTAATTTTTGGATTTTTTTTGAAGGATGATGAAGACACTGTGATAAATTCAATCTATCTATAGATGAATTTAAGGAATGAAACACTAGCTTTACCCTTGACCTTGATTGCTATTCTTGGCTAATAACACTTCTATGTTTGCCACGTCCAAGCCTCCTTGTGATGTCTAGAATGGTAGAGTACACATTTAGGGATGGTGATATAGGTAGAATGAGGGTTGACTTTAGAGAGGAGGGGGAAAGCACCCATTTTTGTGTTTGTTTTCTTGTGTTAGTCGACAAGGAGAGAAGGAGAAGAACATATTCTGAAGAGAAGTAGGGGAGGGGCGGCATATATTTTTAGGATAGGGTAGAATATATTTTTAGTTTTAGTTTTATTATTAGTATTAACTGTATCCCGTACCGTATAATTTGTTCCGTACAGGATAACGTTTATTAATCTAGAATATTATTCGGGTGTCCGTATTTTATAATTTTTATATTTCCGGAGACGTTTTGACAAGCGAAATATTATGGTATTATTATTACTTTGAAATTAGAAAGTAAATTTTGTGCCAATTTAATTATGGTGTCGGTACGCGTGTGGTGCCGGGACATCGGAAAACACGAGATGACTTCTCGTTTGAGTTATAATGATCAGAAAATAAATAACTCACCATTTCTGATATAAATAATAGCCGGAAAAATTGACGGATTGTCACAGTCTGCCAACATTGAAAAGAATCTCGTCCTCGAGATTCAGTCTGTCTACAATACAGGCGTACATTCTAATGGTTCAAATTTTCTCATTCTCGAACTTTGCCCTCAAAAGACTCTTAGTTGGTGAATTTTCACAACTTGTCGACCTGACCGGTCATTTGTTTAAGTTGTGTAGGTTGAGTAAAAACTTGGTTCTAACTTGATTTTCGCAACTCATCAAAAAAGAACTGTCACTAGATCAAGCTAGGAAACCAGTTGTCAGAAAGAGATGGCTTCTCATAAAATTAAGAGACCTTTTGAAAGTTTGGCTCGAGTTTGAAATCATTTAAACCAATCAATACTAATAGTGGGGTGTTCAGATTAGTGAGAAGGCAAAAATTAAACTAAGGCTCATGATGCAAGGTTCAACACTAATCAATGCCATGAATTAGAACCAGGAGATACTGAAATAGAGTGAGTAATCAAAAGAATGTACCCGTCACGGTGCTTGTGTTTTAGCGAGCTTCCTTAGTGCCCAAGAAGTATGCTCGACCCCGAGTTGGGCTGACATTGCCTCCACGGGTTGGGTTATCACCATCAATTGCTATAGCGAGAGTCATGTTACCATGCTCCGACTTCTGTGCCCTATTCAACTTAGGACACGTGTTCCCGTGGTGGTCCAGACTTCCACACTCATAGCATGCCGGCTTCTGTCCTTGGTTTCCATTCCTGCTTGAGCACTTCCAACTAAGATGGCCTGTCTGTTTGCATATATTGCACCTTGGGCAGTTTCCTGAATGTTGGAGGTTACACCGAGTACACTTAGGATGTGGACCTGCGTATCCTTTGGGCTCCTGAGTCGTCGCTCCATAGTTCCTGGTTACTCGCTGCCTCTTGTCTTGCTGGTCCTGGTCTCGGCTTCCCTGGTAATCCTCCTGTCGCTTTTGTCAATTGTCGTTTGCTTTTGTTAATCCTCCAGACCTGATCACATCATAGCAGGCCAATGGCACCCTCAGTGCCATGGAATCCTTTGGCCTGCATGGCATGAAGGTCTTACAGCTGCATCCGTGGCCATTGGTCGAGGTACCAGCTCCCTCATTGGCTCGTCCTGCATCAATGTGTGCGACAATCTGAGTGAGGAGATCCGCCAATTCAACAACACTGTCTCTTAGGGCTTCATTGTTGATGCTTCCTGAACGAGTGTTCCTTGTAGTCATGATTCTACGATAGGCCAAAGCATTTCGTGGAGTGAGTGATATGAGGACAATGGCGGATGATGTACGGGACGGCGACAGGTAGTGAGTGTAATGTGACAGGAACAAGGACGTGCTTAGCCTATCGGGTCATAATATAGCGAGAAGAAGGCATATATAAAATGTATATAAGGTATAATGGACATATAAACATGTTATGCATACTCACGCGACTAATGCAGTTCCAGGTGATCAGACTCTTTAAGACTCGACCAAACATAATCCGAGGCTACTAATCCCATCATCATATGATTCCTCCTGAATTATGCATAGGTGTACAGGCTATGCATAATTTAGGAGTAACGATGCAATGCTGGTGCTAGTCGACTCGTATGATGTCCCATGTTTTAAGAAAATTTTATTTTGGTTATAGTTGCGATTTTTATTTTAGAAAAATCGGCATTCACTATAACCTTCGGCTCTGATACCAATCTGTCACACCCCGCCGGAGGTGGAAACGCGAGGTGTAACATAATCAATATAAGCTAAACAACGATCACCTGAAATGCATTAGAAAACGGGTCAACTATGAAAATAGTTGGTAAGTACACAGGTTTTATGTAAAATAAAATACCGATTTTTGAAGGTCTGACTGGCAAATGTCCTGTCAACTCACTATGTTACAAATCCCGCCCATACAAGACTTGTAACATATGAATTCACATACACTTCCATATTTTAAGTCTAGTAAATAATGCACATATGGTCAAAATAAGCCTCGTTTATAATAAAGTATGTGGCAAAGCCCCTAAAATAAATAATATGCGTTCCGTAGACAGGGGAACGAGAGGTTGGCCGACCTCTAATAGCGCTATCCATACTATCTACTGCTCCGCACAAGGGAGCCGTACGAACGGTACGTATAATTGGAGTGCGAACGGCAAACCAATCGGGGACTAACAATGCGAATGTACGAACAGTACATCATAACAACTGATGAGTGTGTAAATACTCATCATTTTTGGTTAAATCTGAACTGCAAAACGTTTAAAAATGCTCAGAAATGCATCAAAATACTGAAAATATTCCAAAATTGCATTTTATATGTTTCAGATGCAAAATGTTCAAAATCAGATGAAAAATGAGCAAAGTTTGCATAATTGGCAGTTTCAGTCCCCCAAGTTTCTAAAATTGTCAGAAATAGTCCCTGAGTCCTAATTTCAAAAGTAAAAATCACCAAAGGTCCTTTTTAAAATCATAAGTTGTCAAAATTAGTCCTTTGGTGAAAAATATCAAAAGTTTTGAGAAATTACAAAATTGGTCCTCCAAGTTTAAAAAATTGGCAAAAATGGTCCCTGGAAATTTGAAATTGTCAGCTTTGGTCCTTGTACTATTGACACTTGTCATTTTCAGCCCTTGGAACAACTTTGAGAATATGGCAGAACAGGTCCCTTGTCTTTCAGAAATTGCAAACTAGGTCCTTATGAATATTAAACCTTTAAACACCACTTGGACCCTTGTCTTAAACCTTTGGACCCCTGCCTACCCAAGTGACCCCCTGTCAAATAACATTTGGACCCCTCCAATATTTAATCCCCAGTAAAATCCTTTTTGACTTTCTCTTTTCCCTCCCAGTCACGGGCATCCACCACCATCATCACACCCCCCCCTGCAACACCTGCTAACACTCAACTATCCACCATCATCTCCCTACTCTACCCTCCACCTCACACTCAAAGCCAAGATGCATTTAATACCTTCTACCAAACACTCAATCCTCACCAGCTGTTAAAACAAGTTTTGGCACCAAAACTCATCCTATGGCCAAAATCTATCTTAGCAATCCAAGGGTCAATATTAATGCTGGGATTTGAAGAGAGAGGTGAGAGAAACAGATTGGAGTATAAAAAGAAGGAAGAGGAAGGCAAAGAAAAAGCACTTAGTTTATTTTTACAAATGTATGTTGTTTTTTAGCTTATCATGTCTTAACTAGTTCTCAATTGAAATTTCCAGTTTATTTGTATCAAACAAAAGTATTTAAGTGTTTTGCAAGTCTGTTTAAGTGTTAATTCAAGTTAATGTTCATTTTCCATACTTTATGCTCACTGTTGAAATTTCAATTCTCAAACTCCTATGTCAAAGCTGTTAGTAGCTTATTTATAAGCTTAAACAAGCTTATACTAGCTTATTAAAGCTTTCTATAAGCTCATATTTCAGTTTCAAGCAATATTGGACTTTGGTCAACAAAAGTCAAACAGGGTTGATTTGGTGTTGGAAATGGAATGGGTTGATGCAGTAATGGAAATGGGTTGATTTAGAAGCAATATGGTTGGTTTAGAATAGGTAGTGGTTCATTGGTTCAGTTTCAAGCCATAGTGGCTAAGGACCCATTTGTAAGTGATTTTCAACAATTCATAGCATAGTCTGTTTTTGTTGTTACAAGTAGTTAAAATCTGTCCATTAAGGTGTATTTAGGTTGGCTCAACATAGTTTGATCATTGAAACTAGTTGGATTAATAGTTAGCTTATTTAAAATTGCTTATCAGTGTTTCAAAGGGTGTTTGGATCTGCTGCACCATCTGTCATTTAGGTGTATGCAGTGGTAGAGTCTTGTTGGTTCATGCTTGTTTAACTCTAATTAACTCATTTGAGTCATTAACTTGAGCCTGCAAACATCAAAAGTCAAAAGCATACTAAATCTGTCTTAATCTCTTCTCTGTTGGAATTTTTGGAAAGCAATCCTTTGTTTTGTGTTTAAAATTCATAAACTTAGCTTTTAGTAGTTCTATTACATCATAATACTTCATAATAAGTCCACAAATTAGTTTTAAATCACACCAAAGTCAACTTTTCTTAACTACCAAAAAAGTCAAAAACTGGAAAAAGTGATTTTCAACCAACTGGAGTGATTTTTAATTGAGTCATTCTTGGGTCAAATTCAGTGAAATCTGGCATTTTAAAAACTTCAACTGGTCTCCTTGCTTATCACCATTTTTGTGAAATTTTACAAATTTTTTAAAAGCATCAAACAAGCTTTTCTTTTGGGTCTTAGTTGCCCTGTCACAGAAACTCAGCTTATGCTGAGTTTTCTCAGTTTGTGCAAGGTCTGCACATGGGTCAACTCAGCTCATCATGGTCTAGTTTTTGGGTTATAAGCACTCACCCAGGTCTAGTTTAGGTCCCCATATTTGGTTTTTAATTTCTAGCTTATTTGAGTGCTTATTTTCAGGCTGCAACTTAGGCCTCAAAACTGTTTTAGCATTTCACTCAAAACATCAAATCTGTGCTATTTTGCATATCAGAGGTTTAAGACAGTTTAGACTTGTTGCATTTTGGTTATTTTAGCATAATTTGGCTTGTGTAAACAGTTGGTAGCTTGTTTGTAGCTGTTAGCTTGTCCAAGTGCTTATTCTAAAGCACTTTGCAAAGCAGTTCCATTTTCTCGTACACAAGCACTTGTTTTTCCATTTTTCCTAGATTCCTAATATTAAATTAGACTTAACTTGAATTTTTTAGATTTTTCCAAGCCAGTTTAGTATTTTTCTTGATTTAATTCAGTTTTTAGGCCTTTTTAATTAGCTTTAAATACAATTAATTAAGAAAAGCTTCAAAAAAATAATTTTTCATTTTTCTTAAGTTAAGATAAATATAAAAAGACAAAAAAATATTTTTCTAGATTTTTCTTAGTTAAATTTGTATTTTTAAGTGATTTAAGTAGTTTTAAATAGTTTTTAATTCCTAGAAAATAGAAAAATAATCAGAAAAATATAAAAATAGTTTTGAAAATTCTCTTTTGTTATTTTAGGTTTTTCCAAGTCATAATTTTATTTTTCTAGCCTTATTTCATATTTTCTTGTATTTTAGGTCATTATTAAATAGTTTAAATTAGTTTTTAATTAATAATAATAGATAATTAGTAATAAAAATAATTTTATTTTTCTATAAATTTTCTTTAATCATTAGGTTTGTAAAAATGTCATTTTCATATTTTTAGGATTTATATTGTTTAAGTTTCACATTTTCATTTGTACGTCGCGTAGTTTTTAATTAAGTTTTATAAAAACAGAAAAAACAAAAACATCATTTTGCAAATAGTAATAGCGTTTATTTAATATTTTTTATCTTTTTAATTTTCTTTAATTTGCATTTAAGCCTTTGTAATTATAGGCTATTTCTGTAGTTAATAATCACAAATCCTATTTTCCGTTCAAATTTCTCGATCACTATACGTTTGGTGATCCATGCATAGCTCGCTGGGACATAACGACCCGGGGAAACACTATACTCCCCAGATCTTCATTGCATCTGTGCTTAAGCTGTTTTAAGTTTCTTACAGTTGGCCATTCACAAGTGGTCAGCTTGCGTGAGAAAACTTGACGGTTTTGCACGGATCAACAACTATTATATACTATCAATTAATGACTGCTCCGAACATGGGAGACTCGGCACTGCTCCGAACATGTGACACTTTAGGTCAAGGACGTACGGTCCATCAGGTTCAAACAAGTCATAAATTTATAATTAGGTCTAAGGGTTCAAAATATATCAAATAGTTCTAATAAAACAATTTAAATTTATAATCATGCATTTCACCCCAAATAAGTAAAACAGTTAAAAAAGGGATGTGAATACTCACCTTGGCAATAAGCAGTCTAAAGCAGCAGTCAATTAGAATTATTGGATAGCACCAACACGCGACCTAGATTAGTATGGCAAATTTAGTCTTTATTCATGATTATGACTCGACGAGGTTTAATAAAAATTTTGTTGTTGCTTGAGTGGCAATGGTTAATGTTTAATATAATTTTTGTAGATTTTGGCTTTTGGAAGTGCATAGGTACATAATAAGAAAATATCAATGACGAAAGAATCTTCGGTTCGATGGCAACCGAAAGACGACGTACGGAAAATAATTACTCATAATATTAGACGTTAACTAGTTATAATCAAACGTCATTAAAAGTATATACATTTATATAGGATCAATACTAGTTGATGATAAAAGTATATTAAAATATACTCTAAGTGGTTGTCCTATTAAAAGGGTTTATATTAAAAATACCTTTATTAGTTATAAATGTAAGTTTTTGGAAAATTTGGGCATGACCCATGTATAGCTTTAGCTTTCTCATGATAATTATAAATTATAACGTATATGTTTAAATAATAAGCCGTTTTATATTGTTTACAAGACTAAAGTAATTTTTATAAAACCATATCAAGTTTTATTTGAGTTAAATGAGTGATATAAATCAATTAATCTTACAAATAAGTTTAAAACTTATAATTTTAGTTTAGTCTAGTTTTTACAAGTCTTATATATATATGTTACAGTTTGTAATTGTATGTGTCGAATATGTATATAGTTATGATAATAAGTTAAAAAAAAATTCTAGTTATTGATTATGTCGTGAACATCTTCGTCGAGTGGAAATTAAAGAGTCGAGAATGAGCTACGGAATGAGAATTTAAAACACACCCTTGTCGTCACATTTCTTATTGTAACATAAATGCACCCTTATTGAAATTTTGTGGGCCCGACCTACAACCAACTTGGCCCAAAATACATAAGTCTAATACCACAATTAGATTTACCCAATCCCATAACATTCGTTAGTCCAAAACCATATTATCAAAACATATTTTTGTCGAACCCAAAATGTAATCAATCCAAGACCCATTTACTCTATTGAGTTAGTGATAAAGGATTGTAATAATATACGCCTATATTGAAAGCTTATTTGCAAATCTTCATTGCGTTTTAATAAGGTATACTTCTTAAGAATTTTCAAATTAGCAAATGATAAAACTTTGTTGCTGGCAATAATTAAAAAAAATGTGAACTTTAAGTTATATAAGTCTTGACATTAAGAATAAGACTAAAATTATGGCAACTGTTGGAACAGCGGGTGACTACATCAAAAAGACAATCACAAACAAAATCAAACAACTTCAACCCCTTTAATTTTTTTTTAAAAAAAGTAACTAATTACATAAGTTATTATTGGTCTAATTTTGTTCTTGAAGTATTAAGCACCAAACCATTTACCGACCCTACTGTGACTTGGGTGTCTCGACACAACAAAAAAAAAAGAAAGCCGAATGCCAACGCAAAAAGGCCAAAAAAAAGGACTAAGCAAGATTAATAATAAGCACTTCTTTCATGAGCCATTTTAGTTTCACAAATTTTATTATAATCATTGTTTTTATATACATAAATCAATAAACAAATATCTTTACCAAGGTTGTCAAGATCGGGATCCTACCCAGGATCGTTTTCGTCTTTGCAAGATCGTGATCGTAAGATCGGATCGGGATCTTAAGATCCTACTCTAATGTTATTTCTTAATAGTTTATGTAATTTTATACAAATCTACAAATTCTAATACATTATAACCACAAAATACTCTGAATGTTTCATATAAATGTTGTCCTAAATTATGATTATAAAATGTTTAAAAAGATTAACATGTTGTTTTTTGAATTATACAAACAAACAACCCATAAATTTGTAGTTTTTTAGTTTGTAATCCGAGAAAAGTAAGATCGGATCGGATTAGATCGTAAGATCGTATGGTCAAAATCGGGATCCTATAAGATCTTAAGCTTGCAAAGATCCTATGTAGGATCCAGATCATTTTTGCTTTGCAGTATCGTAAAATCGTAAGATCCTAAGATCAGGATCGGGATCCTGACAACTATGAATTCTTTACACAACTTTCTTTTAATTATTGTTTTTTTTTCGACAGCAAGACATCAATAACCTCAACTATATAAAAAAAAATTCATTCAATCTTCATTCACATATGATTTGGCCAAATTAAAAATTAATACTAACATTAATTCGTGTTACAACAATGGATAAAAAAAAATATTGATAAGGAGATTATTCTTACAATTAAATCAAGAAAAGAGGACGAGTGGCTATGAACACCGAATACAAAAACTCCAATTAAGCACGATTGAAGATGAATTGAAATAAATTGAGACTTGATTTGGACTCCTTAGACCTTGAATAACAAAACGCCTCAACCAATTTCGAAAAGCCCTTTGATTTACTCAACCCTAATTTTTGGATTTTTTTTGAAGGATGATGAAGACACTGTGATAAATTCAATCTATCTATAGATGAATTTAAGGAATGAAACACTAGCTTTACCCTTGACCTTGATTGCTATTCTTGGCTAATAACACTTCTATGTTTGCCACGTCCAAGCCTCCTTGTGATGTCTAGAATGGTAGAGTACACATTTAGGGATGGTGATATAGGTAGAATGAGGGTTGACTTTAGAGAGGAGGGGGAAAGCACCCATTTTTGTGTTTGTTTTCTTGTGTTAGTCGACAAGGAGAGAAGGAGAAGAACATATTCTGAAAAGAAGTAGGGGAGGAGCGGCATATATTTTTAGGATAGGGTAGAATATATTTTTAGTTTTAGTTTTATTATTAGTATTAACTGTATCCCGTACCGTATAATTTGTTCCGTACAGGATAACGTTTATTAATGTAGAATATTATTCAGGTGTCCGTATTTTATAATTTTTATATTTCCGGAGACGTTTTGACAAGCGAAATATTATGGTATTATTATTACTTTGAAATTAGAAAGTAAATTTTGTGCCAATTTAATTATGGTGTCGGTACGCGTGTGGTGCCGGGACATCGGAAAACACGAGATGACTTCTCGTTTGAGTTATAATGATCAGAAAATAAATAACTCACCATTTCTGATATAAATAATAGCCGGAAAAATTGACGGATTGTCACAGTCTGCCAACCTTAAAAAGAATCTCGTCCTCGAGATTCAGTCGTCTCTACAGGCGTACATTCTAATGGTTCAAATTTTCTCATTCTCGAACTTTGCCCTCAAAAGACTCTTAGTTGGTGAATTTTCACAACTTGTCGACCTGACCGGTCATTTGTTTAAGTTGTGTAGGTTGAGTAACAACTTGGTTCTAACTTGATTTTCGCAACTCATCAAAAAAGAACTGTCACTAGATCAAGCTAGGAAACCAGTTGTCAGAAAGAGATGGCTTCTCATAAAATTAAGAGACCTTTTGAAAGTTTGGCTCGAGTTTGAAATCATTTAAACCAATCAATACTAATAGTGGGGTGTTCAGATTAGTGAGAAGGCAAAAATTAAACTAAGGCTCATGATGAAAGGTTCTACACTAATCAATGCCATGAATTAGAACCAGGAGATACTGAAATAGAGTGAGTAATCAAAAGAATGTACCCGTCACGGTGCTTGTGTTTTAGCGAGCTTCCTTAGTGCCCAAGAAGTATGCTCGACCCCGAGTTGGGCTGACATTGCCTCCACGGGTTGGGTTATCACCATCAATTGCTATAGCGAGAGTCATGTTACCATGCTCCGACTTCTGTGCCCTATTCAACTTAGGACAGTGTTCCGTGGTGGTCCAGGACTTCCACACTCATAGCATGCGGCTTCTGTCCTGGTTTCCATTCCTGCTTGAGGACTTCCAACTAAGATGGCCTGTCTGTTTGCATATATTGCACCTTGGGCAGTTTCCTGAATGGTGGAGGTTACACCGAGTACACTTAGGATGTGGACCTGCGTATCCTTGCGCTCATGAGTCGTCGCTCCATAGTTCTGGTTACTCGTGCCTCTTGTCTTGCTTGGTCCTGGTCTCGGCTTCCCTGGTAATCCTCTGTCGCTTTCGTCCATTGTCGTTTGCTTTGTTAATCCTCAAGACATGATCACATCATAGCAGGCCAATGGCACCCTCAGTGCCATGGAATCCTTTGGCCTGCATGACATGAAGGTCTTACAGCTGCATCCGTGGCCATTGGTCGGGGTACCAGCTCTCTTGGCTCATCCTGCATCAATGTGTGCGACAATTGAGTGAGGATATCCGCCAATTCAGCAACACTGTCTCTTAGGGCTTCATTGTTGATGCTTCCTGAACGAGTGTTCCTTGTAGTCATGATTCTACGATAGGCCAAAGCATTTCGTGGAGTGAGTGATATGAGGACAATGGCGGATGATGTACGGGACGGCGACATGTAGTGAGTGTAATGTGACGGGAACAAGGACGTGCTTAGCCTATCGGGTCATAATATAGCGAGAAGAAGGCATATATAAAATGTATATAAGGTATAATGGACATATAAACATGCTATGCATACTCACGCGACTAATGCAGTTCCAGGTGATCAGACTCTTTAAGACTTGACCAAACATAATCCGAGGCTACTAATACCATCATCATATGATTCCTCCTGAATTATGCATAGGTGTACAGGCTATGCATAATTTAGGAGTAACGATGCAATGCTGGTGCTAGTCGACTCGTATGATGTCCCTTGTTTTAAGAAAATTTTATTTTGGTTATAGTTGCGATTTTTATTTTAGAAAAATCGGCATTCACTATAACCTTCGGCTCTGATACCAATCTGTCACACCCCACCGGAGGCGGAAACGCGAGGTGTAACATAATCAATATACATCGCAAAGAGATATAGTACAATACCATAATTTAAATTTAAAGAAATATTGTAACATTACAACAAGGTTCTAGCCGACCTTGGCAATTGAAACATAAAGTTTGACTTCCAAAAGATAACATTTTACTACATGACGACCCAGATAACTTGTGACGACTCCTTTATTTAAAATCTTCATAATATATGCTAAACAACGATCACGAAATGCATGAGAAAACGGGTCAACTATGAAAATAGTTGGTGAGTACACAGGTTTTATGTAAAATAAAATACCGATTTTTGAAGGTCTGACTGGCAAATGTCCTGTCAACTCACTATGTTACAAATCCCGCCCATACAAGACTTGTAACAAATGAATTCACATACACTTCCATATTTTAAGTCTAGTAAACAATGCACATATGGTCAAAATAAGCCTCGTATATAATAAAGTATGCGGCAAAGCCCCTAAAATAAATAATATGCGTTCCATAGACAGGGGAACGAGAGGTTGGCCGACCTCTAATAGCGCTATCCATACTATCTACTGCTCCGCACAAGAGAACCGTACGAACGGTACGTATAATTGGAGTGCGAACGGCAAACCAATCGGGGACTAACAATGCGAATGTACGAACAGTACATCATAACAACTATTATAAACTATCAATTAATGATGCCCGAACATGGGAGACTCGGCATTTGCTCCGAACATGGGAGACTTTAGGTCAAGGACGTACGGTCCATCAGGTTCAAACAAGTCATAAATTTATAATTAGGTCTAAGGGTTCAAAATATATCAAATAGTTCTAATAAAACAATTTAAATTTATAATCATGCATTTCACCCCAAATAAGTAAAACAGTTAAAAAGGGGATGTGAATACTCACCTTGGCAATAAGCAGTCTAAAGCAGCAGTCAATTAGAATTATTGGATAGCACCGACACGCGACCTAGATTAGTATGGCAAATTTAGTCTTTATTCATGATTATGACTCGACAAGGTTTAATAAAAATTTTGTTGTTGCTTGAGTGGCAATGGTTAATGTTTAATATAATTTTTGTAGATTTTGGCTTTTGGAAGTGCATAGGTACATAATAAGAAAATATCAATGACGAAAGAATCTTCGGTTCGATGGCAACCGAAAGACGACGTACGGAAAATAATTACTCATAATATTAGACGTTAACTAGTTATAATCAAAAGTCATTAAAAGTATATACATTTATATAGGATCAATACTAGTTGATGATAAAAGTATATTAAAATATACTCTAAGTGGTTGTCCTATTAAAAGGGTTTATATTAAAAATACCTTTATTAGTTATAAATGTAAGTTTTTGGAAAATTTGGGCATGACCCATGTATAGCTTTAGCTTTCTCATGATAATTATAAATTATAATGTATATGTTTAAATAATAAGCCGTTTTATATTGTTTACAAGACTAAAGTAATTTTTATAAAACCATATCAAGTTTTATTTGAGTTAAATGAGTGATATAAATCAATTAATCTTACAAATAAGTTTAAAACTTATAATTTTAGTTTAGTCTAGTTTTTACAAGTCTTATATATATGTTACACTTTGTAATTGTATGTGTCGAATATGTATATAGTTATGATAATAAGTTTAAAAAAAAAAATTATAGTTATTGATTATGTCGTGAACATCTTCGTCGAGTGTAAATTAAAGAGTCGAGAATGAGCTACGGAATGAGAATTTAAAACGCACCCTTGTCGTCACATTTCTTATTGTAACATAAATGCACCCTTATTGAAATTTTGTGGGCCCGACCTACAACCAACTTGGCCCAAAATACATAAGTCTAATACCACAATTAGATTTACCCAATCCCATAACATTCGTTAGTCCAAAACCATATTATCAAAACATATTTTTGTCGAACCCAAAATGTAATCAATCCAAGACCCATTTACTCTATTGAGTTAGTGATAAAGGATTGTAATAATATACGCCTATATTGAAAGCTTATTTGCAAATCTTCATTCCGTTTTAATAAGGTATACTTCTTTAGAATTTTCAAATTAGCAAATGATAAAACTTTGTTGCTGGCAATAATTAAAAAAAATGTGAACTTTAAGTTATATAAGTCTTGACATTAAGAATAAGACTAAAATTATGGCAACTGTTGGAACAGTGGGTGACTACATCAAAAAGACAATCACAAACAAAATCAAACAACTTCAACTCCTTTAATTTAAAAAAAAAAAGTAACTAATTACATAAGTTATTATTGGTCTTATTTTGTTCTTGAAGTATTAAGCACCAAACCATTTACCGACCCTACTGTGACTTGGGTGTCTCGACACAACAGAAAAAAGAAAGCCGAATGCCAACGCAAAAAGCAAAAAAAAAAAAGGACTAAGCAAGATTAATAATAAGCACTTCTTTCATGAGCCATTTTAGTTTCACAAATTTTATTATAATCATTGTTTTTATATACATAAGTCAATAAACAAATATCTTTACACAACTTTCTTTTAATTATTTTTTTTATTTTTTTTAATTTTTTTTATTATTTTTTTTTCTTGTCTCGACAGCAAGACATCAATAACCTCAACTATATAAAAAAAAATTCATTCAATCTTCATTCACATATGATGTGGCCAAATTAAAAATTAGTATTAACATTAATTCGTGTTACAACAATGGATAAAAAATAATATTGATAAGGAGATTATTCTTACAATTAAATCAAGAAAAGAGGACGAGTGGCTATGAACACCGAATACAAAAACTCCAATTAAGCAAGATTGAAGCTGAATTGAGATAAATTGAGACTTGATTTGGACTCTTTAGACCTTGAATAACAAAACCCCTCAGCCAATTATGAAAAGCCCTTTGATTTACTCAACCCTAATTTTTGGATTTTTTTTGAAGGATGATGAAGACACTGTGATAAATTCAATCTATCTATAGATGAATTTAAGGAATGAAACACTAGCTTTACCCTTGACCTTGATTGCTATTCTGGGCTAATAACACTTCTATGTTTGCCACTTCCAAGCCTCCTTGTGATGTCTAGAATGGTAGAGTACACATTTAGGGA
This sequence comes from Chrysanthemum makinoi, assembly GCA_910596185.1. NCBI lineage: Eukaryota > Viridiplantae > Streptophyta > Magnoliopsida > Asterales > Asteraceae > Chrysanthemum > Chrysanthemum makinoi. The sequence goes on along the minus strand of OU343222.1, from coordinate 258,000,072 downwards.
TGGTGATATAGGTAGAATGAGGGTTGACTTTAGAGAGTAGGGGGAAAGCACCCATGTTTGTGTTTGTTTTCTTGTGTTAGTCGACAAGGAGAGAAGGAGAAGAACATATTCTGAAAAGAAGTAGGGGATGGGCGGCATATATTTTTAGGATAGGGTAGAATATATTTTTAGTTTTGGTTTTATTATTAGTATTAACTGTATCTAGTACTGTATAATTTGTTCCGTACAGGATAACGTTTATTAATGTAGAATATTATTCGGGTGTCCGTATTTTATAATTTTTATATTTCCGGAGACGTTTTGACAAGCGAAATATTATGGTATTATTATTACTTTGAAATTTTAAAGTAAACTTTGTGCCTATTTAATTATGGTGTCGGTACGCGTGTGGTGCCGGGACATCGGAAAACACGAGATGACTTCTCGTTTGAGTTATAATGATCAGAAAATAAATAACTCACAATTTCTGATATAAATAATAGCCGGAAAAATTGACGGATTGTCACACTATTACTGTGTCAAGTGTTGCTAATCCCAAGGCTAATACCAAGGATCATGTGCCGAAACCTAAGTCAGTGTCTAATGTGTCTAAGCCTAATCCAAAGTCTGTTGTGCCGAAGGATAAGGGCACCAGTGATGTTGTGAAGGATAAGACGGCTGATGTTGTGAAGGATAAGGTGGCTGATGTTATGAAGGATAAGGCGACTGGTGATATTGTGAAGGACAAGGTGACTGGCGATGTTGGTAAAGATAAGGCGACTGATGATATTGTGAAGGGCGATGTTGGTAAGGATAAGGCGACTGGTGATATTGTTAAGGATAAGGTGACTGGCGATGTTGTGAAGGATAAGGTGATTAGTGACTTTTTTTCAGCAGACGTCCAGAAGACTAATCCGAAGGCTGCATATTCCTTGAAGGTTGCACATGCTATGAATCCTAAGACAATGGCAAATGTTAAAAAGCCTAATCCCAAGCCGAATGTCCCTAGACACAATACTTGGGCTAGGCGGAAGGTTGATTTTGATTTGTATAATTGAAAAAGGAAGTTGTCTGATAAATAGGATAGTGGTGAGCATGTTAAGTCAAAGAAGTCGAGGGGTAAGCTGTCAAAGAAGTCTTCTTCATCTTCTTTTGATACTGATGAAGTAGGTTCAGAATCTACAGATGAAGGTGTTATTGTGTCTAAGAAGTTTAAGAGAAAGAAGGTTTCTGATGAAGGTAATGTCAAGTCAGGTTCATCGAAGCTTAAGAAGCTAATGAGTGATGATGACGATTTTAAGCGTATGTTTAAGAATTAGAAGGGTTTTATGAAGTATGTTTCTGATTCTGAAGATGAAGGTATTACGTAGAAGTCGAAAATGGAAGTTAAGAATCGAAAAGGTAAGATGAAGAAAGATGATACAGAAGTTAATAAACCAAAGGGTAAGATGAAGAAAGAGTATACAGAAGTTAAGAAACCAAAGGGTAAGGTGAAGAAAGAGGATACATATTTCTAAAATGAAGATGAAGCTAATGTTGGGAAGTCTAAAAAATTAGGAAAGAAAAATATGTTGTTGTCACGGGTTGATCAAGAACATTTAGAGTATCTTGAATATTTTCCAACTCTTAGGGTAAGGAATGCTCCTTTTTCTTTGTTTACTTCTATCCGTGAAGAAAAAGTCGACATGGGACTGTTTCTGACTGAAATAGGTTTTCAATCATTTCATAAAATTTTCATTGATCAACTTCCGTCCAAGTTGGGTAGGTTTGTGGTTGCAAAATTTAAAAAGCAACTAATAAGTTGGATTTGTTGAATGGTTTGTCGATCCATGTCACTCTGGAGAGAAAATTCATGATATGTTAGGGATTTCGTTTGGTGGTACTTCGTTTTTTTCGTTTGAGGAAGACATGTTGACCATGCTTTTGTCAAATCTTGGGTTGATCTGTTTTATCCCAAGTCGTTTAAAGAAATTCGAACAGGGGATATTGCTAGAAAGTTAGTTACTGTAAGATAGTTGATAATTTTTTCAAACTTAACTTCCTAATGTTGTTTTCCAACACGATGGGAAGGTGTGAAACAACGAAAGTGCAAATTTGTTTAGATGTTGTTAAACATATTCTTGAAGATCTTCCGATATCTGAGATAGACTTGTGTGATTACATACATACATGCCTTAAATATAGTACCAACCCAAAAGGAGATTGCCATTACACCGGTCCATTAACCGTCCACATGGTAAGTTTAAAGATTTAATTAAGTTTAAAAATGGTTCATGTTTTCTTTTTTGTTTCGTGCTTGTGATATGTAACTTTTATCGTTTTGTTTTTTTAGCTTGTGGATCTAGATTCTACCAAATTTTAAAAGTTTCATGTTGTTCGTTTGCATCCGGCTATCTTAAATTGGTCGACAACCTTAATGAGACAACGCATGGAGCTAGAACTTGTTGAAAAGGATATGGGGCGTTTAGAGTTGAATGCTGAGTGGACTGAGGCAGAGGCTAAAGAGGCAAAAGGCTTTGTTGATGTTGGTTTGTCTGAATCTTCTGACAAAGAGGTTTATTTAATGCATTTATAATTGTTCATTTGAATGCATTAAAAAAGAAATCACATGTGATAAGTCAGAATCACATGTGATTTTATATAGAATCACATGTGATTTTTATGTAGAATCACATGTGATCTTATGTAGAATCACATGTAATTAACTTCAATATTACTTTTCATTGACATCGTTATTAAATACAGGTTTTGTTTAACAAAGTTGAAGAAAAGCGTTCCTTGATATATTCTGAAAGACGTGCTCTTGAAGCTGATATGGTAAAAGCATATTTAAAGTATGCTCATGATGAAAAGTTCGTTGAGCTTAATGAGAAATATTGTGAGCTATTCAAGAAACCTATTTCTTTCGGCAACAAGGAAATTTAGGATAATGATAGTTCAGGTGTTGATAATGATGGTGGAAGTGATGACGAAAATGACAATGGTGGAAATGATAATGATGGCAATGTAGATGATATCGGCGATTTTAGGAAAATTAGTTTAGAAGATTTTGAAAAGATGCATCTCAAGGTGAGGAAGCCAATTCTCAGGGTGAGAAGGAAGCTGGTGTTAAAAAAGAAACGATCATTCCTGCTGATTGTGAGAAGCTAGCTGAAAATTTGACGGGTGTTGAAGATTTAGAGTTTGAGATCACCAACACGCCTGCGAGTTATACTCAGTGGCGAGAAAACAATGTTAATTTGGTGAATGAAGTGATTGATTGTATTGTTGGTGAATACCTATATGTAATATTCTAACAGAATACAACTTCGATCATTTTATCTTTTAATTTTCTTTTGTTTATTATTTAAATTATGTTGTTGGTATCAAGGTGAAGCGCTTGATGAAGAGAGGAATCTGAGAATGGCCGTCACGAATCAAGGTCCGACTACTCCTGAAAGAGTGGCTACTCGTGCATCCAACGTTAGTACTGAGGTTATTCTTCCTGAAAAACGAGATGTGAAACCGTCTCCGTTCCTCTACTCCCCATACATGAATAAGAAGACCAAAGTTTTACCGTTCATTTCGAAGATAGGATTTATGGTTGGAAACAACTTGTTTTTTATGTGGGGTGACAAGATGTAAGTTTATCTGTCAATTATTTTAGTTAATTTTTTTTTATAATCACATGTGATTCACTTTGAACTTATGTCATTTTTTTAGCTAATCACATGTGTTTTTTGTTCATACAGTGAATCTGTTTTTGAAACTCATTCTGGATACAAAGTTTCATCAGTTCGTTTAAATATGGAAACTTTAACTCCCAGTTTGTGGCTTGATGCCAATGTCGTTGATTGTTGGGGTGATGTTCTTAACCATGAAGAGAGTTTCAAGGAAGTTGGATCTTCGTCGTGACATTTCTTTCCGACTGGTTGTATTGTAAGTGTTTTTGTTATTTTTTATGAATTTTATTGTATAATTATATATTTTTGATTATACATTTTATGTTTGTTATTTTCTACAGACAGAGCTTATGATTGATGGAAGTTTGGATTCTAAGGGGCAATGAAAAAGTTTTGAAGCACAAGTTTCGGCTCATTTTAAAGATAATCCTGCTAGTATTAGCCTAAAAGACGTCGATTTGGTAATGTCATATTTTTTTAGAATTATAATTGGTAAATTAATTTTTTCTCTATTTTTATTAAGTTTACTTTTTTTTGTTGTTAAATCATGTATTTTTTCCAATTTGCAATGCTGGGCATTTCTATGTTGTTGTCTTCGGCCTTTCTAAAACAATGACGATGACAATCCTCGACAACAATGACAATGAGGAATCTTATGATAAAAAGTATAAAGGAGCATGTGATGCTCTTGTAAGTATGAGTTTATTTTATCCATATCACATGTTATTTTACCTATATCACATGTGCTTTTACCCAGATCACATGTGATTTTACCTAGATCATATGTGATTTTACCCAGATCACATGTGATTTTTACCCAGATCACATGTGATTTTATCCAATTAACATGTTCATTTTTTTATGTGTTTTTTGTAGAAAAATATTTTTTCCCGTCATCTAAAGTTGTATGGCAACAAAAGGTATGCTAGCATCATTAAATTGAAGCCAAAGACCCCAAAGTTGAAATGGAGGAAAAAGTTCAATTTTCGGGATTGTGGTATTTTTTCCATGTTGCATATGGAAAGCTATATGGGTGAAGCTCCTACAAAGTGGGATTGTGACCTTGTTGTTGAATCAAAGTTGCAGTTCGACATGTTAAGAAGGCTGAGGTTTAAGTATTCTACCAAGATGTTGTTTCATGAGCTTAACGTGCATAAGGAGAAGATGCTTCAGGAGGCAAAGGAGTTTGATAAAATTAATTCTGCAACAAAGATCAATACAATTGTTGAAGCAGTTAAGAACACGAACAAACGTGAAGACATTGAACACATTCTATGATACAACAGTGAGTATTATCGTCCTGACTTGGAGAATCGTCTTTTGTGCCTTTGTGAAGGTGTATAAAACATTTCTAGAACAGTAGTTTTAGTTATATTTTAAGTATGTGAAGTCAAGTAATTTTCAGGGGTTGAACACTAGTCAAATTGTCGATGGTAGAATAGTTGTTTTAACAAAGCAGGGTTTATTTTTTTTTGTGTTTTGGGAAGTCAATCCTAGTAATTAAATCCTGTTTTTGTTATAACTGATTTTAACAAGTAGTGTTTTCTTTTTAGTTTCTTTCTAGTGGCTTATTTTTTATTATTTTTGTACATATACTTTTACTTAGGAATGAAACATCAATCACATATGATTTAGTACACAATCACATGTGATTTCATACTATAATCATTTGATTTCAACACAAAACCACATGTGATTTTTACATTATTCATATTTTATTTTATCTAAATATAAAGTAAACAATAATTCAATGTATTTAACAATATTTTTGTAAATATTCTATAAGTAAACAAGAGTTCTATAAGTAAAGTAAACAATAATTCAATGTATTCTAGATTTGTAAAAATTCTAAAGAAATTCATTATATTTTTTGAAGTAAAAGTGCTCAAGCATCAACTAGTTGCTCCTTTCGCCTTGCTTTAGGATTCAATTGACAAGTTGTTTTTGTATGTGAGTTGGTCTTCTCTCCACAATATCCACAAGCCTTCATTTGTTTCTTTTTAACTTGAAGTGCTTTTTCTCTTTCACTCTTTCGCCTTTTATTGCGTTACCTTCTGAAATATTCCCTTTGTTACTTGCCCTTGTTGGATTTTTAACTATTTTTTTTCTCAGGTTCAGAAATAGCAAAATGTTCACCAATCACATCTCCCATTTTTCCCGAAGGAGCAGTTGGCACCTCAGCCTCCACTTCTTTCTTCAATGTCTTCAACTAGTTGCTTGATGCATGATTTCCAACCAAGATTTAATATTTCTAAAGTCTCGTCTACCTAAGGTCTACCTATTGAACTAACAAGCAGTGAACCCGATCGTGCGAAATATAGAAGGTGGTAAAGCCGAGGTCGTTCCCAAGAGCTATGTAGATGAGGATCCTAATTAAGTCTAATGTCACGGTTTTTAAAAGATTAATTGTTGAAATATTAATTATACTAATAAATAAGAAATAAAATGCGGAAATTAAATAAGGTTGTGAACAATAATGAGAAAGTGTGTTAACCTAATTATTCCTTATGTCTATGTTTTCTAATTACTTCCTATTGATTCAAGTGGGGGTTCAATTCGCTAGACATCCTTTGGTCAATTCGTTATAGCCTATCAACAAAGGTTCCTACCCGTCATCAAAGGCCTACCCTTTGGGGAGACGGGGGTCTTAAGCAACCTAAGTCAAGTCATTAAGTACCCTACATGCAAGATTCGAAACAATGTGTGCCCGGGCGCTAGCATCTTAGAAACACATCCCTAACTTCTTAAGTTTCTCCTTCCGAATGATGATCCTTTGGTCAATTCACACAAGAGGGATTGGTAGTCCTTTGGTCAATTCTTACCAACCTCTCTACCTACTTCCCTAGGGTCCTTTGGTCAATTCTCTTAAGCAAGTAAATACGACCGCAACACAAAACTACCGAAGCTAGCGTGACTACCAATGAACTATGCATGCATACACTAGAAACAATTATAGAAGAATGAAAATATAAACAACACAATCAAGGAATCATAACTAGGCTAGCACCAAAGGTGCTTAGCCGATCATATTAAAAGACACAATCAATTCAATGTTTAACATAATGAATGAAGACATGAATTAAAGTGTAATAAAATAGTAATCACTAAAGCTTATCGGTGATATGGTGTGATTTCTCCTTTGGAAATAGTTCCGTATGCTGAATATGATCTGCCTTTGGAACCCTCTTCACGTTCTCCGCTTTTGTGTGGTGAGTGAATGATTCAAAATGCAGATTTTAGGGCTTGTATTTATAGGCCCGATCATAGTTACGACGTAACCTAATAATGTGGTTACGCCGTAACTTAATTATCCTCCAAACTCAACTCTCGTAGTGGTGATTACGGCGTAACTTAAGGAATAGTTACGCCGTAATTATAAACTCCGCCGTAAATTAATAGAGGATTACGCCGTAACTTAATTATCCTCCAAACTCAAGTCTCGTAGTGCTGGTTACGTCGTAATGCATGTTTGGAGGTTACGACGTAGTTTATGGAGGCGCGAAATTCTTCATGACCTAGATAGTTACGGCGTAACTTAAGTTGATAGTTACGCCGTAACTGTTGTTGACTTGGTCTTCAAAATCGTCATCCAAGCTACGGCGTAATTGAGAGTAGCAGTTACGTCGTAGCTTCTTCAATAAGAGCATACTAAGGTGAAAACTATTAAGAATATCTCCAAATCCGCGTCTCTAAGCTCCAACGCTCATATATTACCTGAAAAATAAATATAAAGGAATAAGAGTATAAATCCAAATAAACAACATAAAATATGAGCATAAACGGGGGAATTTGACACTTAAAAATCAGGATTATTTGCTGTTATCAAATATCCCTCCACTTGAACTCTACTTGCTCTCAAGTAGACCTTATTAGAATAATTTCTAAAAAGATATCCCCCAAATTACCTGAAAGATATGAGATTAAAAATTTCTTATGCTAGATTAATCAAAGCTGAACACCTCACGAAATGGAAACAAACACTCATACTCTCTCTCTAATCTAAGTGTCAATTTCGGGGTGATCACTCATTGCACAATCATAGCATGTATTATATCATAAGCTTTATGGTTACACAAATCTCCACCACTAGAGTTAAGGACTAAACAATCTTGATGGCAATATAGGTGAACATAATATGAGGTTAAGGGTGAAATAAAGAGATTGATCAACTGATATCAAAACAAGAACAAAGAAAAATAATATTTTAAGAGAGATACAAAGATAGCGGTTGTAAAGAATGAAGAAGCCCTAGCTGGAAAAGAGATTATATAGGCCAATGTTGCACAAAGCCCCTCCAACTTTACAGTTCTTCAAATATGAAACAAACTTGAATTTTTTATATCTCTTTGATATATTTAGTCCTTGCACATTATAAAACAAGAACCACAAAGAATATTTGACCATTTTAAGTTTGACTCATTCATCAACAACTAGAAACCCTTTAATCCATCTCAAAATTTTCACTTAACTTCTTTCTTTTATCTCACAAACCAAATGCAATTAATTTCTTATACTAGGAACCACATAGACAATATTTCTTGTTTCTTGTACTAGATACCAAAGCACCAATTTGTTCTAGTTTTCTTTTTAATTCTCACGAAATAAACAACCCAGATTAGTAACACCGATCTTGATATTTTTGTTTTTCAGTCTTTCGGCAAAGTTCTTGAGCAATAAGGCATCGAGTAGGTTTTTAATTTGTTTTTTCGTTAAAGATCGATGATGGGTTTGTATCAAACTTATAAAATCTTGAAAAAATTATAAATAAAATAATAACAATAGCCATTTCTTGAGTATTTGTTGGAAATGATAAAAGGGTGCATTTGGTTTGGTGGTGGTGACCACCAAATATTAGCAGGAGGGGACCGTGCGTGTTTCAAACTCTTGTGATTATGGTGAGCACGCGTGGTGGTATTTGCCTGTTGGAAATGATAAAAGGGTGCATTTGGTTTGGTGGTGGTGACCACCAAATATTAGCAGGAGGGATCGTACATGTTTCAAACTCTTGTGATTATGGTGAGCATGCGTGGTGGTGCTAACACCGGGTGGTCGACCACCACCATAGCGGCCAGTCTTATAAACAAGTAGAATATAGTTGGTTACTTGATTCAACAGAGTAGGACCCACCTTCAATTATTTTTTTATCGATTGTTTTGCATTGAGGTTTCATTGATTCTTAGTTAAAGAGTATTTTGTAAGCATGGCTGGTGTGGAACTTGTTTATCAAACACATGACACCATTATCACACTTGCAAAGGAACACATGCACTTTATGATTGGTTATGCGTACAAGAGCCTTTTGGATCTATATTAATTCGTTCCCATACATGTGTTTGTAAAATACTTGATTCGATCTTCTAATAAAAAAACATAGTTTTTTCGTTTATGTAAACAAGATCTCGTATGAATAACTGGACAACTTCTTGAGAACAAATTTGATTGACATCGTAACTTTTATTAGTGAGTAGATTATAGAAATCGCTTTTGTAGTTTGGTGAAAGTTATGAAAGTATTCATCCTTAATACAGTACTATTGGAATAAATGGTCCGTAACTTTTTTTTCTTTTCTTAAAATGCTACTTATATTAAAATAGTCCGTAAATTCTTCAGGTTGTTCAGTTAGTTTCAAAAATGATTTTGAAGTGAAAATTTGGAAATTAGTACTAGCAACATATTTGACGCAAAGAGGACGAAAAATACACATGATTCGCCTAAGTTAATGAAACGCGTCTAATAAATGTATTTTTGAGCTAGAAAATATATTATAATACATCTAAAATACTAAAGATGCATATAATGCATGGTTATAGTTATTTAACATCTTTGTTATATAATTTTTTTTCTCATTATCTTTTTTATTTTAATTATTTTTCTCATTTGATCATAAGTCGGAATAAGTATATTGTATTATGGGAATTGATACTTACACCACATCTTTTGATGCGTGCACCGCAATTTGTGCATTACAGTTTGTACCGTACAATACCGTAATACACAAATTATGGTGCATGTATAAAAAGATATGGTGTGAGTAACACGCCCCATATTGTATATATGGAGCAAATTATAGTTACATATCATTTATGCAATAGTATTAAAGGAGTGATTTTCGTAATATACACTAAACAAGGACATCCATGTTAATTTCGTTCTTAATTTTTTAGGTGCTTGTCTAATTGGTCACTTGTAGTGATGTAGTCCTTTCATGAAAGGTTGTGCAATTAGATCCCCTTCTTGCTTCGAAATACACAATAAAAGCTAGGAATAATTATCTAACAATAATGTATATATATATATATATATATATATATATATATATATATATCTATACATTATATATAAGAGGAGGCATGCCACATAAAATGCCACTTGGCATCCCATAATGCTATGTCATATTTCCATGTCATCAATCAATACAAGTTAATGCCACCTAAGCAAGGATTAAAGCAAATAAATTTCGGAATAATTAGTTTAAAAAATGACAATCAATACAAGTTAATGCCACCTAAGCAAGGATTAAAGCAAATAAATTTCGGAATAATTAGTTTAAAAAATGACAATAGTGAGGTTCGAACCTGAGTCTTTTAGATGGTATGCAAATGTCTCAACCAATGGAGCCACTCCATAAGTTGTGACCAATAGCCCAAAACTAAATTTATATCTTATAATAATATATCAATGATCTTTTATACAATTCCACATTTTATTCATTAACCCTAATATAATGAATTTACCTTTTTAGGGTTTTAACAATGGCGTTTTAACAATGGCGACATCTCTGCTTACACTTCCCTCAGATCAGTTGCCAGTTGAGGCCTTGCAGAGTGTTTTCAAAGCAACACTTGAACTATTTGTTGCCTACAAGGATCAAGTAGCAGGTATTATTATGGTACATGTAAGTCTATTATCATTTGTTTTTTATATGTAAGTCTATTATCATGTCTATTATCAACAATGGAAGGTAATAAGCCGACTCTCCAATACAATGGTAAGTCTATTGTTGTTAGCAAAACAATATAAAAAAATCCATATTGTCTTCATTAGGGTTTTATTTATCTCATCACGCTTTTTTGCCGTAGTAATGGAAGTTGAAATCGACATGTTGGATAACACGATCTGTTTATGAATCATTAGAGTGTCAAGAAAACCTTTTGAGGTATGGTTGTGTTTTTACGATTCTATATAACACCGACCCTCTTGAAAGGATTTGAAAGTTGATTGGAAGGTAATGCCTTTGTTTTTATATATTTAATTGGTAAATCTGAACTGGCATATTGACCCTACTGATGGTGGTAATCTGCATTGAAAAGTTAAAGTAGGATATACTCACGAGATAAAATCAGTTTTATCTCGACACTCTCTTTATGTTATATTTTCAGTGGATATTATTTCATGCTCTTCACATTGCTTGAACAACATACATGTTTGGAATCACTGTAACAAAGTGAATAATCCAAGCAATGCAGCTGGGGTGAACACGACTAAAGGTATATAGATATCTGTTATGCTTCTGTCATAAACAAGCGTTTTAATTTACATTTTTTTGTGTTTACAGGTTACATAGGATGTGTTAGAACGATTGTCGGAGAAGTACCAACGAACCATCATGAGCCATCATCTTCATATGGACTCAGTTCCATGCACTATAATCAGAGGGTCAGTATCAATTAACTATTTTTAATTAACCAATTAATGCATACAATCTCCGTAAGTATTTATCTCGATAATTTAGATAATAGTTGTAGTTGTCATTTTTTAATAGGGACTGTGAGCGAGATCCAGCAGGGGGCCATGATCTCTCTAGCGGTACTTGAATACAAGCATGTCAGGACTTGCTCATATTCATCTTTACAAACGGTGCAAGAGGGATGCTATCTGAATCTGTAAACTCCTCCATCATATCAAGTAGATTATGACCCGATTTCATCCGTCTCACTTGTAATATATATCTTATAATCACTCACAGTTCAGCTGATGATAATCTGCAACCAAAAATACATACAAAGATATTAAAGGACTCCCACTGTTCCACACCTACAGTCAATATGTACAAATATTAATTAGACAATCAACTGGTGAGCTGTTACAAAAACATGCAAACATGAGTGTGACTTAACCACACTATATTTAGAGGTGGTAGTTTAGACACATTTACTTTTGAACGGATTCGGGCTGTATTTTATCTCTAAGGGGTCAGAATGTCAAATGGGTAAAACCAGCTCAACTTATCTGTTTCTCGAATTCTAATTTACACCAGTGGTTGGGCAAAAACTTGACTGCCAAATATTATATAAATGGGAGATATTTCACTTGTGATGAACCATGTGACATTCATGCACATGTGAATAAAAAAAAGTAGAAGTGATCTTCACCCATAACTCTTTTATTGTGGTTTTTGTTTGATCCTTCACCTATATATGTGTTTGTTTGTTCTTAATGTCGTAGGCGTTCCTGAGGACACACAAAATAACCGTGTAAGGTCGCGCACAAACAATGAACGTGTACAGGTATTTCTAATAGTATGCATATACAGTAATTATACAATGTGTTTTGATTAAGATATAATGATTGGAGTTTTAAACGGAGGTTTCAACGCTGCAGCATGAAGTCAAGTACACCGATTATGAGTTCAAGCTCATGTGGTTCTGTGGGTGGTTTAAATGGGGCCGCATATACCTCACAATGGAAAACAAGATCAGGTTGGTTTCAAGGCAACCTAGGTTTGGAGTAAACTTGGGATTGTATGTGGTTGCCTCAACACATTTTGTATACCGGGGCCTCAAGCACAATTGGGCCTGATATGCAGTTTCTTCACAAGTATATTTTGACCTCCCTCTCTAACTTGATTAATGTCACAGTACCCTATAATTCTAAATACATTGATATTCAACAATGAGATCGCTTCTTTTTTGGACTCAGTACGTAACACTTGCTATGTCTTTGGATATTGTTTTTTTTACGTTTCAACTTGGAAAATTGTTAGTGTCTACTAATTATTGAATAGAGGTTGTTGTTAAGTCTATTAATTATTGATTATTAATCCTATGAAGTGATTCTGACCAAGCCTTTTGGAACTGATAAACGAGAGAGAACTTAAAAGGGAGAGGAAAGCGAGTGTCAACGAGAAGCTATTGTAAGGTAGATAATTGAGGAAAGCGGGTATTAACATAGTTTGGATGATTTCGCTGATGTTTGACTTTTTTGTGATTTTTTTTCAGGCAAGATGATTCTTTTGCATTTCGAAATGCTCGCTGGTATGAGGACGATCACCATATTTATCTGTTATAACATTTTTGAGATTTGATTATTGGACTTTTATTGTTTTGAAAGTACAAAACATGTTGTGTGAGTGAGGTTGGGATACCAAGTCATCCCATATAGAGCCACCGTTAGTCTTCAAAAATCCGAGCAGTTTATGGTGTCGTTCGTATATTAAAGTGTTTGGCAGGTGTGATTAGCCTTGAGTAGCAGTTATGTATCTCTCGCATACATAAACTAAGAGAGGCTTTCATATATGTCAAAGGTATAAATATCCATTCATCTATGACTCACGTATTTTTATTTATATTTGTAATAATTTTGGGATGTATTTGTAAAGATACACTTATAAAAGTAGTTATACAATAAATGGTGATTTATATGGTTGTATATATTGAAAGATCAGATTTAGTATAAATATTGTGATGTGTGTTAGTATCAAGTGTCGAAACTTATTTCTAAGTGGTCAAGTTGCTTCAAATTTGGTTTTGCGGTTATATATTATTAACCTCTATTCTATAATTTTTGTAGTGCATTGCGGACGATTGCCCATACAACACAACAACACATGGCATGTAATAGATGAAGGGGTCTCAAGGTACCTAATATGTTTAAGCTAAACACCTAATGTATGTGATTTCTATACACAATTCCCAATTAGAAAAATTAATATATACTTACTGTTGCTTCATTTTTGCGAGGAGGTTAAGAAATCTCATCAAAATGACTCTAGGCCAACATGAGAGAAGATTGTGCAATGGAGCTTTGATGATGTGAAGAAGATTTGTTTTGTATGTAATTAATTCACAGAATGGAACTGTTGATGATGTGAAGAAGATTGTCGCAACAGTTAATGCAGGTGTCATTCCATCAACCGATGTTGGATTACTCCATTTTAGCCTTGCTGATTAATTATGACACATGTGTTTCACCAACTTAAAATATAAATTTGAATAAGTGCAATGGCATTGTGGGTGTATTATAAAAAATCTAAAATTCTGACACCTAAATGATGTATATTTCGTAGTAGAAAAAAAAAGTTATCTTTTCCAATTTATTCGTTGAGGTAATTAGTGGCTATTTAACTAGATGAATTTCATTGTTTCTAATGATATCAGTCGAGTCATGTGCAACTTAGGAGAATCATGCAGACAATTATGTCTATTGGAAACGCTTTGAACCATGAATGCAAAAGCGAGTTATTACTTTCTTACTAATGGAAAACATCATGTTTAGAATCAAAACAAGAACATTCACACTTGAAAAAATAACTTTGAGATCCATAACATTGGTTAGATTCTTATCATATAATATGTTAAAAGCTACTGCGATTTATAGTGTTTAGAACTCAAAAAGTGGTTGCTATATTTCTTTCTCTTGGGCTACTTTCTTGAACTGTTAAAAAGTCTTTCCCATTAGACTCAAAAATTTGATGAGGTCAACCTCGAATTTGGGTAGAGGGCAACCTTATATGAAAGCGTAATAAATGAGAAGTTTACTCTATAGGATGAAGTTGTTGGAGATATGTTTATGGCACTTCCCCCCCTACAACCTATAACGCCCCTCTGCCCTATATATGAGTATATTTTTTTATACAGTTGACAAACTCAAATTTTTCTACCTGTAAAAAGACTAGAACTCATAAATGAGAGGTCTACTCGATAAGTATCTAATCTGCTTTTATTTTTCTAGATGGGAGGACCTTATTGGTCTCTAGCAATGGGGCGTCGAGATGGCTTAACAGCAAACATAAGTGCAGCAAATCTGAGAGATTCCATCACCTTTTGAGCCTCTAGAAAACATCACTGCAAAAGTTACTTCCAAAGGACTCGATCTAAAATCGTTAGCCGTCGAGTAAAGAACAAATCAAAGAGGTTTAAAACTTTGGTTCTCTTTAATATGAACAATAAGTTACTAATGCACTTCCTCAGTTTATGCAAAGGTGCTCACACAATTGGATTAAGCAATGCTTTTTTATGTGCACAAACACAAGGTAACAAATAGTGTGTATTAATTTTTTATGAGATCACCAACTCACCATTAGTATTGTTAAATATTTCTTTAACATTAAGGGGTTGTTTGGATGAGCTTATTTGGCGGCTTATATGATTTTAGAAAAGCCAATAAGCTCCCTTTATAAGCTTTATGAGGTTGACCTTACTGGCTTAAATAGTCAATAAGCCCAAGTTAATAAGCTCCACTAAGGTGCTATATTTCTCTGGGAAAAAAGCTGACTAGGATTTTTAAACATAACAAATGTATGTTCTTTGCGTGTTCCTTTATGAGCCTATCATTTTGTTATGCATGCATTTTAGTAGAAAAGAATCGTAATGGTTGCCGAGAGCTAGCGTATTTTGTGATGCCTTTTGTGGTTTTAAGCTTAAGTTAGACTTGTAACAGAGATAGGTTAACTTTGATTTCCAGTCTAAGTGATCATGTTCTTGCAAGAAATTCATTTCCCATGGCTAGGTTTTCTTATCTGGTAATGTGATACAATTAATGATCTTATTTTAGTTGGCGAGTGTCCAAAATGGGTATTTTTATGTCATAGAAATGCAATTGCCATCTTTTTCATTTCCCTTCAAATGCTACGGGAATCGGAATGGGAATGGAGATGATTAGCGAGGACACCAGAGATATGTTTCAGTTTCCTCCAAATGCACAAGGGTCACGAAACCCTCTCCCTTCCCTAATTGTTTATGGGCATCTTAGCCAAGGAATGCCAATGTTATTTCCACAACTACCTATCTCCAAGGTTCCTATGCATTCTGCTGCTCGACCAGTAAATGTTGCTCCAAGCTCAAAGGACCCGATGCAAACTAAGAACTTTCATGTAACTACCATAGTTTTGACTAAATTATGTGTTTGGACTTCGTGTTGGACAATTCTGCATTTTGAAGCTGTAATATTTAGATGATATAAGGGTGATTATGCTTTTTACCTTGCGGGACCATAAATCTGATTCAGATGACTTGAAGTTAGGTTGTACATGGTTGAAGTCGGTTAAGCCCTTACTATTGCCATGGAAACTCGTGGAGGTTTAGCCAGCAATATAAGCCAAACCACGAGGGAAGAAGTGATCAGCGTCCTCGAAATGACATTCAACCAAAATTGGGAACTTCGTCATTGTCATCTTCTTCACCTTCAAATAATCTTTGAAGTGGGACTAAATGTTGGATCTAAATTTAGAACTCAGGAAAGTAGTGATACTTCTATAAGCACGAGCTGATGTGACTAATGCTATACTAACAGGTATACTAAATCATTACTTAAATCATATACAATATACATACCAAAATAGATTTCACTGCAATTAGGACTACAATAGAAGGATAATTAATCTCGCTAAGTTTCAACTTTTCTAGACAGAGATAGTATTCTGAATGTTTCATTTCCAACTGACTTTTAAAGCATGATACTATGTATTGTGGTAGTCGTCTATAGTTGTCTTATCGACAAGACACGGAATCGTAACCTTTATAAGTATGCTTTGTGCCTGAAGAGGAAGCAAGATGATGGAAGTTCCTTAAGAAGATATTGAAACCGAATGAATCCGTGTGTCACTTTCGATCTGAGGCAACTAACATTTACTCATAAATGTGTTATATCTACACTATTCAATCCCAAACACCCCATAATGTGCACTTTGCAGTATTTCAATCATTGGATGCGCATATAGCAAGACCTTGCCATTGCCAACAGAGGCCAATTCAAAACGCATTTAGGTAACCTATTACCTTGTGGCTACTGTATTCTTATTGCACTAGCACTCATACTGTGCTTGTCTTGATAAACATTACACACACTCCCTTGCTTATATAAAAATTGGTTTTAATGTATTCTGATAATAATAAATTCTCTTAGATTCATCTTCAATAAGACTTCTTTACATCAAATACCTTAGATGCCTTGGTTCAGTTACATTCAAGACTCTTCCTGCAGGATTTCAATCCATAGCTAAAGGCCTTGCAACTGGAAAACTTCAAGTGGACTTTCGTCATCACCTTCTATCTTTATGCCCAAATGTGATTTGGCTTCTGATTGAAGGTATAATTTGTGGTTTGTTGTATGTCATGATAAACAAAATAGCGTATTTTAATCCATGTTTCCTTTCATACATTTGATAAATTAATTATTTGGATTCTGTGACATTAATTAGATATCAACTAAGTAATGTAAAGTTACTAGGTAAACATTCAATAATAACTAATTAAATACATTATGTTTCTATATACGTGCAGGTAATTCAAAGGAAATTAGTAAATGTGCTTACTCCATCAACCTTGAGTCATTGTAATATCGGGCCTCAAGTTGTTCATCTTCTTGCTCTAAAGGAGGTATATTATCTCAATACATAACGATTGCTTCCAGTGTCGATATATACATTAATTTTAAATAGGATGTGGGTTAATATAACTTGCTCACTTAAACAAATTCTTGAAGCTAATTATGAATGAATTGGTATTACTTGATAACATTGTGGCATGAAAATGAGAAATGGAAAAGCTCCGGTAGGTGTTGTCCTTTAGTATAATGGAGCGATTTTTTCTCTGGCTAAAAATGAATCAATCGAAGTTATATACAACGAATTGAACCTATTTTAGGACTACGGATGTTAGCATTCCTCCATGTCGTCTTTTATTTAGATGCCGTTAAAGGCTGCAGATGCTTGAAAGCAATTATGTATGGTGTGCGACTAAACAAGATGCTATAGTTACATATTTACATAATGCAAATCGTGGGTGTGATTTTTGTCAATATCTACTAAACAGTGCCACTATTTTGAACTAGGTATCCTATTAAATGACAATCACAATTTATTTTCTACATTATTTGTGTCCTCTACTATTTATTGATATGTTCAAGTTTTTCCCATACTCTCGATAAGGTTTGCTATCTTAAATTCATAGTTTATTGTAGTTTAAAGTTAATATTAATACTTTATTGACCTAGCTTTTATTAATTGCAGCTTGTGCGCATGGGATACACCAAACAACAAGTCACCCGTTCTTTTTCTGAGGTTGCCAAAAAGTCACCAAATGAGGAAACTTCTTCACCGTGGCTAATGATGGATTTAGGGCTAATGATTAAGTTAATAGTTCAGCCACATTTGATGACTTATAAAGAGTATTGTGCATAGTATCAACCGTGGGGTTTAGAATAATGGATGCAGGCTCAAACTCAAAGATACCCTCCTACACGGTATAGAAGATGATGGTTTTCCACTGTCCAAATGGTTTCAAACCATCACGGAAAAGCATATCACACGAGTACTAAATGTAAGTTCATTATCTTTGCATTTGTACAAATTAGACAGTTTGAGCTATATTTCTTTTACTAACGATTTTTAATATTAAAAATTTGTTCTAAATTGTAAACGAGTGTATGTTGTAAAGTTTAAAAGTCGACTTTTTTTTGTCTCTTCTTTGTGTAGATCGATGGTGATGATTTAGAAGATGTAGGTATTATTGTGAATAGGGGTGACGGTGATGATTCGAAGGCGATGAAGGCGATAACACGAAGAGACACGACGATTATGATTTGGATGATATAAATTACATGGAAACAAATGACGAGGAACCTGTGCGCAAAGTAAGACAAGAAATTCATGCTTAAATGGGAGTTTTAAGGTCCTTTCGGTTTTGTTATTTCTCATTTCATTGTAACAAGATTTTCTTAAAATACAACTTTAAAGTGCTAATTCCATAATGCATATTGTACCTATAAAGCCGTGTAGAATAATGGTCCATAATGCATATTGTAAATATAGATGAAGAAGCTTTGAAGATAATGGTAAAGCTACTATTTGTTCATATTTGAGGGTAATATGAGGTAAAACACTTCTTTTTTGCATTGGCATATGGCTACAGGAAAGTCAAATAAAATGGAAAAAGAGTTAAGCAATGTCACACGTGTTAAAATTCTTATTTTATAGGCTACAATGAAGTTAAATATTATTCCTTCCCTGGCAAAGAGGGCAATCTCACAACCCTCCAAAAATAAGTAATCACAAATCGTTTGCATGTATTAGTTGCCAAATTCCTAACTGTGAAATCAGATATATGGTGACTAGGTATTCCACTCATGAATTATGATAACAAACAAAAATGTTACAGGTTCGAAGTGTGGATGTAAAGGAAGCGTTACGACTTCATCAACAAAATAACTTTATGATTCTTAATATGAGAAGAGTTTAAAGAGTGAATTACTAAAGACAACCAGACAATGTTTAGCCACAAATGAAACAAATCGACTAGAATGGCTATTTATGCTTTGAGGTACTTCTCATAATCTTATATCAACAACATAAATCTAGGTTTTTCATGTGAGAGTTAGCTATGCATCTTAGCTATTATGAGATATTACCTTTTTACAATATACTATTGATTTTGCATCACTTAATTCATACAAATAAATGCCTTTGGGTTCTACATTGCGACCATCGGTTATTGGCTATTGCAGGCAAACCTGGTGCTACTCCCAGATCTTTTATTTTGCCACCACATATCAATGTCAATGTCAATGGTTCATTGATGTCACCCAAGTTTTTATCAGGTGATTATATCTTAAAGTTATTTTTCTTAATTTTACCTCTTCTCTTTTACAAGGTTAATTTTAAAATGGTTAAATTATTTGAATGATAGAATTAACTATGCATCAATAATGAAAGTTTATTCTTCTTTACTTGATGACTTACTCTTTTAATTGTTCTACAAAAGGCGATTGGGTATATAGTTTTGGAAAAACATGTATGGTTAACAAGTGCCAAGTTATTTCAAATGTCAATTACAAATTGAATTTCCCGTAGCCGCATAAATTGTCTTAGGCACTACCTTTGTGAGTGGAAACATGTCAACCAGTTAGCATTACATAGTCCTATGTACTACCTTGACTCGATTTGACATTACCTTAAAACTGAGCCGTTTGATAGAATCCATTTCAAATTGACACCGAGTTTTGTCATTTTATTCTTTCCAAACACATTATCATTACATAATTAAATTAAGATTAATGTTGAAAGAAACTAGAAAAGTTAGGAGGTTGTATGAACTTTAAATTTGACCCGCTCAACCCATTTGACCCATTCCGCTTAAGGATGTTTTATTATGGCATGACCTTTTAAGAGGTAAATGTATGAACATAACCACAACCTTTTTCCCCTATTCATGGTAAACACACAAACATCACCACTTAACAAACAAAGGGTATCAACAACAAAAATCCACTTGTCACCCGACAATACATACATATTCTCATCACAACGAACAACAAACCAAACCATAAATCCATTCACAAATATTTCAAATTCGTCAACATCATCTAAATTTGGTAAAAAAATCAGCTCGAAGCATCTATATACAATAACTAAATAAACAAAATTAACAAAAATAAAATAATAATAATAAATGTTAATAATATTATCAAATGTAAAAGATGTTCATGATTAATATTGTTTAGAACAAAATGTTATAAAGTAGTTACCTCCTTTTAGCCATTTTATGGATTATGGTAACATTAATTATAGTTTTAACCATTTAATTTAACTTTTAATAACTTTTTAGTATATATTTGTTATACTAAATCCTAAAAACAAAAACCACAAATCAAAGTAATTACATGCTTTTAGCTGTTTTATGAATTATGGTATCATCAATTATAGATCTTAACCGTTTCATTTAACTTTTAATTACTTTTTAGTATACAATTGTTCTACTAAATCCTAAAAATAAAAACCAAAAATCAAAATACTTACCTGCTTTTAGCCGTTTTATGGATTATGGTAACATCAATTATAAATCTTAACCGTTTCATTTAACTTTTAACTACTTTTTAGTATATATTTGTTCTACTAAATCCTAAAAATAAAAACCACAGAAGTCATACCGTCCATCGGACGAGTTTTTACTAGTATATATATATATATATATATATATATATATATATATATATATATATATATATATCCAACTAAAACTCATAATTGCATATATATCATTTCAAAGTTTTAAAATTGTCATATATGTCCAATCAAAGCTTTAAAATTGTCATATATATACAGATAATTATTTTAAATATATATTTAATAGAAAAAAATGTCTAATAATTATAATTGATATATAAAATGACGATTATAACAATGTTTTTTTTTTACAATTACAAAATGTATTTTTATTGGTTTGAATTTTATTATGTCATTTGATCTCTATATACACGAGTTTACGTTTAGATAGAACGATGGATGATGCAGTTGATATTTTTATTTAAGATTCGTCGATAACGAACATGGTTGAGTCGCCGAACATGATTGCTTTTTCTTTTTTAAAAAAATGGTTTAAGGATATTTTGTAATTGTTAAAAAAAATAAAAAATAAAAAATAATAATTTAATAAGTATACGGTGTTGTTCCCTGTTCACTATCGTTTAAAACAGTTTAAGTTTATAAAACAAGTTAATAGTGAACTATGACTGAAATTAACATAAGGAAAACACACTAAGTAATTTTCAACATCATATTCTTATTAGAAATAAATCAACAAAGAATTCGTTACCCAAGTACTTGCGGAATAGTACTTGGGATTGAAATGACAAAGTTGGGTGACTCCTCTCTAAGCTCGGGCTAAGTCTGAGCACAACTCTTAGAGCTCACTGAGCTATCTCAGGAACCAAGTTGTATTTGGAGGTGAAAAGATGAAAACTGCGTGTGTGTGTTTTACAATTCACAAGCTTAATCTTTTCACTCCATCTCTTATGCTATTTATACATGTATGAGATTTAACACTATCCTAAGTGACAAAGCCTGACATCATCTGAAGACAAAATCTTGATGTATTTTGTCTCGTTTAAAGACTATTCTAAGTAAAGGACAAGGTGCTTTCCATATTTCGGTTGATGACAGAGCTTGTAAGTTAGCCATTCAGGGAAAGTTGACTTATGTTGATAAGGACTTCTTTATCTGATTCAAACTTTTCCCGCCTTGTCCCGCTCTTTCTTCAGTCTATTTATCCTTCAGGTCTTCTTCTTGAGTTTGTCTTTAGTGTAAGTAGTTGGAGAGGAGTCTTAGGGATTCAGTGAGTTATTGTCATCACTCACTGAATCCATCATCTTCTTCTTGACTCAGTCTTCACCCTTTAAGTTCCGCCTTACTGAGTGGAGAGACTTCTTCATTGCCTCGTATTGAGTATCCTAAAGATGACTCACTGAGCGGCTATGCACTCAGCGACCTGATTGTGTTTAACGGATGAGTACTTAGGCTATTTTCTATTCAAATACTAGATTAAGGGGTTTGGGTATTTTACGAACGAACAGTCTCCCCTATTTTGATATACAAATAGCCTAAGTGGTTGATCAGTGTAAGTGAGCAAATGGATTCTTCCTACACTAAATGTACTAATGAATACAATAAGGAACACTGAGTAAATGATTAAAACATACATCGTTTATTGATCGATTACATAGTTCCTATCACTAGTACAAAAGATAAAACAAAATGATGTCAATCCGGATGGATTCCCAATGCTTCAAGCTTGACCTTTTTGGTGATGAGTGTTTCTATGTCAGGATGGTCTCTTATCTTGGCATTTAGGTCTTGGCGAGAACCGATATTTCTGGGGATTGGATCTGAGAGGCCATTGGAATATAGCGATCATTGCGGCTACACCAGCTGATCAATATCACTCCATCTTTGAAATTCTGGGTTTCCATAGACATCAATGTGAAATAGCCCTCTTTCAGGCTCTTCAATCACTAGACAATTCACAAATTTAACCCCTTCCGGTAGCTCCCTATTACACTCCAGTCCAGGCACTTTAATCTCAGGTTGGAACTCAACTCTCTTCCTTTTGCTAGTGGAAGTTTGTGGTTGAGATCCTTGAGGTGCAGATCAAGGCAGGTGAATTCCTAGTTGGGCTGGTGCATCCCTCAGCCTTTCATATCTTTTTCTGAGCATCTTCATCAGCTCCTTGACCACCTTATTTTGCTTCTTACCAATGATCGGACCAAGTTCATCAAGTTCAGTGATCCCAAAGTCACTGAATTTTAAGGGATCATGAACCTGAAAGTGTCTTTTGTCATCCCCTCTGTAAACATTCATAGCCAATGGTTTGGTGTTGGGAATAATCTAGACATCGGTGATATTTTGGAAGCCTTCTGCTCATTGTCAGTTGTATTCCTCAATTCGCTTTTCCGAGAGCTTGAGTTTTCTTTCTCTTTTCTTCATTCTGCTTTCTCATTGCAGCCATTTGAGCAGCCTGAGCATCCTTGAACTTTTGTCCTGCTGACCCTTTGGGAGCTTGCTTGCATCTAATCCCATATTCTCGGCTTCTTGGCGACTACTTTTGCCGTGCTTCTCTGTTCTTTTCTCTTCCTCAGGCTAGTTTCAGTCTTCTTTCTTCTTTAGCAAGATGTTTACTCATTTGTTGAGGTGTGGCGGGTATTGGTGTCGCCGATTTTATAGGGAATCTTCTCGAGGCTCAGATCGTCATTATGCCTTTGCCTTTGTCTGGCACTGAAGAAGATGATGCAACCAAGGGTGGTGTTGTTGTGATAATTGCGGTGTTGTTGATGTTGTTGGTGGGATGGATGAGATGGGAGTTCTGTGACCGGTGGTGATGTTGATGTGGGAGCTCAGAGGTGATGATGTTTGCTCCCCTCGGTGTGAAGAGGAGTTTCTTGACAATATTCTCCCCCTCAAGTGTTGCGTGGCGTCGGTGAGGGCAAGAGTTGGTGTTGATCTTTGAGGGGCCGGGCTGCTTGACCCTTGAAGGCTTGATAAATTTCGTGATCATTGCCTTCATGTGCGAGGTGTCAATTTGAATACCAGTGACTTTTGCTTCCAAATTAGCTTGTGAAATTTCAAGAGCGGTCATTCGGGCCAAGATTCCAGGCCAGAGATGAGGATGCACGAGCCAATGTAGCCACTGCGTATTCAAAGAGTCCAGTGTAGCTTGAAGAGACTGGACTGAGGATGGAAGACCCTGAACATTTGTTGACTTGAGCATATTGGCGGTTCAGTGAGGTTTGAGGATTGTTTCAGTGCACGCCTCGTAGCTTCCAAGACTTTAGAGTTGGTTCTTTGGGTCTTCTTTGACAAACTCCCGATTTCATCTATCGTGGTACCTACACCCTGAAGATGCACGAGGAATTTAGCCATGTTTTCATCCGTCGGTGAATGTTATCATACATCGGATCTCGTGCTCATGAACATTTTCATCGAAGCCCAGTACTTACTGCCTTTAGATCGGTAGCTTGCAGCACCTCGGTATGTTGTTCCCACAATGTTTTAGTAACCCCTGAGTATAGCTTCCTTGAAGCCTTGGTGATCCACTGAGCCAACCGCCTTTCAGTGAGGGGAAGAACATTGTCAAACTCTTTGAATTCATCAGAGCTTGAGGAGGATTCGGAAGCATGATCATCATGTTGGAGTGGGGATTCAGTATGCTCCTTTGGATCGGTGAGGCTCTTGTTCACTTGAACCTCGGCGTCCATTTCTTCTCGGTGATAAGATTTCATCATCATCTCGCAAGCTCATCTTCAGAGAATAATATCCCGTGACATCGGTGTTGTGAGCAAGGGGTTGGTTATGGGTTCCATATCGCGGTGGTTTATATCCCTCTGAGTCTTTGTCCCCCGTTGACCCCTCGGACCTGGTGGGCGTTTCCGGTGCCTTCACTGGAGTCGGGGATTGGTTGTGGGTTCCGTATTGGCGGGTTGTTCCTTTCCTCCAGAGTCTTTGTCCCCGGTGACCCCAGACAGCGGTGGGCATTTCCAGTGCCTTTAGCAGAGTCGGTGATAGTTGTATCCCTATCGGCCGGGTTGTTTGAGTCCCTCTGAGTCTTTGGGATAGATCGGTGTGCCCTCAGAAAAGGCTTGGATTTGCTAATGTCATCACTGGCGTTGTGGAAGGCTCCCCTACCAGGGGTTGTATGTTTCCCTCGGATCTTGGGGAGTAGTAGGTGTGACTAAGGGCACTGATGTGATGTATCGGTGTCCCGTTGTCACTGGGGTGGTTGTTTCCTGTTCAATGGGTGTCTTTTTGGTCACGGGCTTTTGTGCCTCTTAGGCTGTGCTCCTGAGCCTCAGGGGCCCTGAGACTTTGGTTTAGTCTTAGTCCATCAGATACTTCCCCTTTTCTTTTTAGGAGCAGGGTTTGGAGACACGGATCCACTTTGATTGTTTACAGCAATCATGTGGGCCGTCAATTCAATGGGAGTGGCGAGGGATGGGTCCTTTTGAAAATTTGAAGGGCTCAGGATGCCAGGTAAATTTCCAAAATTTTTCATCCTGAGTATAATTTGAACCCAGACGATTGCGAGCACAAGAGACAAACCTAGGATATGAAACGTATTTCGTCCTAGTTTTGCTCTGTAGCTTCGTTCTGAGATCACTGTAATTGATCTCCCCTATGTCGACATTGACCCCATTCATCAAGCAGTATGCCATCATCAACTGAATAGAGTTAACTTGTTCAATGGATGAGTGGTTCCCGCCGAGGACCTGAATCACAAAAGTGAAGAGGATCCTCCAAGCCACGGGAATGAGCTTTTAGTGACTGGGGTCTTGTCCAAAAGTTGGATCTAAAACGATTTGTTTTAACCCATCCTTCACTGTGGAGGGTTCAGGATGGGCGACATAAACACCTTTGTTATAATCTAACCCTGTTGTAGTGCAAAACGTTTTGAAATCCAAGGTGTATTGTTTCCCCCCATTAAGACTGAACCTGATGAGATACTCCCTGAGAGGTCTAAGGTTATTCTCATCATTAGAAGGTGTCGGGTCAAAGGCTCTAGCTGTAGCCCAAAACTCCATGAGGTAGTTTGGGTACAACAACGAGGACATTTTACAAATGTCGTTTTGAGTGGGCAGTTGAATAAAAATTTTATAATGTCTTTATAGGTTGGGACATTTTCAGGATATTCAAAATTTCCTATGACATTATTTGTTTTAAATTCAACATTAGTAAGATCTCCTACCCACTGAGAAGCAAACTGGAGAGATTGTGTTCTAGTCATTTCCATTAACAAAGATTTTAGGATATAAGAAGTGTTTTGACTAGAACAATCAAAGTATTTAGATCTCTTCAAGTTTGTGATGAAAAACTTTTGTAAATGTTTACAAGAAGGGTTTTCCAAAAGAGGTTTAAAGAGTTTTGAGCACACAAATGTTTTCTTTTTTGAAATGATTTTGTGACAGAGTTTTTGTTAAAAGATTTGTGTGTGTTTGTTTGTGTTTGAAGAGGGTATTTATAGAGTGATAAGAGGGGTGTTTTGTGCACAAATGGGAATATTTAGAGTTGGTTTTTGAAAGGTGTTTGAATTTCCACATTTAATGCTACCACTCCATTACCCGCAGCAAAATTCCGTTTTTCAAGGGAGCAGGTTGCAGTACAGCATTGCACTTTTGTAGAGATAAAATATCAATTTGATATTTTTGTGAGAGGCATTAAATGCCAAGTGGGATGACAGTAAGACAAAGAGACATATATTCCTTTATTAAATTGGCATAGTTACCAACCTAGGACATTAAAGTAACCGATACTTGGATCATTTAGTTACTTATTCAATGCTCTTTGTCAAGTGTCAGGGATCCTGAATGAGTCTTACTCATTCAGTGAGAGGTTTATTTTGGGTGTCCAGGGAGGATGAACCATTTGAGAGAACTTTGAGATTGGTTTTCGGATGCTTGACTTTCAATGTCAAGCATTCCCAATCGACTTTGGTCTCCAAGGTGGGTTCATCCAAGGGTTTGGTGAAGATATCATCCAGTTGATATTCGTAGGGATGAAATGAAGTTCTATGTCTCCTTTCATTATGTGATCCCTGATGAAGTGATATCCGATATCAATGTGTTTGGTTCTTTGGTGGAGGACAGGGTTGTTGGAGATTGCAATTGCACTAGTGTTATCATAGAAGATGGGCACCATTTTGTAATGGATGTCGTAGTCACTGAGTTGACTTTTCATCCATAATACATTGGCACAACATCCTGCAGCAGCTACATATTCAACTTTAGCTGAGGACATAGCCACTGATTGTTGCTTCTTTGCACTCCAACGACGCCAGTTTTCCTCCAAGAAATTGACAGGACCCGAGGTACTTTTACTGTCCATGTTGCGGCCAGCATAATCAGAATCAGAGTAACCCTTGAGATCAAACCCTGAGCATTTTGGATAGTAGAGTCCAAGGCTTGGGGTTCCCTTCAGGTAACTGAGTATTCTCTTGGCTGCAGTGAGGTGAGATTCTTTGGGATTGGACTGATATCTTACTATTAAACGCAGTGAAAATTGTATGTCCGGTCTAGTAGCGGTTAGATACATCAGTGATCCAACAATCCCTCTGAAATGAGTTTGATTGACCGATTTGCCAGTGAGATCAGGTCCAAGGTTGTTGGGAGGGACCATTGGTGTCTTCAGTGAGGCGCAATCGATATCTCATATTTCTTCAAGAGATTTCTGGTGTATTTCTCTTGACTGATGGATATTGCTTTATCAGTTTGCCTGATTTGTAGTCCAAGAAAGTATGTGAGTTCCCCATCATGCTCATTTCAAACTTCTTTGTCATTAGTTTTTCAAATTGTTTGCAAAGTTTGTAGTTTGTTGAGCCAAAGATGATATCATCAACATACACTTGGACTAGTATCACATCTTGTTGCGTTCTATAGACAAACGATTGTGTTGTCTATCTTTCCTCGACAAACTTGTTTTGTATCGGGAAGGTGAGAGTTTCATACCATGCCCTGGAGCTTGTTTAAGTCCATAGAGGGCTTTGTCAAGCTTCGAGACATAGTCGGGAATTCACTACTCTCAAAGCCCGGAGGTTCTTGAACATACACATCTTCCTTGAGATCACCATTTAAGAATGCACTTTTAACATCCATTTGGTAGAAAGTTCATGTATGTTGCATATGCAAGGAAGATCTGATGGCTTCCATTCTTGCAACAGGAGCAAATGTCTCATCATAGTCAATGCCTTCTTGTTGACAGTAACCTTTGGCTACAAGTCTGGCTTTGTTTTTTAATGATTGCCATTTTCATCATTTTGTTTATGAAAACCCACTTCATTCCTATGACTACTACACATCCCGAGGACATTTGATCAAGGTCATGACATTGTTTTTGTCAAACTGTTGCAGTTCTTCTTGCATAGCCTGAACCCGGCTTGGGTGTTTTAGAGCTTCAGTGACACTTTTGGGTTCTATTTCTGATAGATAATCGGCATATAGACATTCATTGGCTGAAGCTGCAGTTAGACTAGCAGCCATGCTTCTAGTGAGCATGCCCTCAGTGGGTTCACCAATGATGTTTACAAGCTCAATATCCTGAGATCTTGTCCACTTACATTGTGGTCTAGGATATGAGTGATGAAGTCACCGAGGTTCAGAGTGAGAATGGTTACAGGAGCAACAGATTCATTTTGAGCATCTGTTATGATGTCCTGTGCTGGTTGGGTTTCATGAATCAGGATCTGAACAGTTGGTTCAGTGTTACCTATCCCTGCTGGGACTGATAGATTATCAATGAATTCATCGATTATTGGTTGGGGTAGGTTGTGAGGTAAGACATAATATGAGATATCAGCATCAGCTTGGTATGAGGAATTGAATTGATGGTGAACTCATCGGGAGGATATCTTGATGAGTCATCAATTCCTATTTCCTCTACTGAGATGTTGGTGAACCTGATGCTTTCAGCACTTTCATCAAAGGTGACATGAAAGGTTTCCTCAACTTGTTGTCTTCTTGTGTTAAAAACCCTGAAGGCTTTGGAGATCAGTGAGTAGCCTAAGAAGTATCCATCATCAACTTTTGCATCAAACTTGCCTAGATGATCCTTGTGGTTATGAATGAACACAGGACATCCAAATACATGAAAATAGCTGATGTCAGGAAGTCTACCTTTGAAGATCTCATATGGGGTTTTAGTATGTCTTTTGACAATGATTGACCTGTTTTGAGTGTAACAGGCAGTTTTGACTGCTTCAGTCCAGAAATGTTTTGAGAGGGCTGAGCCATTTAACATGGTTCTTGCGGCCTCAATGAGAGTTCTGTTTTTCCTTCAAACAACCCCATTTTGTTCAGGGGTATAAGGAGATGAGAAATTTTGAGAAATTCCTTTTTCATCACAGAAACTCTCAAGCTCTTGATTTCTGAACTCAGTACCATTGTCAGTTATGATTTGTTTGACAGTAATGTCATTCTGATTTTCAATCTTTCTGATGAATGACATTATTGTATCATTACTGACTCTTTTTGGAGAAAGTATACCCAAGTGTATCTTGAGAATTCATCAACAATAACAAGTGTATACTTCTCATGCTGGATTGATCTGGGACCTACTGGTCCAAAGAGATCCATATGCAGGAGGTGAAGGCGGCTTTGGTGGAGAAATTTTGTTTGGTTTTGAAAGATGCTCTGTGGTGTTTACCTTTTTCACAGGCAGAGCATGGTTTGTCTTTTGCAAAACCAGTGATGGTAAGCCAAGGACCTTGTTTTGTTTTGCCAAGTTGTTGAGGTTTTGAAGTTTAAGTGTGAGAGTCTCTTATGCCACAGCCAATTGATAGTTTCAGTGGCTTTAGCAAAGAGACATGTTCCATCTTGGGAGAGTGTTGACATGTCAAGTACATACACATCATCTCTCCTAGGAGCTATCAACACAACTTCCTTGTTGGCATTGAAAATGGTACCTTGTTTATCATTGAATTGTACAATGTATTTAGCATCACATAGTTGACTGACACTGATGAGATTGTATTTAAGACCATTGACATAGGCTATTCTAGAGAAAACTATTCCATTGCAGTTTACTGAACCATAACCTTCAGTGGGACATGATGAGTTATCACCAAATACTACCTTGGGCCCTGGTTCCTTTACATACTTGTGCAGATATTCCTTCACACCAGTCATGCTTCTTGAGCATCCACTGTCTAGATGCCAAACAGGCTCCCTGGCATGTCTTTGCACAAGTAGTAAACTGAATTAGTTTCTCTTCGTGACCCACTTACTAGTGGGCTTGGGTCTCAAGGTCTCTTTGAAATTTGTAATCGACTCATGGTCAGTGGTTGTGTGCATAGTGCTACCACAGGTTTTGCATTTTGAGGCTGAGGTTGACTTAGTGACTCTAGGTTGTTTGGAATTTCTCCTTGCATGAATGACATTGTCATGTTGGGATGTCTCATGGGCTGGATTACCGCATATATCACAGCATGTATTCATGAGACAATCATCCTGATGATGATCATTAAACCCACAGTGAGGGCACAGAGAAAAAGGTTTTGCTCTATTCTTTGGAGCAGCTTTGGAGGATGAAGCATACTTATGACCAACTTTGGTATAGTTTGCTTGATGACATCTTGAAGATGATCTGCTGTCTGTGATCATCCTTTTGCGATCATGCAGAAAAGGATTCTGTAGCGGTTGTCAGTGGTATGGCTAGTGTAATGACACACTCACATTTTTGTTTGTTTTGGAGGTTGACTTAGACTTTGAGGAACTGGAAGGCGACTTTGTCTCCTTGATTGGTTCAGGGACCTTTTCAATGGATTCCATTTTTCAGTAAGCTTTCTCACAAGTTCAGTCGGTTGCTCAATTTGGTCACCAGTGGGGACAGAGGATGTTGAAGTCTCATTAGGAGTAGACTCTTGTTGAGTTTGTTTTGCTTGTCTTTGTAGGATGGTTCTACCAAGTCCAGACCTTTCTTTTGGTGAATGAGGATTGAATTGTAGTGGAGTAAGCACAGAGCTTGGAGCAGCACCACGAAGAGGTTTCAGTGGTGGAAGCGGTGCTTGAGATTCGCTTCGACTCACAGATGTGTTCAATACTACTGGGCACATCAGGGAATCCAAGCATGCTCTTTAGAGCTTGACTTTCAAGCTCTAGAATCCTTCCAGAATCGAAATTTGGAAGCTTACTCTCGGGATTAACCCGTTCAATCCAATCACTGGAATTGGGATCAGCTAACATATTTGTAATCATGCCACCGACACAAAGGCTTAGGAGACTGGTCTTTGTTGAGAGGATCAGGGAGATGATCTTCACCTATGACTCTCTTCTTGCTACTAGGGGCACCCACATTATCAAAGACCACAGGATTCTTAGCAGTCCAACTATTAAGAATATCATTTGCCTTTTTAAGTTCATCTTGAAGATTCCGATTTCTTTTAACTAGTTCAGTGTTTTGAATTTGCAAAGTGACAACCTCAAGCTTTGCTTGTTTTAAAATAAGCAGTTCATCCCTACACTTATTCAATTCAAAACTTAACTTGTTGTACTTAGAAAAAAGATTCAGTCTTTGCTCTTCTACAAACTTAAGGTCTACATTTAGGCAATTCATGTAAGACTGCCAATCAAAGTCATCATCCATAGATAGTAAAATGTTTACCTTCTTCATTGTGATGTTGACCCATTCTCCATTCCTGGCATGATTCTTTCCAACAGCTAGCTTGTCCTCTTCTGAGAGGGCCATCAATGCACTGACATGCACCATTTCATCATCTGATGACACGGCTCTTCATCCCGGTCGAAGGTCTCAGCAACAAGGCATTTGTTTTACCCCGCACAGATTGAACACTTTTTGTTGTTTCGAGGGTGGCCTCGAGCAAGGCAAGCTTAGCTTTAGCTTTCTTATACTTGGCTTCATAATCAATGGTTTTGTTATTATCCGATTTATTTTGAAAAGTTTGATGAGACTGATACATTTTTGGTTGAAATTTTTGAAGCCTGAGGACTGATTTGAACCGATGGTTTATAAGAGGGTTCTGAAATTGTTTTAGAAAAACAGTCTTTTGCAAAATGACCATTTTTGTGACATTTATAGCATTCGGTGTCTTGATTGCTTTAGCAGTTGAAAAACCTTTGTTTCTTTTAATAAACCTTCGAGAGTTAGCAAGGAGTGCCCTTTCCTGAAATTCAGCATTCGGTCATTTAGGTACTCCTCACTTGATCTCTCATCAGGCTCATCATCTGATTTTTCTTGGAAATCTTGAACCACATTGTTAGAAAAGAAAGCAGTTGAAATTGGTGATGCGGTGGTGGTGGGGACTTCTTGACTTACTGAGACTTCTTTAAGTCAGGGTACCGTCTGTTGATGAGGTTTTCCTCATAGACAAATTTCCCATAAATTTCAGGAAGCTCAAGATTTTGGATATGATTAGCATTCCCGAGTCCCTGAGAGAAATTTAACCACTTCTCGGGAGATGTTGACAAAACCAACATTGATTTCATGTTTGGACAACTTAACACCATCATTTGATAGTTCATTTAAAAGAGTTTTGTACCGAGTGTAAGTTTGAGAGAGAGTTTCGAGTCCTTAGCCCGAAGGTGTTATACTCAAGTTTCGGGTCCATTATCCTGTTTTCCTTGGTATCAGATGGTCCTTCATGACTATGAACTAGGTCATCCTAGGTTTGCTTAGTTGTACTACAGCTTATATTGAACTCCATAATATCGTCAGGAAGACAAGATATTATGATACCTTTGAGTCTTTGGTCCTGGTTGACCACTCTCCTTTCATCCTGGGTCCACTGAGCTTCAGGTTTGGGCAACCCTTCAGGAGTCTTTGGGACAAATGGACCTTCATTTATACACTTGATATAATAAGGTTCCATCCCAATCAAATAGCAAAGCATTCGCTTTTCCATTTGTTGAATTTGCCAACTTCAAGTCTAGGGGCAACAGCTGAATAAGCTCCACCCTTTTATCGACTAGTTGGGGTACATCAATTTCACCCATTTAGGATCCTAATTTAAAAACTTTTAGAGCGGCCTTAAAACGAGTTTTATAATTAGCCTTGCTCTGATACCACTTGTTGTTCCCCGTTCACTATCGTTTAAAACAGTTTAAGTTTATAAAACAAGTTAATAGTGAACTATGACTGAAATTAACATAAGGAAAACACACTAAGTAATTTTCAACATCATATTCTTATTAGAAATAAATCAACAAAGAATACGTTACCCAAGTACTTGCGGAATAGTACTTGGGATTGAAATGACAAAGTTGGGTGACTCCTCTCTAAGCTCAGGCTAAGTCTGAGCACAACTCTTAGAGCTCACCGAGCTATCTCAGAACCAAGTTGTATTTGGAGGAGTGAAAAGATGGCTGCGTGTGTGTGTTTTACAATTCACAAGCTTAATCTTTTCACTCCATCTCTTATGCTATTTATACATGTATGAGATTTAACTCTTTCCTAAGTGACAAAATGACATCATCTAAGAAGACAAAATACGATGTATTTTGTCTCTGTTACAAAGACTATTCTAAGTAAAGGACAAGGCGCTTTCCATATTTCATGATGACACTGAGCTTGTAAGTTAGCCATTCAGGGAAAGTTGACTTATGTTGATAAGGACTTCTTTATCTGATTCAAACTTTTCCCGCCTTGTCCCGCTCTTTCTTGATCTATTTATCCTTGATCTTCTTCTTGTTTGTCTTTAGTGTAAGTAGTTGGAGAGGAGTCTTAGGGATTCAGTGAGTTATTGTCATCACTCACTGAATCCATCATCTTCTTCTAGACTCAGTCTTCACCTTTTAAGTTCCGCCTTCTGGTGGAGAGACTTCTTCATTGCCTCGTACTGAGTATCCTAAAGATGACTCACTGAGCGGCTATGCACTCAGCGACCTGATTGTGTTTAACGGATGAGTACTTAGGCTATTTTCTATTCAAATCCTAGATTAAGGGGTTTGGGTATTTTCTGAACCCAACATACGGGTATAATCGTTATTTTATATATCAATTATAATGATATATAAAATAACGATTAAGCCCTTAAACATGCCAAATAACTATAATTGATATATAAAATAACGATTATACCCTTATACTTTAAATTTTTTTTTAACAATTACAAAATATCCTTAAACATTTTTTAAGAAAAGAAAAGGCAACCATGTTCGGCTACTCAACCGTGTTCGTTATCGACGAATCTTGAATAAGAATATCAACTGCACCATTCATCGTTCCATCTATACGTAAACTCCTATATATATAGATCAAATGACATTATAAAACTCAAACCAATAAAAAGATATTTTGTAATTGTAAAAAAAAAAAAAAAAAAATTATAATTGTTATTTTATATATCATTTATAATTTTTAGACATTTTTTCCTATTAAATGTAATTAAAATAATCATTTGGATACATATGACAATTTTAAGGTTTTGGAAAGATATATATGTAATTATGAGTTTTTGTTGAATATATATGAAAATTTTAAGGCTTTGGAAGAATATATATGCAATTATGAGTTTTGGTTAGATATATATGCAATTATAAACCTTTGCAGAGATATATATGCAATTTCCTTTTTTACTTATACAAAGTTGCATACCTTAGTGACTTACTTGAATTCAGTTCTGAAGAGGAGGTTGTTTAAGAAGTTTTGGTTGCACTGTGAAGGTGCGTTTGTGGAAACAAGTTAAAGCTGAAACTTATCGGAGCCGAATTTATAATTTCTGTTTTTATACTCAAGTTATTTTCGATAAAGTAGATGGATGCTAGGTGTAAAATGATAATATAAAAAACATAGCTGATAGATACTAAAATATTAAAGAGAAATGTATTTATATAAAGATTCAAGCCCGTCTTGTGGTTTTCCTAAAACCTTTATAATATTCTCTTCAAACAAATTTTATTTTAAAAATTCATGTTTACTAAGCTCTACACAAACCACACGAACGTTTCATGTGGGCAAGGCAAAGCCTTATAAGGGTAGTGGCAGTGGTTTCGATATGGTTTCGGTATGCCTTAATACCGAGCGGCAATACCGCCGCCACCGTTGTGGTATGGCATGACATGGGAGTAAATCAGCAATCTTTATCGAATTGGCATGAGGCATTGTTTCAAAAATGTAGCCGTTGCATGATGCATGAGGCATGAGGCACGGTTGCTACTAGAAAATTATGATAAAACATGAGAGAAGTATGGGATGAAATGGCAGAATATTATTGGTGGGTGGTGAGGCATGAGAGAAGTATCGGATCATGACTGCCACCACCCTAATAAATATTTGGTATTAAGAATTAATCAATCACCGATTAATGTTGATGACCAATCAAGCACTCACATGCGTTACTTTATACAACAAGATTGCTTTTGGGGCAAATAAGCTCTTCAAATGGTTATGAGTCTCCTTCATGCACTTAAAGCTCACCTCTCATTTTGCATTCACTTGCGGTCTAAATACTAAACGGATTTAGGTCTCATCTCTTTACACATTCATCGATCTATTATGTAACAACCCGCATTTTCGGGTTACTTTTCATTTTTTTAAAAAGTTACTATTCACTTTTACTATTCATTCCGTAAAATTTTTATTTCACATTCTCGTAAGTTAATTTATTTTAGTAATAACCTGAGAGTTTGACAATCGTTAGATCATATTCGCAAAAGTTATTAAGAAAACATCGTCTTAAAGTTTCGTTTTGGTCGGAACACCATTTAAACATCCCGCGCATAACGAAAATCAACTCTGATAATCAATTAGAGAATTTTTAAGATTTCATTTAAATGTTACCAAATAAACCCTGAGCCGTACGAGACTAAACTTACGTTTTAAACAATTCTACATAGACCCAGACTTAACCATTCCTGCACTGTGTTTTCTAAGATGTTTTGACACTTTTACATTTTTTTGAAAAAGTCAAACATATTTCCCTCCTCCTTTGACCATAAAGAAATTAACCTTTTACGTTCTACATTTTTGCTTAAATCGCGTAACTTTTAGACTTCACGTATAACTGTTAAGTTATCCCACGTATAACGAAAACCACATTTTGACATCTCATATCACTTATAGACTAATTTTAGTATACTTTAAATAAATTCATGGTCATTTCCCTGAAATCTCGTTCTTTTCTGATAAATTGCGAATTACGCGTTTTTGACCCGTGTTTCCAGCTTTAAGCAGCGTTTTTGCACCCAATGAGACTTATCACTCATTTTATATTTTCATATAGAGTATAATGACGAGTTTCATCATTCCTGCAAGTTTTGTATTTTTACGATACCCGATTTTACATTTTATGGCTTAACAACTTACGGTTGGCATTTAACGGAACCAAATCATGCTCTAAACTCAAGATAATACCAAGACTTATCATCTAAGCCTAGTCACACCTTGTGACAGCCCATAAGGGGTATGATTCACCTTGGTGTTGGCTTGATCTTAACCATGCTCCATTTTTATGGTTACATGTGTCCTAACTTAACCATGGTTAACATTTAACCCAATATATGGTTAACCAAACTTACCCTCCTATAAATAGCAAGTGAAAGACATCCCAAAAACCTCATACACCTCTCTTGGTCGTTCATATCATAAAACAAACATACCTTCCATAATTTGATCCATAACTCCAAGTTTATGCTAAGAACTTTCAAGTAGCAAGTTACTACATCAAATCTCTAGCAAGTTTAAGTGATCTTCTTGAGTTTAGATCCACTAAAGTCACTTAGTACTTCATCACCAATCCTTCAAGATTACAAGGGTGCCAAGGTGTAGAAATCTATCTCAATCCAAGGTCCTAAGTGTTCAATCAAAGTCCTATCCTTACTAGTTACTCCTTTCTTGATTGAAAGCCAAAAGTTGTAAGCAACTAATCACCACCATCATCTCATGTTTATTATTCATAATATTGTCAATTTCATGCTATATATATGGTTACTATGTTGATTCATGATGTACATATACTCAATCACATGTTTTAATTCACATATTGTCGTAAAAGCAACAAACTAGTAAACTAGTCAATTTCTACACATTTGAGACCATTAAAACCATTAACATATGGAATTTATAACTTACATAATATTTTAGACAAGATAAAAAGGTAAACATAGCAACTTGAATCACCCGAAATGGACAAACGAGTCAAAAGATACGGCCAAAAGAAGTTAGCGAAACCAAAACACCGAAACTGCCTAAAACAAGCTGTTAAGCAGTTGTCCATTTTGAAAGTGGCATTTCTGGTCCGAATCATCAAAAAGTTAAAACACGAAAGTTGTCCGGAACGACGTTTTCCTTCAATCTTTAAGAAGCTCGGGCCCTGAAAACGCTTAAATTGGCCATTATTCTTCAAAAACTGAAACTGCCCTATATATAGTCTCACGACTATACTTTTGTCACAACTAAAGGCAAACCAAGAGGCCTAATGGCCTTAAGCTGTTAGGAATTAGAAATTACATAAGTGAAGAGTCGGTCACCCCAAATATTATCTAGCATAAGTTAGCTCGTAGACATGTCGTTTGTTACGTTATTTAGTAGTTATTTAGTTAGTTTGTAGCGTAGAATAGTTTAGTGTATCACCGTGGAGGAAGGACGGGTCTTTACCCACTGTATCCCTGATCCACAGGCCATCAAGAGGTCGTTTAGTTTGTAACCTATAAATACCCTCTACCTCCCAAGGTAGAGGGTTGGATGTTCATTTTGGAATCTAACCTTCCATGAGTTTCTCTTACTAGAATATACCACTTTCTCTCTCTAAAACCATATACTTATACGCCTATATTTGTGATTGCTTGATGTGTTTGTGAAATCCAATATTTTACAAATGGTATCAAGAGCCATGGTTTGATCATCTCTCTTACATATCCTTGGATTTCTAATGGTTTTAGATGGTTTTTGAGTTTGAGAAAGTTTAGTGGTTTTTGAATCATTTGGTTCATTCCTTGTGTTAAAGTTTGAATTTTGAGTGTACTTTTGTGTTTAGAATCATTGTAAGTGCTTGGGTTTTGATTTGGAAAGCTTGAATCACTGTGGTTGGGCTTGTTTTGGATTGAAAAGTGTGGTTTTGTAGTTTTTCATGGTAGCGACTTGAGTCTCAGAGTTAAATTTCTTCGTAGCGACTTGCTTCAGTAATTTTTAGCGAGTTGCAGTGTTAGTCGTAGCGACTTGATCGTAGTGACTTGTCTATTGAGACAAGCCGACAAACAGTACAAGTTAGTGGATTCTCCACTACGGCTAGCGACTTGGAGGGGTAGCGACTTGCTTTCACTATTTCTAGCGACTTGTACTTTTAGTTCTTAGCGAGTTGTTCCTTAGCAACTTGACTGTTTAGCGATTTGGTACCATAGCGATGTGTGTTCAGCGACTTGGGCATTAGCGACTTGGGCTTAGCGACTTGATTCACTGTAACTTGAGGTTTAGCAAGTTGCTACCTAGCGATTTGGGGATTAGCGACTTGGTTCTAAATTTTCTAGCGACTTGGATTTATTGTTCTTGGCGAGTTGTTCTATTAGCGACTTGTCTTTATAGCAATTTGGTGAATTGATACAAGTTACTCATATCTAATATCCATCAATGCAATGTCTTACATCACTGACCCTTTAATCTCCAAAGTGCTTGAACTTTATGATACCTCACAAAACAATGAAACTGGTTGCTATTCAGAATGTTCTACCTTGATTGATTCAGCAATTTATGATCAAAACACTTCACAATCTGAGTCAATATTTAAAGAGTCACACTGGTTAATGACACATGATGCAAGGCAAATGGAATGCAACATTGAGCCCTTTCAACTACTTCATCAGCACCTCAAACAACTGTTATCCACAACTATGGATCGTACATGCAGTGCTCTCCTTTGTCAGGATCTACCCACTTTAACAAGAACCGTGCTACTGAACTTAGAGCAACTGAGGCTTCAAATTACCAAAAATAAGGTATCAACTGATGATTCTAATGCAGCTCTTCAAGTAATCTTCAATCAATTTCAACCATTTATCAAGGGGGAATATTCCTCAGATTTTGATCATGACTTGACTGGAATTTCATTCAAGAAACATACTGGAATGGAAATTCATGAGTTCATAAACACATTTATTCAACTTATGGGCAATATGGAAATATACATTAAGGAAGCTGCTCAAGAGAATGATAATTTGAATGAGTTGAATGGGTGTCAATTTAAGTTAAGTGAAGGTTGTGATATGTTGGGCAATGGATCAGTTGAAAGAATGGATGATGCCGAATGCAGAATTTCAGTTGCAACAAAGGATGATGAAACCGACTGTACTAAACACAAAGGCTCAGAGTCAGAAAAGCTTGAAACAGCTTGCATGACAACTCCTGTTATGCATGTGGTGAATACTGATGACATATCTGCAAATGAACAGGTTTCATGCAATGAGGTACCCTTAACTGATCAACATAATGCATGTGCTAATGTACCTGATCAATTTGTTCCTAACTCTAAACATGATATTGTTAAATATGTCATGGTTGAACCTGAATCTAAAATTCTTAAAAATAATGACATGATTGAAAAAGGGGTTTATGATGAACTTTCAAACAAATACTCAATTCTTGAAAAATATTGTATTTCCTTGGAAATTGCAATACAACAAAAAGAAGAAAGTTTTCTTGCTGCAAAACCTTGCATTAATCAGGAATTCCCAGAATTTTGAGAATTTTTTGAAATTAACCACTTAAAAACCCAGATTTAGGATAAAGATTCAACCATATGCAATCTGAAATTACAACTCTCAGATGTGCATAAGAACGATTATCATGGGATGAACAATCCTAATCATGAGATGAGCGGTACGCTTAAATCTAGGAATGATGAATTGGCTCTATGTGTGTCCAACCTAGTAAGGGAAAATGAGTCATTAAGAATGAACTTAGTAGAGAACAACTCCAAGTTGATTGATCAAACTAACTCCTTGTTGGCAGACATTGATGCCCTCAAAGCCCAAGTTCAGGATAAGAGCTTCACTATTGTTGGATTAAAAAATGAGCTTAGGAAATCTATTGGAAATAGGGTGAACACTAAGTTTGCAAAACCATTAACCTTGGGAAATCCAATTGTTCAGAACAACTCAAAACATACTGTAGTTAGGCAACCCAATGCTTTTAGAACTGAAAGATTTAAACCATCGAAATCTAAGCTTGCCTCCCAAGGTGATGCGAATACTGTTTTGTCAAAACCAGTCACTTCACTATTTCATTCTGAGATGATGAATAAGAAACCCCAGCTTAATGTTCAAAGTCCAAAGATCATGAATGCTAGGAGTTCATCAAGCTCTCATAAGAAGCATCAAATGGCTGATCAATACCCTAAGAAGCAAACTAATTACAAAAGAACCAATACTCAAAATAAGGAAGTGCCTACATCCGAATCTACTAGCAGCTATTTCAAATGGATTCCCATTGGTAGATTATTTAAGTTTTCAGGCTCCAAACGGACTTACATACCTAGATCTTGCCTTAAGTGGATGCCCACAGGAAAACTCTTCAAGAATATTGAACCTAAAGGGATTTCTATTAAAGACACTCCTAGATCAAACTGTGCAACATCCAATAGTGAGGTTACGAATGTCACTAACCCATCTATCTGCAATACTACATGTGTTACTAGTGGAAAGTGTCCTCAGTCTTTTTCAGGTACAATGCTCAATTCAATCATGAACATCATGACTTGGTTTCCATTAGAAATGAAGATTGCTCACTCAGGAATTGTAACTTGCCAGAATTGATGTACCTCGTACTTTGACTCCTGTTCAACCTGAATCAGGACTCATTCTCTTAAATCAGTGTACAAATTAGTTTTCTGTTAAAAAAAATTAAAATCAAAATTTTCTTAATTAATTAAATCAATTTTTTTACACACAATCTGATAAAAGATATATCTCCTGTTATCGATAACATTTACGGTCCTAGAAATGTCATTCAATAATGACACGGGATCATAGATGAAGTTCGAACGAAAGATATACTCTTGTTTTAGAATAGGGGGTTAGAATTCAATCAATGTTCACTGGTGACATTGATTGAGGGGGAGAATATTTTAAGTTATCTCGTTATCTCTGTTTCTCTTTGCACCATTGTTCGACATGTATTATGTGCTGATGCATGTTTAAGTCTAGCTTCGTTATGTCCTCTGTGCTAGTTTGCTTATCTATGATATGTCACTTTTGGGTACTAGTCATATTATTCTACATGTTTTTGAAACTGTATTTGCATGCTATCTGATTAGCTCATGGTCTGAAAGTGTTAATAGTACACAATTTGAAAGATAGCGACTTGCTTTAAATATTTTGATAGGTAGCGGCTTGTCCATTATTGTTACTAGCGAGTTGCTTAGTTTGCACAAGTACATGGACTAAATGTGTTAACTTTGTAAACCTAAAATATCACTCCTTATCCCCTAGCGACTTGTCTCACATTTACATTGTTTCAAAAACTCTAAAAAGATTTTTTCTCTCGAGACTTCTTGCTAGCGATTTGTGTGTGGTAAGGTTTATATTAATCATTTTTGTCTCAAAACATGTGAATTATATGCATCCCCTAACTCAGTTTCCTTAACAGATTCCACTGCTCTTGATCCCCGTCATTTACTCTCCTCGTCTAGGTTTGTTAATGGACTCGTTGAATGAAACACTTGATATATATGTGTTAATGGATTAAAGTGTTGTTTGGTTCACTAGGATAGATGTAATCTTGCATATTTGTATGTTTTAATGGGTTTGTGAGCGACTTGTTGTATCGTTTGTATGTGGTTCGATTTGGGTTATGTTTCTGATATTGATTGTGTTTTTGGATTGATTGGACGCGTTCATTATAGCGGTTTGATTGTGTGTCTATATTGATTGGATTGTGTAAAATGCGTATGATAAGCTTTGTTCTTGGTAGCGTCTTACCAGTGTTCTTCATAGCGAGTTGGTTCATAGATTCAGTATAGCGTTCTTGCTAGCGACTTAGTGATTTCATTTGTAGCGACTTGGCCTTGTTTCTTTTGATGGCGACTTGTCTTTACAAGTTAGCGACTTACGTAAATGTTTTCATTAAGGTGACTTGCTTTGTATTTTTCTTATAGCGACTTGTTTTGACAAGTTAGTGACTTGCCATGGCGACTTGTTAATAACTTTCATGTAGCAACTTGATTTTGTCAAAATGAGTAAAGCGACTTGCTGTAAGTATTTCATACTAGCGAATTGGTTCAGGATTAATTGTAGCGATTTGTATTGACAAATTACTCTTAGCGACTTGCTATAACATTATTGTTTAAGCAATTTGTATCTGGTTCCTCTTGCAGCAACCTGAATTAACAACTTGTTTAAGAAATCTATTATAACACTTCCGTAATAGCAACTTGTCTCATGAAATCCTATTATAGCAACTTTGCTCTTCACATTTTTGACTCAAATCAACTTGTGTCTTGAAAAACTTTGTCAACATGATTTGTTACTTTGAAAATTACAAATGCTACTTAATCTAGTTCCTAAGTATGTCAATATGCTTATTGGTAATCTATCATGTATGCTACTTGTTGTGCTTGTGTCATGAGGATACATTAAAATTTGTTCAACTAACCATGTCTAATCTAACATGCTCTCGAATACTGGTGTTGTATGTGTGTTTCTACAGAATCTCAATGGCAAACCCAACTTCATCAGAGAACCTTGCTACCTCTGCTCCACCCACAGTTCTTACAGACAATGAAATTCTTCCAGTAGACAAATGGGTAGAGATTGGGAAAAGTAACTGTTATGTGGACATGGAAAGGATTCAACAAAATCCAATCTTCAAAGTGGCAATTGATATTCTTAAAAACACTAATTTCTTCAGGGCCATGACCAAGCAATGCACTATACCTTCTATTTACCTACAACAATTTTGGAACACCCTCACATGGAACAAGATCTCCGCCACTTATTCCTGCAAGCTTGATGATAAGGAATTTGAAATCACATCTGACATTATCAGCAAGGCCCTAGGAATCACACCCTGTGACCCCACCATACGATCTTCCCCTCCACCTAGTGCGGAAGATCTAATAGTCTTTCTGATTGGTTTGGGTTATCAAGTTGGCATATCAAGGGCTTCAGATATCATCACTGGAAACATGTATCAACAATGGAGAGCCATAACTACCATTCTCAACTTATGCTTATCTGGCAAAACCTCAGGGTTCGATAAAGTAAGGATACCTATTCTGCAAATCCTATGGGGTCTCGTCAATGGAATGAACATTAATGTCTCGGAACGTATTTGGGAAGAATTCTCGTTGTCAATGAACACATTTATCACCGATAGAACAAACATTCAGAATCAAGCTCAAGGAAGAAAGAAAGTACACAAACTTGTGATTCCTAGCATCATATTCTCGAAGCTTTGTATCCAGTACTTGCAACAGACTCATAACTTCAATCCCAGGAGTGAATCAATCCTCCATAATGCTAAGGATGAATTTGTTCTGGGTAATCTCACATACATTGCGAGGTGTCAATAAGGAAATCTTTGGATTGCCCATTCCTGATATTCTTCTCACAGACGATATTAAGAAGACTGATCACTTCAAATTATACAAGAAAAGGGCATCCAGATCCAATGTTGAGGACTCTCCCATTCCATCCCAACCCAAAGCTACAAAGCCCACTTCCAGCACAAAGTCCTCATATGCTGCCCTTCCCAAGAAGAGACGTGACAGATCACATCCTACTGACACTTCTTCAAAGAAGCAGAAAAAGAGAAAGAATGATGCGGAAAAAGAAATTGTTGGGGGAACTGAAACACCAAAGGGTGACAGTCAATTGGTTGACGAAGACGAGGCTAATTTGCAGCAAGGAATTAAACAAAGCATGGAAAGCCTGAACATGGGACCACCAGTTGGAGGTGTCGTGTTAAGAGAACCTGAACCAGAGCCACGCCAAACAACTCCAATCACACAAGACAAAGGGAAAGGGATTGTTGGTGTAGATGCCAAACAAGCCGCTCACATGCTTCTGACCTTCTCCTCTTCACCATCAAGAACTACCACTCAATTTGAGCTGAAGAAAAGAAGTGTTGAATCATCTTCAGCTCAAGAACAATCTGGATAGGAAAAGGAGGTATCCGAAGCACAAGAGGAAAATCCTGCATCAAGTGATACCCAATCTGTCCAAAATGATGATGAAGAGTTGCAGAAAGACTTACAGGAGAACCTTGAGTCGAGATCTGATGAAACCAGGCATATGGAGGAACCTATCCTGTCTACTGATTCACTATCCTCATTAAAGAATCTAGATACAGACCTCTCTTTCGGTGATCAGTTTATTAATGACAAACCCTCAGACACTGAGACTCTTAAGCAAGGTAATGAGAAAGAGGAAATAGAATCCATGTTTACCGTCGACATACAACAAGACACTTCAACCATCCCTCCTATGTCAGCACCATCTCATACAACCGTACTTCCACCACCCAAACCCGCTAATGATCCATCAACAGTTGTCACCATCAGTGAAACCATCACTCCTCCTGCCTCACCACCTCCTGCCTCACCTCCTCCTGTCAAAACGACTGAGCAATTGCTCGAAGAGGCCATGACACGTATTGCAACTATTGAGAAACATTTTCCTATCGCCGACCATAATCTAGATAGTTGTGTCAAAAATCTGGAGAATCTTAACCTCAATGAGATTGTAACAAAGGCAATAGAAGCAGATATTAAAGATGCGGTTGAATGGGCAATGAAGGCTCCATTACTTCAGCGATTCAAAGACTTGCCAATCTTTGACATGAGATCAGTTCTCTCAGAAAGAATGTATGAAGCAGGAGAGCATCTGGACAATACGCATAAGAAATTATACGAAGCACTCGAGGAATCGATGAGACTTGATAATTATCAGCAGTTTGTAGAGGATGTACGTGAAAGGGAAGATAAGAAGAAAAGAAAGACTGTTCCAATGAAATCAAAGGATACGCCCGGAGGCCCCAAGCCACCACCGCCTCCTTCACCTCCAACTGGAGGAGCTGGAACTTCTGGGACTGGTGGATCATCTGGCACAAACACTACACCTTCACCACAACCACCAACATCTCATCCAAAACCGACAAATCAATCCAGCTCGTCCGGTGATCAGGGTACTCAAAAGAAGTCTGCAGCATGGACCATGGTTGATTCTAGGTTTACACCCACCTTCTCCACTATCCTAGAAGATCAGGTGCTACACGAAGAATCTTATGTCACGACAGAGTCAGAATCTGAAGATGATGATGCATCCACAAAACATATCCCCAAGCCATCTGATGATGATTGGTTTGATGCATATGT
The DNA here is from genome assembly GCA_910596185.1 of Chrysanthemum makinoi. Classification (NCBI taxonomy): domain Eukaryota; kingdom Viridiplantae; phylum Streptophyta; class Magnoliopsida; order Asterales; family Asteraceae; genus Chrysanthemum; species Chrysanthemum makinoi. Next base: position 257,955,143 of record OU343222.1, on the reverse strand, counting down.
TTGGGGTGAACGCTCTAAGACCACGAGAGTTGCACCCTCAAAAGACATGAATCAAAGCTGGCTCACTGAAGAGAGACCTCAAACTCCAGAACCTTCATGGTTCATCCTAGAGTCTGACACGATGATTCCTGACAACAACTGGGCCTCAACAATCACTACCAACTATGAAGCCCCAGCTGAAGACTCACTTCTTCACATCACAGGAGATATGGGCAGCTTTATGAAGTGGTTTTGTGAACAGAAGGGAATCTCGTCCATCACTCCAAAGGATCTTGAAGGACAAGCATTCAAAATTGTCAAAGTCTTTCACTCAGATTCCAATCAGCTTCAATACCAGATGGAAGAATGTCATAAGATGCTGAGTGATCAAGTCAGTGAGCAGATTAGCCGTTTGAATGTGAACATGCCTCTTCCTCTCGGTGGTGAACCTGGACAAATGACCATTCAGTCTGAGTTCTTCTTCAACCATGACCTGGACTATCTATGTGCTCGTTCATCTGAAAGAAGACCAGCTTTATCAATTTCAAAGATGAAAGCTGCTACCTACACAGATCCGGGTCTTGAGAAGATGGTACCTGATCAATTCTGGTCTGACAAAGAACATGTGTATGACATCGAGGCTTCATATGGTATTTCTCATTGGTGGTTCAAAAAGAAGAAGTTCTACATTGAAAGACATGGAGCTGATAAAAGACGCAAAGCTGTTAGATCCAAGCTGAGGAGTCTAAGTGTTGTCAATATAGAAATCTTCCCAATCTATGGTTATGATTATCTGAAGAAGATTGTTCTTCGAAGAGCTGACTTGAAAGATCACGTGATAGAAGAAAACGACTTCAAACATCTGCTGCCAAATGACTTAGAAGATCTCTATCTTCTGAACCTTCAAGGACACCTTAACCATCTACCTGTTCGTGAGAAGAAAGCTCTCTCTGCAGCTGTCATTCTCTGGATCAGAGGCTTGGTCATTCGAAAAAGAGTTGAGGATTTTCAGCTAGGAATGGAAAGCTACCAGACCCTCGTCAACCTTACGAGACCGCAATGGGAAGCCTCAGGACATGAATTTCATCACGAATATAAAGTGATTGACACTCCTAGAGCCATCATCTTTACCAACAGATACGGGTCAAGAATGCTAATGAGTCTATACGAGCTATACAAGTTCAGTGATGGTACACTCAGGATGGTTGAACAAGAATTGAACTCAAGAGTGAAGGAAATCAAAATTGACATGAAGCCGTGGAACAAAACAAAATTCTGGTCAGAGCAGGATTTAAAGATGTGTGAAGAGTTTGTGGCTGCAATTGGTAGAAGACTTAAGACTAGAATGATTTATCGCAACCTTGAAAGTTTTGTGGGTGGTAGACTTCGTGAAGGTCATTACAAACTACTTCAACGAACTGAATAAAGACATCTTCCGGAAGTAGTTTCTGTTTTGAATTTTTGATGTGTAAAATGTGGTGTATGTACTATGAACAACTATAATGTATGTAATAGTGTTAGGTTATGTATTGTGGTTTCCCTTTTTATCTAAAAAGGGAACTTCAGTGTTGTCCACTTCAGATCATATAAAACCGGACACATTTTTCTCCAACAAATGTTTTGTTTCATACATATTTAAATCACTTGAGATCCAAAATCTCAAAGGATTTGAAATTTTTGATCGGGGGAGAAAATGTGATATAAATATGAAAGATGATAAAAGATGACCATTTTTGTCTCAAAGTGCATACTGCTCTCTAATATGTGCTAAACTCTTTTCGAATCTCGAAGCATATATTAAGGGGGAGCATTTCAAAACTAATACAAATCTTCAAGGTACAAAGATTTCCATGTTTTAACATAAGGTACCTTGATTGTGTGTTAAATGGTTTCTAAATATTTGGTAATCGTGGTTGTATTTCAAAAGATCTCTTTCCTCTATGTGATAAAATGATTTCAAATATCCTATGCACATATTGAGGGGGAGAATTTACCAAGAAAATCAAATGGCTTTTTCTACGGAATTTGTGATCAAGAAATTATTTCAAAGAACTCTTGCCTCCATGTGCTAAACAATTTCAAGATCATATGCACATGTTGAGGGGGAGGTTTTTCTACATGATCAAAACTATTAAGGTACAAAATGCTTTGATCTCGTATCACAAGTACCTTGATTATTTTTCCAAATGATTTTTCAATTGGTTTTGAGAAGGAATGAACTGTACCAAAAGACCGACCATTTTACTTTATGCATGGAGATATAAGGATGGTGAGGTTAGGTATTAGTTCCCACGATCCGCCAGAACCGGAGGGATCTACCCAAGGACAATCCACTAGATAGTGTAGAGTCCTTAGGTATGATGAAAAAAGGAGAAAAGTGAGATACGGGAAGAGTGCGGACTGAGATAGAGCTAGAACTGGAATAAACCCAACAAGGTTCTAGTTATGATGTCTCGGTAAGCACTGAAGGGGTTGAAGAATGAAAAAGAAATGAATATGAAAAGGGTGAAAAGAAATAGCCCTCCAATAATTCAACCTTAGGGCAGAAACCGGGTTCAATACATATGCTACTGGTGTTTACTAAGGTAACACTGGTATTGAAGACAAGACGTCATGGGCCCAGTGACGCACTACACTAAACTTCCCAAGCTACTCAAGTTCCTCTTAAAAGGGCTTGTTTCATTCTCACGGGGAACCGACATAGTCCATCGACTTTCTCTTTGAGATTGTTGATATTGAAGAAGGAGACCCTCTCCCTAGTCTCCGATATAGGAAACCAAATGTGCACTTTTGAGTCTAGAGCCACGAGATCATCTATAAATCTCATTAGGACACTGTCTATGAAGACTCTTTGTTTCACACAATGTGGAAAGAGAGATTATATCTTATGAGTCCTACGCATTATCCTTGTGGTATTGCCAGAACATCTGAGTGATATGCAAACATATTCACAATGAAGATGGAAAGCCTTCTGGAGCCTACATCAAACAAGCTCCTGGTGGGTGGCATGTGAGATCTATCCAATAGATCAACCATGTGACAACTGAATAGAAATAATGGGGCGATTCATAATTATGATTCAATCCTGGTTCAGGTTATGGATAGACGGATACCTTTGAAAAACCGGTCGTTGTGTTTAAAAATCTTTTCTCTGGCACATCGACTGTGTATTAATGTTTCAAAAATTAAAAGGTGTTTATGATTGATAATTGATTTTTCTTAAAACCTTCGTTGTATTGCAAAAACACTTTATTAAGAAGTACACGATTTTTTTTCAAATCTCTTTTCATCAATCAGTGAATCTCATATTCGCTGGTTCACTCACTCTGTGTTGTCTTCTTTGAGACGTTCCGGTTTGAGAACAGCTAGAGCAGCTGCGAAACCCTGTCAAGGAATTTCTTCGGAATTATACCTGATCACAGGCAGTACTTGTACTGATCAACGGGGAACCGTGGGCCGTGTTCCTCAATTCAACGAAAGTGATCAAAGACACTTTCGTGCGCTTTATTGTCAACTGTTGTATGCAGGTACGCCCGACGTTTACAGCTGATCAGAATGAAGCGGTCAATCCATAGTCGTATGCTCACTCAACACATTCACTTCTAAAGAAATCATGATTAGTGCATCAATGACTCTGATATTTTTACTCCATGCTTCTGCTACGCTGCTACAAATATCATGAATCATCTAAAGCTTCCGCTACTCTGATAAGAAGAAATCATGATCCAGAATGTGAGCATGTCGGTCCAAGTGTCACAACTTCATATGCTGGCAACACAACAATGGGTGATGTTGAGATTAACTGTGGCTGATGATCTCTATTAAAGCTCAAAGGTCATCAATGTGGATCAGCTCTATAACCTCCACGAAATACACTTTGTAGTTGTACAATGATGAAATCACCACGGAAGCACAAAGTTTGAATATTTTGATGATTTGATGTCTACGAGCTCAAGAAAAAAGTCAAGAATAGATTGCTAGGATTCAAAATGTAAATCATGGGATGACCTCCCTTAGGGGGAGATTGTTAGGAATTAGAAATTCCATAAGTGAAGAGTCGGTCACCCCAAATATTATCTAGCATAAGTTAGCTTGTAGACATGTCGTTTGTTACGTTATTTAGTAGTTATTTAGTTAGTTTGTAGCGTAGAATAGTTTAGTGTATCACCGTGGAGGAAGGACGGGTCTTTACCCACTGTATCCCTGATTCACAGGCCGTCAGGAGGTCGTTTAGTTTGTAACCTATAAATACCCTCTACCTCCCAAGGTAGAGGGTCGGATGTTCATTTTGGAATCTAACCTTCCATGAGTTTCTCTTACTAGAATATCCCACTTTCTCTCTCTAAAACCATATACCTATACGCCTATATTTGTGATTGCTTGATGTGTTTGTGAAATCCAATATGTTACATAAGCCAAGACCACAGCCACGACTAATGTCAAAGCTGAGTCTCAAGACCATGGTAGTCAAGACCAAAGCCACGGCAAGGCCATGGCTAAAGCCTCAAGGCTTATTTACCCAAGACCGTTAACTAAGGTGTTAACCTTGGCAAATCAACACCAACACAGACCAAACGACATAACTTTATATACTTACATTATCAATTGATCATATTTATGAAATGACGTGAACTTATAAACTGCCATTATATTTCGAAATAACCAAACAGCCTAAGGATTTCACAACTTTCATTTTACTTTGAAAATGGCAAGAATCGAATTACGGAAAACAACTAAACCTACTTTACAAACCGTATAACCATATGACACTTATGATATATAAACAAAACATATGTCTTATCTACTAAAGTGCTACAATACTAGGGAGCTTCATGTGAGGGGTTCCATTTGGGTAAACGGATCGACGAGTTACTGGATTTACGAATTAAAGTGTCCTAACTCCTCGAACGTTTACTACATAACCTCTGAATTGTGATGGCCTGAACGGTAGTACGATGTATATAAACTAAACATGTTTTCACAACTATACCATTTCTATAAACGACAAACACAAAAACCATGTACTACATCATGATCAATATAAAGACGTATATAGGCTCGTTATTTCTTTTGCATCATTATTTCAAACCTAAGTCGCAACATCCTATTCTAGGTTGCTCGTAGAAGTTCTCTAGGCATATTCATCATTCTCATTATACATTAGATATCATTTAATTTGAGGTGAGTTCATAGCCCCACTCTCTATTACTTAATTGTTTTACAAACCCTTGGGGGAGATACATGCTTTATTTTAAACCGAACACATTGCTTTCAAACTGTATATTTATCTGATTGTCATATTGTCACTAAGTAACCATCATTTGCCAAACATAAGTCCCTAAATCATGAACCATTAATCACTGGAGAGAGTGAGCATGAATATTGTGAATAGATCTATTGGGATTGACGAATCCCGTTTGTGTTGACCGGGTAGGCAAACAAACGCACTATATTTGAGTAACATTAGGTAAAAACGGCAATTTTACCTATTAGGGCTGGTACCAACAATTTCTCCAATTAATATTGGAACACGTTAACGTCTTGGTTGCATGAGCTTGGTGACAAACAAAAGCGGGCTCAAGTATCATATACTTGAGGCAGTCGTATCAAATAAAAGCGGGCTCAAGTATCATATACTTGAGGCAGCCGTAACAAACAAAAGCGGGCACAAGTATCATATACTTGAGGCAGCCATTTCAAACAAAAGTGGGCTCAAGTATCACATACTTGAGGCAGCCGTATCAAACAAAATTTGGCTCAAGTATCACATACTTGAGGCAGCCGCATCAAACAAAAGCGGGCTCAAGTATCATATACTTGAGACAGCCGTACCAAACAATAATAACTGTTTTGTTTTCAAACCATTGGTGTAAGTCTAATTAACTCACACTACCAACATAATGTGTTCAACCATCAAACAAACTCTATGAATTTCACTCAACCTTTGTCTTGACAGTTTTAAGCATGTATTTCAGGTCCATAATGTCGGAAGCTGGCACGGAAAAGCAAGGACTAGATCAAGAAGGCTATAATTATTTTATCATTTAAAAAACATCAAAGACTTTATATTGATGTATTTTGTAAACAATGGAACCAACTGGGACCTATTTTGTAAAATCTGATATATTTAAATAATTTGAATGATAAATCCTTTTCAAAACGACTCCTTTAGAGATCGTTTTCTATTATTATGACTGTCGTACCATGAAGTAACACTCAGTTTGAATTCCGCTGCATATCACGAAATTGGGGGTGTTACAGATTGGTATCAGAGCCACAGTTATATAGAAACGGGTCTAATCGAGACCTAAATTATAACCGCTTTTACAAACAAAACATTTTATTGCCTTTCGCTCTCCGTGCCTTCCATCCTCCAGACGATTATTTGACTTCTAGGTAGTTTATGCTACACAAACATACTAGTATATTGATATATATACTCAACATATTTTCAATCATTTTAGCTAAACGATAGACTAAACATATCTGCGTAGGCCTATTCTAAGGCATTGCGGCACAATCGTATTTTCCCAATCATGTATCTACTCGTGCATTTTAGGATTACGAAACTTTATCCAATACATTGTAACTGATTACAATGGTCTTTCCTACTTCCCAGACATTGTGAGATACAATGGTCTCATTCATTTTTCAAGACACTGTGAGATACAATGGTCTTTATTACGTTCTCAGACACTGTGAGTGATACAATGGTCTCTATTACGTTCCCAGATATTGTGAGTTACACAATGATCTCTCCATCATTTCTTAAGATATTGTGAGTTACACAATGATCTCTCCATCATTTCTTAAGACATTGTGAGTTACACAATGATCTCTCCATCATTTCTCGAGACATTGTGAGTTACACAATGATCTCTGCATAAGACATTATGAATTACACAATGATCTCTCCATCATTTCTCGAGACATTGTGAGTTACACAATGATCTCTGCATCATTTCTTAAGACATTGTGAGTTACACAATGATATCATTTCTCGAGACATTGTGAGTTACACAATGATCTCTCCATCATTTCTCAAGACATTGTGAGTTACACAATGATCTCTCCATCATTTCTCAAGACATTGTGAGTTACACAATGGTCTAATTTACTTCACAGACAATGTAAGTTATACAAAGTCTCTAGAAATTATCTTATAAACCTTATGTGATATTGTTTTACATGAAACCCGTCACAATCTAACGATTTCCCTAATGGAAATACAAGAAATAAGATTTCTAAAGGACAAACTGATTCATCATCTACAAAAGCTGAAGTTCGACAACTTTCTATACATTCATCAAAGTCCTATTTTGAAACCTTCATTGTTAAAAGTTCGTGATTCTAGCAAAGTATGGACTATTTTAGAATTACTTAAGATTTCCTTTCCACACGTATCTACCCATACTATCTTTTATGCAATGGAATGTGAAAACATATGTTACAAGTCTTTTATGGCCATGACTTGCAACTGAATGGTTTGATATCGCCTTTACTTAGTGGACAATTTATCAAAAGCTATGGACATATCACAAGTATACCTAATTTAGGTATTTGGATAATTTATCGAACCTCGGCTAAATATAGCCTAATCACCTATATTTAACCTAGGGACAGTGGAACATAGTCTGATTAACTATGTTCGACTTAAATTTTGCAAACACTGAGAATAGTTATACAAGGGTTATATTCAGGTTAATTTCCTACTTAAACTCGATAAACCACTAGAATTCATTAAAAAGATGTAGAGACATGATAGTGTCTTACCACTAAGCGAGATCTTTATACATAATTAAACTACCTAATTTCATTCTTGAAAGTTTTCATTTATGAAATAATCCTAACTACTATCTTGGGATAGTCATCAAATATTCTCGTCATTTCTTAGAAGTACTAGCCTGTTTAGGCTTCAATGATATCATTCCGCCATAATCCTTTACAATCCACTTATGATTTTAAAGCAAACTTGACATCTCTACCTAAGAATAATGGTAAACATACACTACCTTCTAATCATCAACATATCACATCATTATCTGAACCTCATTGAACGTCAGTATGTAAAACTTCACAGTACCACGTTTCTTTCAAACACTAGTAGACATAAACACTATACGATATAGCCTTCATCCCGAAACCACCTAAGACATGATCAACTTTGGAAATGGCTTGGATAACCACTTGCCACTATCAAGACTTTCCTACAAACGACAATTATCACCTCATTATAAACCATTTCGCATCAACAATATCTTATACCTTTAGATTATCAACTTAAGCCACCACCAAAAACATAAAATGCTACATAACACGTTCTATGGCCAGAAACTCAAGAACGCAAAGATTAGAATTCGACGCATATACCCACATTTTTCTAGACAATTCAACATCAGAAAACGCACACTGAATTCCGGGACGGAATTCCCATTAAGGTGGTGATACTGTAACAACCCGCATTTTCGGGTTACTTTTCATTTTTTTGAAAAGTTACTATTCACTTTTACTATTCAATTTCACTATTCATCCCGTAAAATTTTTATTTCACATTCTCGTAAGTTAATTTATTTTAGTAATAACCTGAGAGTTTGACAATCGTTAGATCATCTTCGCAAAAGTTATTAAGAAAACACCGTCTTAAAGTTTCGTTTTGGTCGAAACACCATTTAAACATCCCGCGCATAACGAAAATCAACTCTGACAATTTTTCTCACATCAGATTAATTTTTAGATCACTCATAATCAATTAGAGAATTTTTAAGATTTCATTTAAATGTTACCAAATAAACCCTGAGTCGTACGAGACTAAACTTACGTTTTAAACAATTCTACTTAGACCAAGACTTAACCATTCCTACACTGTGTTTTCTAAGATGTTTTGAAACTTTTACATTTTTTTGGAAAAGTCAAACATATTTCCCTCCGCCTTTGACTATAAAGAAATTAACCTTGTACGTTCTACATTTTTGCTTAAATCGCGTAACTTTTAGACTTCACGTATAACTGTTAAGTTATCCCACGTATAACGAAAACCACATTTTGACATCTCATATCACTTATAGACTAATTTGATTCTACTTTAAGTAAATTCACGGTCATTTCCCTTAAATCTCGTTCTTTTCTGATAAATTGTGAATTACCCGTTTTTGACCCGTGTTTCCAGCTTTAAGCAGCGTTTTTGCACCCAATGAGACTTATCACTCATTTTATATTTTTTATATAGAGTATAATGATGAGTTTCATCATTCCTGTAAGTTTTGTATTTTTACGATACCCGGTTTTACGTTTTATGGCTTAACAACTTACGGTTGGCATTTTACGGAACCAAATCATGATCTAAACTCAAGATAATACCAAGACTTATCATCTAAGTCTAGTCACACCTTGTGACAGCCCATAAGGGGGATGAGTCACCTTGGTGTTGGCTTGATCCTAACCATGCTCCATTTTGATGGTTACATGTGTCCAAACTTAACCATGGTTAACATTTAACCCAATATATGGTTAACCAAACTTACCCTCTTATAAATAGCAAGTGAAAGACATCCCAAAAACCCTCATACACCTCTCTTGGTTGTTCATATCATAAAACAAACATACCTTCCATAATTTGATCCATAACTCCAAGTTTATGCTAAGAACTTTCAAGTAGCAAGTTACTACATCAAATCTCTAGCAAGTTTAAGTGATCTTCTTGAGTTTAGATCCACTCAAGTCACTTAGTACTTCATCACCAATCCTTCAAGATTACAAGGGTGCCAAGGTGTAGAAATCTAGCTCAATCCAAGGTCCTAAGTGTTCAATCAAAGTCCTATCCTTACTACTTACTCCTTTCTTGATTGAAAGCCAAAAGTTGTAAGCAACTAATCACCACCATCATCTCATGTTTATTATTCATAATATTGACAATTTCATGCTATATATATGGTTACTATGTTGATTCATGATGTACATATACTCAATCACATGTTGTTGGGATATGAAAGTGTTGAAGACATGAAAGTACTGAAGATATGAAAGTACTGTAAGCTGCAAAGTACTGGAAAAAGTCAAAGAGTCAAAGTACTGCTAAAGAAAAAGTCAAAGTACTGCACCTAAAAGTCAAAGTACTGTAAGAACAAAAGAACTGTTATTCGTTTATGGAAAGTATTGTATTCTATGTTTAGATTACTTGTCGTACAAGGTTACAAATTGTAAACCGACTAGTATATCCTTGAGCCTATAAAAGGACTCCTAGATTGGCATTAGATGTACGAGTCTATGAGTTTTAGAGTTTACGAATTCACAAGTTAATTAGTGTTTTAGAGAGAAGTTCGATTATCTTAGAGTTGTATTAGAGTATCTGCATAATAAGCAGATTTAGAGTTTATAATAAAATGTTATTCTTCTTAGCTTTGTTAAGTAAATTCCGCATACTTGATAAAGATTGCTCAGTGTTTCTTTGTTAATAACTTAGGATTTATCCGAGGTTATTAAACCTTAACAAGCTAGTTAAGTTAGTTTGATTAAAGTATATCGATCCAACAAGTGGTATCAGAGCTTGTGTGGAAACTCTGACTAGGAAGCAACCCTACTTCAACAATATTCAAGATGTCGACCGAAGCTGTTCCACCACCCTCAATCACCTCACTCAGAATTCCAATAATCAAGAAGGAGAATATGATCTCTGGTGCATGAAGATGAGGCAGTACATTGCCATTCTGAGACCATGCTCTATGGAATGTAATTGTGAATGGGAATGAAGTTGTTCCAGAACCCATTGATATTCCTGGACAACCCAAGGCACCTAAGCCAGTATTACCAGCAGCAACCTTAAGGAATCAAGAGAAGGCACTCAACATTCTCTTATCTGCCATTCCAGATAGTCATCTTCTAAAATTTTATGATGCTAAAGATGCTAAGCAGCTCTGGGCTGCTCTCAAGACCAGATTTGGAGGGAATGAAGCCTTTAAAAAGATGCACAGAAATTTCTTTGAAGCAACAGTTTGAAACTTTCACAGTTGGTGAAGAGAGAGTCTTGATCTTTGCATATGATAGGTTTCAGAATCTTCTCAACATGTTGGAGCTATACAAGGCAGAAGTATCAGTTGAAGATGCTAATTTGAAGTTTCTAAGGAGTTTGCCATCTTCATGGCATGTGATTGCTACAATGATAAGAGGACAACAAGGTTTGGATGTCATGGACTTTGATGATCTCTATCATCAACTTAAGGTGTATGAGCATGAGATGAGTGGTCAAACAAGTTCTAAGTCTCACAGTATTGCTTTTTCTATCATCTGAAAAGAAGGCCAGTACTTCCCTTAAAAGTATTGTTTCTCCTCAAAGTACTGTTTCTCAAAGTACTGCTGTCTACACACCCCCCTCATATGTTCAGCAGACCCCACCACCTACCACTATGGCCTCAGATGAAGTTATGTGCTCCTTCTTTGCACAACAAGCTAGTTTACCTGTCACTTATGAAGAAGATCTAGCACAAATTGAAGAAGATGCACTTGAAGAAATTGATATCAGGTGGCAAGTTGCTATGATCACTGCGATGATCAAAAAGTACATGCAGAAGCAGGCAAAAGCATTGATTTCAAACCAAAACAGGGCATAACTTTTGACAAATCTAAAATTGAATGCTTCAATTGTCAAAAGACTGGTCACTTTGCGAGGGAGTGTAGGTTTGCTAAGTATCAAGCAAACAGGACATCTGAAAAGCCAAAACTTGAGCTTAAGGAAATTCCAATTACTGAAACAAAGGCTTTGGTTGCTCAAGAGAAGTTATCAGAAGTTGACTGGAGTGAAGAGTTTGATGATGAACCTGTGACTTACTGTATGGTAGCAGTGGAAGAAGAAATTGAAGATTCAGTAGAAGCATTAGATTGGAGCACTGTTTTTTTGAAGAACCGAACATCTTGTTTGGAATCGATGATGGCTTTGAAGGATTTGACTAGAGCAAGGAAAGTGAAGATGATCATGTTCAACTAGCATTGGTGGCTACTTCACCAAATCAATCTCCTATCTCTGAGGTATGCTCAAATTGCTATGATTTTTATCATAAATTACTTAGCAGTTATGTGATTGAGAGAGATAATTGTGTTAAGGCTAGGTCTGAGGTAGCAGGTTATCAAATAACCTTAGAATCTATGGAAGCCAAAATCTTAGCACATGAAACTAATGAAGTAGCTTGGGCTGAAAAATATGAACAACAGGATTACCAATTAAAACTTAGTGAATGGAAATTAAACTGTAAAATTGCTGAAATTGAGAAATTAACTAAGGAAAGAGATGATTTGTTAACTAAGTTTGCTGCTTGGGGTGAAGCTGGTGCGTCACATGTTTCTTATGTTCTAAAACAGCATAGAGCCTACCTTAAAACTGGATTAGGTTTTGGAATGGATTTTAGTAAGTTAGAAGAAAACCAATCTAGTAATCAGGATGAAGGTGAATATGAGGATATAACCACTAGTGATGAAGAACTCATTAATTATGTAGATACATCTAGTAATGATGGTTCCATAAGTGATTCACCTCATGAATATAAGAAAGCTAATGATTATCATGCTGTTCCTCATTCCACTGGCATTCATCAACCTCCTAGGCCTGATGTTTCTCGTTTTGGAGTAGACAGTCTAGAGTTTAGGAAAAAGCTAGTTGCTCAATCTAAGTCTGAAAAACCCAAAGAACCTGTTGAAAACGATGTTCAAAATCAAGCAGTACCTTTAAATCAAAGTACTGCTCCACAAGCAGTACCTTCTTCAAAACCTTTTCAAAACAGTACGGCTAAACCTTTTTGGGATAATTTTGGTCAAAACAGGTTTAATCATTCACCAAGAAGGCAAAATAATTTTGGGCATAGACATAGAAGATGTCACTTTGGAAGTATGGGTCAAAAACCGTGTTTTGTGTGTTTTAGTCCTACTCATCTAATTAAAGATTGTGAACATCACTCAGAATACCTTAGAAAAATTCCAAAGAACAGGATGCCAACCGAAACCTAGAGAGCACAAACCAGTTTGGAATAATTCAAATAGGGTTAATCACAGAAATTTCTCACCGGATCATAGATACCCACACCAGCGAAAACCTTTTTCAAAACCTTCAGTATCTCACGGTACTTTCCAAAGTACTGTTAACTCTGGACCAGTACTTTCTCAAAGTACTGCTCAGACAAAACAAGGTACTGATCACACTACTTGGTATAAGAATCCTAGGAGATCTCACTATCAACCTAGAAGGTATTACAATTCACATAGGAGATTTAGATCACAGGAACCAAGTGTTAAAACAAAATGGGTTAAGAGGGAAAGTACTGCAGAGGGACAGACAGTACTTTCAACCAAAAGTGAATCTGATGTTTTTGTGATACAAGAAAAAGAGATTTGTGTTGAAAAGCCAGAAAGTTTTGAAAAACCACATGATAAAGATCAAAAGATAATTCTAGATCATCATCTGAAAGATAGTGGAAATTACATACTCAAAGAATTTGAGTTTGTAACTCCACAAGGGGAACACAAGTCAGTAATGGCTTGGGTTCCTAAAAGTTACTAACTCTTTTCTTTATGTGCGGGGCAACCCGAAGAGGAGCTTAAAGATCATCTTATTGTGGATAGTGGTTGCTCTGGAAGTATGACAGGAGACAAAGAGATCCTTTCTGATTTTAGGAAGATTAGTGGAGGAAGAGTTGCATTTGGGAATGATCCAAATGGAGGAAAGATTACTGGAAAAGGGACTATCAAAGCAGGGCTTATAGATTTTGAGAATGTTAGATATGTGAAGGAGTTAAAGTTCAATCTATTGTCAGTATCACAAATCTGTGATAAAAAGCATCTGTGTTATTCACTGACACAGAATGTCTTATCCTTTCCTCTGACTTTAAGCCTGTTGATGATGAATTAGTAGTTCTTAGAGTACCAAGGACAAATGATGTGTATAGTTTAGACATGAAGAGTCTACATTCCTATGGAAGAGCCACATGTTTGGTGGCTAAAGCAACATCTGAAGAGGCACATCAATGGCATAGAAGATTGGGCCATGTTAACTTCAAGAATATCAACAAACTGGTCAAAGGCAATCTAGTTAGAGGTTTACCTTCAAAGACTTCCTGCAAGAAGCTTGGCATGCAAGAAGGGTAAACAACACAAAGCTTCCTGCAAGAAGCTTGAGGAGAGATCTATTAGAGAACCCTTGGAGCTTTTGCATATGGATTTGTTTGGACCTGTTTCTGTGGCAAGTTTAAACAAGAAAAAGTACTGCTTAGTTGTAACAGATGATTGCAGTAGATTCAGTTGGGTATTTTTCTTGGGTTTTAAAGATGATACTTTTGATGCTATCCAGACACTGATTATTGCTCTTGAAAACCAATTGAGACTCAAGGTTAGAGGTATTAGATGTGACAATGGGACTGAATTCAAGAACAAACTTATGGATGAATTTTGTGCAAACAAAGGCATAAAAAGGGAGTTTGGTATTGCACAACACCACAACGAATGGTGTTGCAGAGAGGAAGAACAGGACTTTGATTGAAGCAGCAAGAACAATGTTAGCAGATTCTCACCTACCTATTTAGTTCTGGTCAGAAGCTGAAAGTACTGCTTGTTATGTACTTAACAGAGTTTCAGTCACTAAACCACAGATGAAGAAACCTTATGAATTGCTGATGGGAAATAAACCCAACATTCGTTTTATGAAACCTTTTGGATGCCCTCTTACTATTTTAAACACTATTGACAATCTGGGGAAGTTTGATGGCAAGTCAGAAGAAGGATACTTATTGGGTTATTGCACTAACAGTAAGGGCTTTAGAGTATACAACAAAGTTACTAAGAATGTTCAAGATTGTCTTCATGTTGAGTTTTTAGAAGATCAAGACAATGAGAAAAGTAAAGGTCCTGATTGGATGTTTGATCTTGAGGTTTTAACTCCATCTATGAACTATGTACCTGTTAGAGAAGAAAATCAACCAGTGAACAGTGGAGAAGATTTACAATATGTTGTTCATGGAGTTCATATTAGACCTGATGTTGTTCCTGATGAAGATCCTGTTAGTCCAAAACAAAGTACTGAAGTTCCAAAACAAAGTACTGTTGCCCCACA
Source organism: Chrysanthemum makinoi (assembly GCA_910596185.1). Classification (NCBI taxonomy): domain Eukaryota; kingdom Viridiplantae; phylum Streptophyta; class Magnoliopsida; order Asterales; family Asteraceae; genus Chrysanthemum; species Chrysanthemum makinoi. The sequence continues at coordinate 257,940,079 of OU343222.1, read as the reverse complement.
GCAAAGTACTGTTGTTCCAGAATCCTCTTTATCTGCTGAGGATCAATCTATTCACGAGGAACTTAATCAGATTCTTCTTCAAGATGTTTTAGCACATTCTTACACTGATGAACAAAGGAGAGCTTATGAAGAGGCAAAGAAGAAAAACAAGACTGCAGAGTACTCTCACAGTACTTTGGACAGTACTTTCGAACAAAGTACTGCTGCACCTGTTGACAGTACTTTAGATGATTTGGATGCTCATACCATGCCTGGATTAGAAGATACTGATGATGAATTTGAAGATGAAGGTATTTTCCCAAATTCCAATGAAGGTGCTGATGTTACTAATTTAGAGGATACTTATGGAGTTCCACAGTCTCCAAACTTAAGAACTCATAAGGATCATCCTTCTGATCAAATCATTGGTCCTTCTACTTCTGGAGTGCTGACTGGACACAGAGCTAAGACTTTTTCTACACCTCACAATGCTTTACTTAGCTTTGTGTCTAACAAAACAGGTTTAATCATAAGGACCATCAAACCTGCTTATTTACTTGTTTTATCTCTCAAGAAGAACCCAAGAATATTGCTCAAGATTTGACTAAAGAAAGCTGGGTTGAAGCTATGCAGGAAGAACTTCTTCAATTTAAACTTCAAGAGGTTTGGGTTTTATGTGATCTTCCAGATGGGAAGAGAGTTATTGGAACCAGATGGGTTTTAGGGTCAAAAGAGATGAAAGAGGTAATGTTATCAAGAATAAGGCAAGGTTAGTAGCACAAGGATATAGACAAGAAGAAGGAGTAGATTATGATGAAGTGTTTGCTCCTGTAGCAAGAATAGAAGCTATTAGAATATTTCTTGCTTTTGCTTCTTATATGGGATTTCAAGTTTACCAGTTGGATGTCAAGAGTGCCTTTTATATGGCAAGATTACAGAGGAAGTTTATGTCAAACAACCTCCTGGTTTTGAAGATCCTAAACACCCAAACAAAGTCTACAAGGTGGTTAAGGCTCTTTATGGCCTTCATCGGGCACCTAGAGCTTGGTATGAGAGACTCTCCACATTCTTATTGCAACATGGATATAGAAGGGGAGCTATTGACAAGACTTTGTTTATCAAGAGAGACAAGAAAGATATCATGTTAGTTCAAGTTTATGTTGATGATATCATCTTTGGGGCTACCAAACCGTCCATGGTTAAGGAGTTTGAGCAGCTGATGCAGAAAGAATTTCAAATGAGTTCAATGGGTGAGTTGACTTTCTTTTAGGTTTTCAGTTAAGCAGTCAAAGGAAGGTATTTTTATCAGTCAAGACAAGTATGTTACAGACATACTTAAAAAGTTCAATTTTGATGATATGAAGGCTGTTACTACACCCATTAAATCAATCAATTCATTAGGCAAAGATGAAGATGGACAACCTGTTGAAGTCAAGCTTTATAGATCCATGATTGGCTCTCTTATGTATCTCACTGCATCAAGGCCTGATATTATGTGTGCAGTTTGTCTATGTGATAGATATCAAGTCTCACCAAAGATCTCTCACATGAATGCAGTAAAGAGAATCTTCTGTTATTTGAAGCAACAACCAAAGTTGGGGTTGTGGTATCCAAAAGAGTCACCTTTTCACTTAGAAGCTTTTTCAGATAGTGATTATGCAGGTGATAACTATGATAGAAGATCAACCACTGGAGGATGCCAATATCTTGGAAGAAGATTAGTTTCCTGGCAGTGCAAGAAACAAACAATTGCAGCAACATCCTCTACTGAAGCTGAATATGTAGCTGCTGCAAGCTGTTGTGGAAACGTTTTGTGGATGCAAAATCAGCTCTTGGACTATGGATTTAATTTCAAGAATACTCCTATTAACATTGATAATGAGAGTACTATTTGTATTGTGAAGAATCCAGTCTATCATTCCAAGACCAAGCACATACATATTAGGCATCACTTTATCAGAGATTGCTATGAGCACATGCTTATTAATGTGATTAAGGTTCACACAGATGATAATGTAGCTGACTTACTCACCAAAGGTTTTGATGTTTCTAGATTCACTCACTTGGTGGTGAGCATTGGCATGATTAACTACTGAGCTACATTTAAGGGGTGGACTATTTAGTATTTGTATAGTCCTGTGCATTGCTTGAGGAGAGGATGCTTATGTATACTTAGTTGATATTGGAGAAATTGGAAAAGTACTGTTTTTCGTGAAAGTACTGCTTGGAAAGTACTGCTTGGGAAAGTACTGCTTACGTGGAAGTACTGTTTGTCTTATTAAAGTACTGTTCCAACGGATATCTTGAGGGGTCATTAATGCTAACGGTAACAATGTTATTTTAGGTTGTGATTTTTCAAATCTCACCTATAAATACCTACTTTCCGATTTTCCCTCTCATATTGATACATTAGAATCTTTTCCATCTTTCTCTCTTCATATTCATATTCTTGAATTAAAATTCTTTTGTGCTTACATAATCAACAATGGCGAATCGTCCTACTGTTTCAAAGCATAATATGGTCGCTAATTTGGATAAGACTGACGCAAATATATTTTTTCATGATATGATTGATTATCTTACTGGTTCGCCTATCAGTTATGCTCTTTTAGTGAAGCCAGATATAATTGAGCCCTGGATTCAAGAATTTTGGGCTAATGCTAGAGATAACATGGAGAATGACGAATATAATATTAGATCAACAGTTCTTTGGAAGAACTGTTAAGATTCTGAAGATTTCATCGAGAAGATTTATTGTTCAATGATGCAGATGGGGCTCTAAGGTTTGATAAGCAGTTGATATGGGATACTTTTCGACATATTGGTTATGAAGGATCTTTGAATGAACAAACGTTTAGAAAACAATTATTTTGTCCCCATTGGAAGTTTTGGTTCATGTGTTGCTCCATTGCATAAGTGCTAAGAGTACCTCTTGGGAGCAGTTTGGGTCAAATATAGCATCTGCTATGGTTGGGTTAGCTATAGATAGAGTTTTTAACTTCTCAAGGCTAATATTGGATGGAATGCTCTCACATATCTCACATGGATCTACTTGGCTGATGTACCCAAGGTTTATACAGGTTTTCTTGAACAAGCAACTTTCTGATGTGCCAAAACCTACAGCTTTATTGCCTGTTGTTGTTCAATAATCAAAGATTTTTACCTTTATGGCTAAAAGGAGTGTTTTATTCAGGGGTCCAGATACTCCTTTAACTACTTCCATGATGGATGTTGTTCAAGCTGTTAGAGCTGATACGGAAGCTGATGAGACTATTGGAGGTACTGCATCTGCAGGTACTGCTTCTGCAAGTACTGCTTCTCCACAGGCTACATCAAAAGAAGGTACTGCATCTCTACAAGGTATTGCTTCTCCTAGTCCTGAACTTCAAGAAGATGTTGCAGTTTCACCTTCTCCATCTCCACAAAGGTCTGTTCCTGTTTCTCATTCAAAGGATCATTCACCTATTCAAGGAGAGGATTCACATACCATACCTCCTGATGAACTCACATTGGATACTTATGTTTTGACAAGGGAGTTGGTCATGTTGAAAAAGACTACTGAGGTTCAAGCCAAACAGATAAAGAAATTAAAACTGAAGTTTAGATGGCTCAAGACTTTTGTGTGGCCATTGGTTCAAGAATTTCGTATCTGGGTTAAATCAAAGAAAAAGGCGCAAAAGCAGTCTCGAAAAAGCAAACGCCAAAAGGATCATCAACAATCTTCTGTCAACTTGGGGAGGAATTTAGAAGAAGATAATTTGAAAGAAGATGTTGAGAAGGAGAAAGAACCTGAAAGTACTGATGAACAAGAAAAGATCAATCAAGGTACTGATGTACAAGAGGAACAAGTTCAAGATACTGAACAACAAAGTACTGAACAACAAGGTACTGAACAACAAAGTACTGCTCTTCAACAGCAAAGTACTTTTAGACAAGAAGTGATAACTCCAAGAGATTTGAATTTTGAAGAGAAGCGGTCCTTCTACAACTGTTATACAAGAAGAGGAGGAAGCTATACTCAAACCAATTCATTCTGCAAGTGATGATGAGTTCATTACTACACTTTTAGAAGATTTATCACAACCTAGAGGTGGTGTTACTATTAGAGAAGTGCAAGAAGATGAACAACAAAGAACTTCTCAACCTGCAATTGATCCTAAGGATAAAGGGAAAGGTGTTTTAGTAGAAGTAAAGAAGAAGAAACTTACTTTGGCAGAAATTAGAGAAATTGAAGTTGCTAGGAATGAAGCTGCTGCTAGAAAACTTCAAGAAGAGTTAAATGCTAAAGATGGAGCACTCAAGAAGTGAAGAAGCTCAAAGTAGAGAAGCGGCTAAAAAGTTGCAAGAGCAATTAGATGCTGAAGCCGATGAACCATTACAATCACCTAATCCTGTTAGATATATGCCTAGAAGACCTAATTTAGCTAAGGACAGGAATGCTATAATGGCTTATTTGAAAGGTCAAGGGTATAAAGGATTGCAGAAACTGAATTATGTTGACATGAAAAGACTATATGATGCTGAGACAGAAACTTATAAGAAGAGTGTTGCAGATATCAAGGATTTTAGAGAAGAAGCTTCTTGGACTAAAGCTGAAAGGAAAAAGAGCTTAAAAAGAAAAAGAAAAACTGATGTTACAGATAGACAGTTTTCAAAGAAAGAAAAAGTTGAATTAAGATCTGAGTCTAAAGATGCATTAAGAAATTATCTCAGAGTGGTAGATTTTGATTATTCAAAAGAAGATACAAACATGAAGATGAACAGATTAGTGCTTTTGATATTGTGAAATCCAAAGAAGGAGATTATATGATTTTTCATAAGGAAGATGAAAGCTTCAAAGTTTTCAATAGGTTATGGGATTTGTTACATATTATAGATAGAGTGGATCTATTCTATCTATATAATGTGGTAAAAGCTTATTTTAGAGATATTTCATCAGAAGGAATTGGTGCGGTTTTGCTTGGAGATCTTATAACCATGTGGGAAACAGAAGAGGAAAGCACTGATGATATATGGAAGAATCAAGAAAACTGGGAAATTGTTTGCTGGCGATTCTTTGAAGAGTCCGGAGTTCATGTTTTAGAGCTGGAGAATGGTAAAATGATACACATGTTTGTAAACAGAAGATATCCTCTCACAGTTGATCTCATGAGAAGAATGCTAGAGCATGGATTGGAAGTAGAAGAGGATAATGAAACCGCTTGCATGGTTATCAATTTATTTATCAACTGGACTACCATTGCTGAAGAAGATGAATAAACTGGTATGAATTTTATTGAATAATTTATTTTTGATAAATCATTACTTTATTCAAAGTACTGGCGATCAAACAAGATTACTTTCATCAAAGTACTGCTTGCTGTTTTTTAAACCAGTTAAGTGATTTTTGAAAGAAACCTTTTGCTAAAGTATAAAATATTTTGAAACAAAGGTTAAATGAATTAAATGGATTTTGAGATGGAAACATCAATAGGTAATCAATCCACCATGGTTACAAAAAGATTGACTAATCCATGAGCAAACGGCTCTGGTAAAGATCTATCAAATCCGTTTTTAGTTGACAACTTGCTAATAAGTTGTATGGTAATCAACTCACCATATCAGTTAATGTGAAGAGTTGGCTAGCCCACAAGGAAAATGGCTTGTGGTAAAGGCAGTGGAAAAACCATTATTGGTAATTAGTTCACCATTAGATAGAAGAACTAACTAGTCCAGAAGGGACAGCTTTTGGTAAAGACAAATCAAATCCGTTGATAGCTGATGATTTGCTAAAAATCATATGGTTATCAATGTACCATGGTCTTATACACTTAAACATTTGGCTACTCAAAGATAATGGCTTTGGTAAAGAGATCTAAATCCATTAAATTTTCAATGATTCACCTCTCACAGGAGTTAACACACTGGAAGTGATGAGAATAGTATGCAACTTAAACTGAATTAATGTACAAATTGTCATATGTTGCTGTGTTGCTGAAAATATGGAGCTTGCTGAATCTTTCTGAGAAAGAACAATTCTAAGAGATACTTTGACAAGCACAGTTACTACAGAGATATACTGAAAAGACTAAGAAACAATATGTCCTTAAAGATGAAGCTGTAAAAGATACATTCACAAAGGAACTTGAAGTCAAGCAAGTAGAATTCAAGTTAGGGGAGGATTGTGGGGATATGAAAGTGATGAAGACATGAAAGTCTGAAGATATGAAAGTACTTGTAGTACAAAGTCTGGAAAAGTCAAAGAGTCAAAGTATTGCTAAAGAAAAAGTCAAAGTATTGCACCTAAAAGTCAAAGTACTGCAAGAACAAAAGAACTGTTATTCGTTTATGGAAAGTATTGTATTCTATGTTTAGATTACTTGTCGTACAAGGTTACAAATTGTAAACCGACTAGGATATCCTTGAGCCTATAAAAGGACTCCTAGATTGGCATTAGATGTACGAGTCTATGAGTTTTAGAGTTTACTAATTCACAAGTTAATTAGTGTTTTAGAGAGAAGTTCGATTATCTTAGAGTTGTATTAGAGTATCTGCATAATAAGCAGATTTAGAGTTTATAATAAAAGGTTATTCTTCTTAGCTTTGTTAAGTAAATTCCGCATACTTGATAAAGATTGCTCAGTGTTTCTTTGTTAATAACTTAGGATTTATCCGAGTTTATTAAACCTTAACAAGCTAGTTAAGTTAGTTTGATTAAAGTATATCGATCCAACACATGTTTTAATTCACATATTGTCGTAAAAGCAACAAACTAGTAAACTAGTCATATTCTACACATTTGAGAACATTAAAACCAATCACATATGGAATTTCTAACTTACATAATATTTTAGAGAGATAAAAAGGTAAACGTACTAACTTGAATCACCCGAAACGGACAAACGAGTCAAAAGATACGGCCAAAAGAAGTTAGCGAAACCAAAACACCGAAACTGCCTAAAACAAGCTGTTAAGAAGCTGTCCATTTTGAAAGTGGCACTTCTGGTCCGAATCATCAAAAAGTTAAAACACGAAAGTTGTCCGGAACGACGTTTTCCTTTCGTATTCAAGAAGCTCGGGCCCTGAAAACACTTAAATTGGCCATTATTCTTCAAAAACTGAAACTGCTTTATATATAGTCTCACGACTATACTTTTGTCACAACTAAAGGCAAACCAAGAGGTCTAATGGCCTTAAGCCAAGAACATAGCCACAGCTAAGGTCAAAGTTGAGTCTCAAGACCATGGTAGTCAAGACCAAAGCCACAGCAAGGCCATGGCTAAAGCCTCAAGGCTTATTTACCCAAGACCGTTAATTAAGGTGTTAACCTTGGCAAATCAACACCAACACAAACCAAACGACATAACTTTATATACTTTCATTATCAAATGATCATATTTATGAAATGACGTGAAATTATAAACTACCATTATATTTCCAAATAACCAAACAGCCTAAGGATTTCACAACTTTCATTTTACTTTGAAAACGGCAAGAATCGAATTACGGAAAACAACTAAACCTACTTTACAAACCGTATAACCATATGAAACTTATGATATATAAACAAAACATATGTCTTACCTACTAAAGTGCTACAATAATAGGGAGCTTTATGTGAGGGGTTTCATTTGGGTAAACGGATCAACGAGTTATTGGATTTATGAATTAAAGTGTCCTAACTCCTCGAACGTTTACTACATAACCTCTGAATTGTTATGGCCCGAACGGTAGTACGATATATATAAACTAAACACGTTTTCACAACTAGACCATTTCTATAAACGACAAACACAAAAACCATGTACTTCATCATGATCAATATAAAGACGTATATAGGCTTGTTATTTCTTTCGCATCATTATTTCAAACCTAAGTCGCAACATCCTATTCTAGGTTGCTCGTAGAAGTTCTCAGGGCATATTCATCATTCTCATTATACATTTGATAACATTTAATCTGAGGTGAGTTCATAGCCCCACTTTCTGTTACTTAATTGTTTTATAAACCCTTGGGGGAGATACATGCTTTATTTTAAACCGAACACATTGCTTTCAAACTATATATTTATTTGGTTGTCATTATGTCACTAAGTAACCATCATTTGCCAAACATAAGTCCCTAAATCATGAACCATTTATCACTGGAGAGAGTGAGCACGAATATTGTGAATAGATCATTTGGGATTGACGAATCCCGTTTGTGTTGACCGGGTAGGCAAACAAACGCACTATATTTGAGTAACATTAGGTAAAAACAATTTTACCTATTAGGTACGGTACCAACAATTTCTCCAATTAATATTGGAACACGCACGCCTTGGTTGCATGAGCTTGGTGACAAACAAAGCGGGCTCAAGTATCATATACTTGAGGCGTCAGATCAAACAAAGCCGGCTCAAGTATCATATACTTGAGGCACCAATAAACAAAACGGCTCAAGCATCATATACTTGAGGCACCAGATCAAACAAAGCGGGCTCAAGTATCACATACTGGAGGTACCAGATCAAACAAAGCGGCTCAAGCATCACATACTTGAGGCAGCCGTATCAAACAAAGGGGCCTCAAGTATCACATACTTGAGGCGTACCGCGACAACAAAAGGGCTCAAGTATCATATACTTGAGGCGACCGTATCAAACAATAATAACTTTGTTTTCAAACCATTGGTGTGAGTCTAATTAACTCACACTACCAACATAATGTGTTCAACCATCAAACAAACTCTATGAATTTCACTCAACCTTTGTGTTGACAGTTTTTAAGCATGTATTTCGGTCCATAATGTCCGGTCGGCACGGAAGAGCAATGAGTAGATCAAGAAGGCTATAATTATTTTATCATTCACAAAACATCAAAGACTTTATATTGATGTATTTTGTAAACAATGGAACCAACTGAGACCTATTTTGTAAACTCTGATATATTTAAATAATTTGAATGATAAATCCTTTAAAAGCGACTTTTAGAGACCGCTTTCTATGATTATGACTGTTGTGCCATGAAGTAACATCTCGCTTTGAATTCACCGCATATCACTGAAATTGGGGGTGTTACATATTAAATATTAATTCTTTTTACTGATTTGAGTTAGCATGTGGAGAAAACTATTGAATTTATTATATATCTTAGAGCATTCATAATGGGTCAAGTGATTAAAATCTTTTTACTATTATAAAAAGTCATTTAAAAAGATATTTTGTATTGCAATCAAAGCGTTTTGATTTTTTTTTTACAAATACTTGGTATATCTCAAGTCTTTCCTACAAACTTTAGTTATTAAATGTCTCATGCATTAAATGTATCAAGTCTTAAAGACTTGAAGAATTATAAATGCTCTTAAGTGAACTATGGTACCAAGGCTACTGCATCGGCGGGTACCTCAAATAAAAATTTTCGATAAATAATGTATTTTAGTTTATTATGTTCTTTTAACAATAAATTTACGGATATCAAGAATTTCAGATATCCCGCTACTGCTCGTGCTCGAACCTGCTGGTTGGCGGTTCCTTCGGCTCGAGCTCCCTGTTGTCGCAGCCTGCCGCTCAAGCCCATTTGGCCCGCGTCCGCTCGACTTGAATATTTGTATAACGCGGCTTTATTATTTGTAGTAGTGAAATTTAATGCTGGAATTGTGTTTAATTTTGTTGTACAATATGCTTGATAATTTGTATTTCTTCATGGGATTTTAATATCGTATTAATTGTATTTATTGACCGGTTAAATAATTGACTACATTAAATAGCATTAATGTGGTGTTTTGTTGTATACTATGCTTCTTTGTCTTGTACGCCCTAAAATTATACATTAAAGTGTTGTACACTATGTTTCTTTTCTTGTAAGTAGTAGTCATTATAGTCATTAATAACATTGACCACTTTAATAGCATTAATGTTGTAAGTCTGAAAATATGTCTGAAATTACATCATGCTTATTTTGTTGTACACTATGCTTATTTTGTTGTAAATTTGAAAATTGGTTGCAGCTATTGTACATTGTGTGCTTAAATGGTTGTAATTTTGGTGAATGGGTGTTTTTAATAGCATTAATGTTGTTTGATAGAATTTTGGTATTTAAATGACACTACGCTTTATTTTGTTGTACAATATGCTTACTTTGTTGTAATTAGAAATTGGATGCATTAAAGTATTGTAAAACATGCTTAATTCTTATAATGCCTTAAAATTAAGAGTGAGGTGCATTCTGACATTATATGTAGTATAGATATCACAAAAAGATACTTAAGTAAGGAGCCATTTCCAATTAAGGTATCTCATTTATTTAGTTTTGTTATTTTATTTTTTATAAAAGAGCGACCAACTTATTATTATTATTATTATTATCATTATTTATTATTCTAATTTAAGCATTGTCGTTAAATATTTAACGATCATCCATTAAATTTAACATTTCAAGTCCACGCCACCACCACTAAAGGTAAGCAATCCGATCGGATCGACCGACAAAACCGACCGGATCGGGACCAACGGTCCGTTTCGTCTTGGTTTTTCATTATTTTGGTCTCGCTCGTCCGGTCCGCATAAAACGGACATTTAGCCTATTTGAACGGATCAGAAGGGATCCGACCTCGGACGCACCACATTCGTCCGTCTCGTCTAGGGATTTTTCCACCGTCTCGGTCCGGTCCGGTCTTGGCAGTCTTTTTTGACGCGGAGCACCCTTAACCACCACTACCATTGCCGCCGCCACTACTAACCACGCCACCACCATCGCCAAACACGCCCCACCACCAACCTCCGCCAAAACCACCAACCCCTCTTAACATCACCATCACCCACCGACGACAAAGGGTGAAAAGAAATAGCCCTCCAAATATTCAACCTTAGGGTAGAAACCAAGTTCAATACATTTGCTACTAGTGGTTACCAAGGTAATGCCGTGATTGAAGACAAGACATGGACCCAAAGGACGACCGCACTAAACTTCCCAAATACTCAAGTTTTCTTAAAGGACTTGTTTCATTCTCAATGAGGAATCAGTAATCTATCGACTTTCTCTTAGAGATGGTTGATATTGAAGCAGGAGATCCTCCTTATTCTCTCGCTTAGGAGAACTAAAGTGCACTATTGAGTCTAGAGCCAAAAGATCATCAATAAATCACATTAGGACACACTCTCAATATACTTGTTGTCTCATACAATGAAAAGCAAGAAATATTTATTAAGAGTCCTACGATTATCCTTGTGGTAGCTAAAACATCCGAAAGGATAAAGTATTCACAATGAACATGGAAATCCTTCTAGAGCCAACATCAAACAAACTCTTGGTGGGTGACATGTGAGATCCTTCATGGATCAAACTTGTGACAAATGAAAACAATGATAGGGCGATTCACATTTGAATCAACCTTGTTCCAGTAGCGGAATTGACGTGATAACAACTCGTGAATTTCTACCCCGTTGCTATATTTTTTTTTCTTTTAAAACTATAATCGGTGTTAGTTATGGGTTATATTTTTTACCTCGACCTTTGATAATATTTCTTTTTATTTTATAATAACATTTTATTTTTTATATCTGCATCGGCCCTAAGCCCAACCCGATCCACCACCTTCTTTGCCGTGTTCTAGCCCAAAACCCAACCCAACTTTGTTTTGGGCCTAGCCATCCATGTAACCCGGCCCAACGCACCCTTACTAGACCATGTATACAATATTTGTTGCAAAGATTATTTTGGTACCAATTCTATGTTTCTGTGATTGTTACGAGGCACAAAAGCAAAGACACAACACCAACCTTGGTCAAGATACTATGCGTGTATGCAGTGTGATATCAAAAGAGGAGACCAAGACACTAACCTAGCCACCCTAAGATATATTTTATTAACCTAAACATCCATTTGACTTTATTACCCAAAGGTTCAAGTCTCTGCCATATCATGCATGCTCAAGAAACACAAGCACACTCAATTTCTTTCTTGGAACCATGAAAAACTCAAATAAAATAATGTAAGGAGCCATGTCTAGTTCTACTATAAATCACAACCTAAGAAACTAATTAAACTCACAAACCCACACTCACTCAAAAGCTACTCTCATCTCTCAACATAAAACGCCCAATGGAGATTCGGGGTCAAAGGGAAACACTAGGTTTGAACACTTCGTTTGGGTATAGTGATCGAGGGAGTCATTTTAGTCACGCTCATCTTCTTTCTTCAACTTCATCACCAACCCTTTGGGTGTCGTAAGTCTCCCTTTTTCGGTTCATTTGTTTCACTATAATAATTTAACATATCGCTAACAATCAAACTCTACGTAATCTAAATCGATTGTATAAACTTAACTCAAGTCATTAGGACAAGATAAACCAAGTAGTACGCTTTTCACGACACATGTCTTGAGCAAATTCTTATGCCTCGTTATTTCATTTCTTTTACGACTCATAACGCGTATAATAAATTTTACAACTCACTCGACACTTATTCTTTGTGAACGAAACCATAAGCACCCAATATAACAAGTTAATAACCCTATAAAGGACCCAAGAAACCACTAACTCGACGTGTTACTTTAAAAATCAACGGCCCGTCATGGGCCTTAAGGCCCAAGCGAGAGAAAACCCGAGGCCCAAACAGTTTTTACCCGACCCGTTAAGCTTAAAAACAAATTTATAAGCTAACTACAAGTCAAAATAAGCTAAGTTGAAAGTTTAATAAGCTATCTTTGATCGAAATCTATTTTTGGATTAAAATCGCAAAATATATAGTTTGCGGGTTAAAAGTGTAAACCTTGGTAAGTTAAAGGGTAAGTTTGCATTATTACTTATGCATGGAAAGTCCAGGGTCCATTTTGTAAATATGGGAAACTAGTGATTAAAATAAATAAAAGTGTTGGTCAAAATGTAAGTTTTGAAACTTGAGGACTAAAAGTGAAAATATGACTTTTTGGATAAATTTTGTAAAAACAATTTTATGAGGGACCAAAACTCTAAATTCTGAATGAGGAACATATTTGGGTACAAATTGTCATTTTTCCGAAGTATAAGGGCCAAACTCGTGATATATTTTATAACTTGATGGTAAAAGTGTAAATTGAAAAATGTTTAGAAAACTTGTAAACTTATAACAACTTTATAAAACTAGTATTTTGGACGAATTAGGAGTTCATAACTATATTATTAATATCAAGATTCAATTAAACTATATATATATATATATATATATATATATATATATATATATATATATATATATATATATATATATATATATATATATATATATATATAATCTAAATCTTAAAGTAAATAAACAAACTCTTGACAAAATCGACATATTTATAAACCAACGCTAAAATCGCCTATTGATTCATTAAATATTCAATGTTTCTATCATTTTGGTCGCGGAATCCAAACGTGACAATATTCTCGAGACGGCTATCATCTCGCTCTTAGGTTCTCGTCGAGCATCGCTATATCACACATGACCTCAGGTTCTTTATCTATCTCTAAGCAGTTTATAGTCCACTTTTCACTCTATTACTTGTCAGATAAAACTATAGCGAGAAAACATGCAAAACTTCGGACCTCAAACCATTACACT
>OU343222.1:257741900-257926459 GCA_910596185.1 Chrysanthemum makinoi | reverse complement strand
TACATATACCAATCACATGTTGTTGGGATATGAAAGTGTCAAGACATGAAAATTGAAGATATGAAAGTAATTGTAATTTTCAAGCATCGGAAAAAGTCAAAGAGTCAAAGTATCGCTAAAGAAAAAGTCAAAGCGCATGACCTAAAAGTCAAAGTACTTCGTAAGAACAAAAGAATCATATTCGCTTATGGAAAGTATCAGATTCTATGTTTAGATTACTTGTCGTACAAGGTTACAAATTGTAAACCGACTAGTATATCCTTGAGCCTATAAAAGGACTCCTAGATTGGCATTAGATGTATGAAGTCTATGAGTTTTAGAGTTAATGAATTGAAGTTAATTAGTGTTTTAGAGAGAAGTTCTGATTATCTTAGAGTTGTATTAGAGTATCGCGATAATGCTTGATTTAGAGTTTATAATAAAGGTTATTCTTCTTAGCTTTGTTATAAATTCGATACTTGATAAAGATTGCTCGTGTTTCTTTGTTAATAACTTAGATTTATCCAGGTTATTAAACCTTTACAAGCTAGTTAAGTTAGTTTGATTAAAGTATATCGATCCAACAAGTGGTATCGAGTTTGTGGAAACTCGACAGGAAGCACCCTACTTCAACAATATTCAAGATGTCGACTCAAGCTTTCACCACCCTCAATCACCTCACCTCGATTAATAATCAAGAAGGGAGAATATGATCTCCGGTGCATGAAGATGAGGCAAGACATTGCCATTGGCTGCATGCCATGGAATGGAATTGTGAATGGGAATGAAGTTGTTCCAACCCATTGATATTCCCCTGGACAACCCAAGGCACCTAAGCCAAGATTACACAGAACCTTAAGGAATCAAGAGAAGGCACTCAACATTCTCTTATCTCATTCCGATAGTCATCTTCTAAAATTTCATGATGCTAAAGATGCTATAGCCTGGCCGCCTTTCAAGACCAGTTTGGAGGGAATGAAGCCTTTAAAAAGATGCACGTGAATTTGCTAGTCACTTTGAAACTTTCCAGCCTGGTGAAAGAGAGAGTCTGATGTGCATATGATAAGTTTCTAATCTTCAACATGTTGGAGCTATACAAGCAAGTATCGTTGAAGATGCTAATTTGAAGTTTCTAGAGAGTTTCATCATTCATGTGATTGCTACAATGATCAGAGGACAACAAGGATTGGATGTCATGGACTTTGATGATCTCTATCATCAACTTAAGGTGTATGAGCATGAGATGAGTGGTCAAACAAGTTCTAAGTCTCAAAGATGAATTTTTCTATCATCTCAAAGTAGGCCAAGATTTCCTTTTAAAAGTATTGTCTTCCTCAAAGCAATTGGCTCTCAGTACTGTCTACACACCCCTCATATGTTCAGAATTCCACCACCTACCACTATGGCCTCAGATGAAGTTATGTGCTCCTTTCAACAACAAGCTAGTTTACCTGTCACTTATGAAGAAGATCTAGCACAAATTGAAGAAGATGCACTTGAAGAAATTGATATCATGTGGCAAGTTGCTATGATCAATCGCAATGATCAAAAGTACATGCGTAAGGTGCAAAAGCATTGATTTCAAACCAAAACAGCATACTTTGGACAAATCTAAAATTGAATGCTTCAATTGTCAAAAGACTCGTCACTTTATGAGGGAGTGCAGTTTGCTAAGTATCAAGCAAACAGACATATGAAAAGCCGAAACTTGAGCTTAAGGAAATTCCAATCATCAAACAAAGGCTTTGGGTTGCTCAAGAGAAGTTATCGAAGTCGACCGAGTGAAGAATTTGATGATGAACCCGACTTATCAGATGGTAGCAAGGGAAGAAGAAATTGAAGATCTTGAAGCACTGATTGGAGCATCAAGCTTTTGGTGAAGAACCGAACATGCCGCTTTGGAATCGGATGATGGCTTTGAAGGATTTGACTAGAGCAAGGAAAGTGAAGATGATCTGTTCAAGCTAGCATTGGCGGCTACTTCACCAAATCAATCTCCTCTCCTCAGGTATGCTCAAATTGCTATGATTTTTATCATAAATTACTTAGATTATGTGATGAGAGAGATAACGTTAAGGCTAGGTTCGAGGTAGCAGTTATCAAATAACCTTAGAATCTATGGAAGCCAAAATCTTAGCACATGAAACTAATGAAGTAGTCAATGAAAAATATGAACAACAGATTACCAATTAAAACTTAGTGAATGGAAATTAAACCAGTAAAATTGTCGAAATTGAGAAATTAACTAAGGAAAGAGATGATTTGTTAACTAAGTTTGCCGCTTGGGTGAAGCCGTCCGTCACATGTTTCTTATGTTCAAAAATAGCATAGAGCCTACCTTAAAACTAGATTAGGTTTTGGAATGGATTTTAGTAAGTTAGAAGAAAACCAATCTAGTAATCAGGATGAAGGTGAATATGAGGATATAACCACTAGTGATGAAGAACTCATTAATTATGTAGATACATCTAGTAATGATGGTTCCATAAGTGATTCACCTCATGAATATAAGAAAGCTAATGATTATCATGCTGTTCCTCATTCCACTGGCATTCATCAACCTCCTAGGCCTGATGTTTCTCTTTGGGAGGTATGTAGTCAGAGTTTAGAAAAAGCTAGTTGCTCAATCTAAGTCCGAAAACCCAAAGAACCTCGCTGAAAACGATAATTCAAAATCAAGCAAGCATCTTTAAATTAAAGTATCAGCTCACAAGCAAGCATCTTCTTCAAAACCTTTTCAAAACAAGCATCGCTAAACCTTTTGGGATAATTTTGGTCAAAACAGTTTAATCATTCACCAAGAAGGCAAAATAATTTGGGCATAGACATAGAAGATGTCACTTTGAAGTATGGGTCGAAACTCGGTTTTGTGTGTTTTAGTCCTACTCATCTAATTAAAGATTGTGAACATCACTAATAATCTTTTAAATTTCCAGCAACAGACCACAACCGAAACCTAGAGAGCACAAAGCTTGGAATAATTCAAATAGGGTTAATCATGTGAAATTTCTCACCGATCATAGATACCCACACCAAATAAAACCTTTTTCAAAACCTTCAAGATCTCACAAGATTTCCAAAGTATCGTTAACTCGCCCAAGATTTCTCAAAGTACCGCCGACAAAACAAAGCATCGACACACTACTTGGTATATGAATCCTAGGAGATCTCACTATCAACCTAGAAGGTATTACAATTCACATAGGAGATTTAGATCACAGGAACCAAGTGTTAAAACAAAATGGGTTAAGAGGGAAAGTACCCACAGAGGGACGTACAAGACTTTCAACCAAAAGTGAACTCGATGTTTTGTGATACAAGAAAAGAGATTTGTGTTGAAAGCCGTAAAGTTTTGAAAACCACATGATAAAGATCAAAAGATAATTTAGATCATCATTCGAAGATAGTGGAAATTACATACTCAAAGAATTTGAGTTTGTAACTCCACAAGGGAACACAAGTCAAGAATGGTGGGTTCCTAAAAGTTTCTAACTCTTTTCTTTATGTGGGTAACCCGTAAGAGGAGCTTAAAGATCATCTTATTGTGGATAGTGGTTGCTCCGAAGTATGACAGAGACAAAGAGATCCCTTCGATTTTAGGAAGATTAGTGGAGGAAGAATTGCATTTGGGAATGATCCCAATGGAGGAAAGATTATCGAAAAGGGACTATCAAAGCAGTGGCTTATAGATTTTGAGAATGTTAGATAAGGGAGTTAAAGTTCAATCTATTGTCGAGATCACAAATCTCAGGATAAAAGCATCCCGGTTATTCACTCCATTATGTATCGTCTTATCCTTTCCTCCTCGACTTTTTAAGCCTGGATGATGAATTAGTTGTTCTTAGAGTACCAAGGACAAATGATGTGTATAGTTTAGACATGAAGAGTCTACATTCCTATGGAAGAGCCACATGTTTGGTGGCTAAAGCAACATCCGAAGAGGCACATCAATGGCATAGAAGATTAGCCATGTTAACTTCAAGAATATCAACAAACTGGTCAAAGGCAATCTAGTTAGAGGTTTAACTTCAAAGACTTACAAGAATGATCAATCATGCTTGGCATGCAAGAAGGGTAAACAACACAAAGCTTCCCGCAAGAAGCTCGGAGAGATCTATTAGAGAACCCTTGGAGCTTTTGCATATGGATTTGTTTGGACCTGCTTCAGGTAAGTTTAAAAGAAAAAAGTACGCTTTTATGTAACAGATGATTGCGACTTGGGTATTTTTCTTAGGTTTTAAAGATGATACTTTTGATGCTATCCAGACACTGATTATTGCTCTTGAAACCCAATTGAGACTCAAGGTTAGAGGTATTAGATGTGACAATGGGACCGAATTCAAGAACAAACTTATGGATGAATTTTGTGCAAACAAAGGCATAAAAAGGAGTTTAGTATTGCACAAACACCACAATGTAATGGTGTTGCGTAGAAAGAATAGGACTTTGATTGAAGCAAAGAAGAACAATGTTAGCGATTCTCACCTACCCATTTAGTTCGGGTAAGTCGTAGTACCGCTGTACTTAAATGAAGTTTCACCACTAAACCACGATGAAGAAACCTTATAAATTGTCGATGGGCAATAAACCCAACATTCGCTTTATGAAACCTTTTGATGCCCTCTTACTATTTTTAAACACTATTGACAATCTGGGAAGTTTGATGGCAAGTCGAAGAAGGATACTTATTGGGTTATTGCACCAACAAGAAGGGCTTTAGAGTATCCAACAAAGTTACTAAGAAGGTTCAAGATTGTCTTCATGTTGAGTTTTTAGAAGATCAAGACAATGAGAAAAGTAAAGGTCCTGATTGGATGTTTGATCTTGAGGTTTTAACTCCATCTATGAACTATAAATTTAGAGAAGAAAATCAACCGTAAAGAAGATTTACATATATGTTGTTCATGGAGTTCATATTAGACTGATGTGGTTCCCATGAAGATCCCGTTAGTCCAAAACAAAGCACGGTTCCAAAACAAAGTAATCGGCTTCCCACAAATAAGTAATGTTGTTCCGTAATCCTCTTTATCCGCTGAGGATCAATCTATTCACGAAACTTAATCGCATTCTTCTTCAAGATGTACTAGCACATTCTTACACTGATGAACAAAGGAGAGCTTATGAAGAGGCAAAGAAGAAAAACAAGATCGAGTACTTTCACAAAGATTTTGGACAAGATTTTCGAACAGCACGGCTGCACTGCTGACAAGATTAGATGATTTGGATGCTCATACCATGCCTGGATTAGAAGATACTGATGATGAATTTGAAGATGAAGGTATTTTCCCAAATTCCAATGAAGGTGCCGATGTTACTAATTTGGAGGATACTTATGGAGTTCCACAGTTTCCAAACTTAAGAACTCATAAGGATCATCCTTCTGATCAAATCATTGGTCCTTCATCTGAGTGTCAGATCCGACACGTAGCTAAGACTTTTTCTCAAGCACCTCACAATGCTTTACTTAGCTTTGTGTCTAACAAAAACAAAGCTTAATCATAAGGACCATCAAACCCGCTTATTTACTTGTTTTATCTCTCGCTAAGAACCCAAGAATATTGCTCAAGATTTGACTAAAGAAATGGGTTGAAGCTTGGCAGGAAGAACTTCTTCAATTTAAACTTCAAGAGGTTTGGGTTTTATGTGATCTTCCTGATGGGAAGAGAGTTATTGGAACCGATGGGTTTTTAGAGTAAAAAGAGATGAAAGAGGTAATGTTATCAAGAATAAGGCAAGGTTAGTAGCACAAGGATATAGACAAGAAGAAGGAGTAGATTATGATGAAGTGTTTGTTCTCAAGTGCTTAATAGAAGCTATTAGAATATTTCTTTTGCTGCTTCTTATATGGGATTTCAAGTTTACCAGCTTGATGTCAAGAGTGCCGTTTTATATGGCAAGATTACAGAGGAAGTTTATGTCAAACAACCTCCTGGTTTTGAAGATCCTAAACACCCAAACAAAGTCTACAAGGTGGTTAAGGCTCTTTATGGCCTTCATCAGCCACCTAGAGCTTGGTATGAGAGACTCTCCACATTCTTATTGCAACATGGATATAGGAGGGGAGCTATTGACAAGACTTTGTTTATCAAGAGAGACAAGAAAAATATCATGTTAGTTCAAGTTTATGTTGATGATATCATCTTTGGGGCTACCAAACACCATATGTTAAGGAGTTTGAGCAAATTATGCGAAAGAATTTCAAATGAGTTCAATGGGAGAGTTGACTTTCTTTTTAGGTTTCGTGTTAAGTACCAAAGGAAGGTATTTTTATCACTAAGACAAGTATGTAATTACATACTAAAAGTTCAATTTTGATGATATGAAGGTCATACTACACCCATTAAATCAATCAATTCATTAGGCAAAGATGAAGATGGACAACCTGTTGAAGTCAAGCTTTATAGATCCATGATTGGCTCTCTTATGTATCTCAATCGCATGAAGGCGCCTCATATTTATGTGTGCTTTGTCTATTGATAGATATCAAGTCTCACCAAAGATCTCTCACATGAATGCAGAAAGAGAATCTTCTCGTTATGAAGCAACAACCAAAGTTGGGGTTGTGGTATCAAAAAGAGTCACCTTTTCACTTAGAAGCTTTTCCATGTGATTATGTGATAACTATGATAGAAGATCAACCACCTGGAGGATGCCAATATCTGAAGAAGATTAGTTTCCGGCAAAAAGAAACAATTGCAAAATGATCCTCCTACCCAAGTTTAATATGTAGTCATTAAGTCGCTGTGGAAACGCTGTGGATGCAAAATCAGCTCTTGGACTATGGATTTAATTTCAAGAATACTCCTATTAACATTGATAATGAGAGTACTATTTGTATTGTGAAGAATCCGCCTATCATTCAAGACAAGCACATACATATTAGGCATCACTTTATCGAGATTGCTATGAGCACATGCTTAATGGATAAGGTTCAGATGATGATAATGTATCAATTACTCACCAAAGGTTCTGATGTTTCTAGATTCACTCACTTGGTGGTGAGCATTGGCATGATTAACTCATCGAGCTACATTTAAGGGGAGGACTATTTAGTATTTGTATAGTCCTGTGCATTGCTTGAGGAGAGGATGCTTATGTATACTTAGTTGATATTGGAGAAATTGAAAAGTACCGCTTTAAGTACCGCTTGGAAAGTATCGCTTGGGAAAGTACCGCTTACGTGGAAGTACCGCTTGTTTATTAAAGCATCTCCAATGATATCTTGAGGGGTCATTAATGCTAACTTAATAATGTTATTTTAGGCTGTGATTTTTCAAATCTCACCTATAAATACCTACTTTCCGATTTTCCTTCTCATATTGATACATTAGAATCTTTTCCATCTTTTCTCTTCATATTCATATTCTTGAAAAAATTCTTTGTGCTTACATAATCAACAATGGCGAATCGTCCCACGTTTCAAAGCATAATATGTCGCTAATTTGGATAAGGACCCTGATAAATATATTTTTCATGATATGATTGATTATCTTATCGGTTCGCCTATCGCTATGGTTATGCTCTTTTAGTGGAGTCAGATATAATTGAGCCCTGGATTCAAGAATTTTGGGCTAATGCTAGAGATAACATGGAGAATGACAAATATTATATTAGATCAACGATTCTTTGGAAGAACTGTTAAGATTATCAAGATTTCATCCGAGAAGATTTATTGTTCAATGATGCGAGATGGGGCTCTAAGGTTTGATAGCGTTGATATGGGATACTTTTCGACATATTGGTTATGAAGGATCTTTGAATGAACAAACGCTTAGAAAAAATTATTTTGTCCGCATTGGAAGTTTTTGGTTCATGTGTTGCTCCATTGCATAAGTGCTAAGAGTACCTCTTGGGAGGAGTTTGGGTCAAATATAGCATCTGCTATGGTTGGATTAGCTATAGATAGAGTTTTTAACTTCTCAAGGCTAATATTGGATGGAATGCTCTCACATATCTCACATGGATCTACTTGGCTGATGTACCCAAGGTTTATACAGGTTTTCTTGAACAAGCAACTTTCTGATGTGCCAAAACCTACGACTTTATTATTGTTGTTCAATAATCAAAGATTTTACCTTTATGGCTAAAAGGAGTGTTTTATTCAGGGGTCGGATACCCTTTAACTACTTCCATGATGGATGTTGTTCAAGTTAGAGCCGAAATCTGAGGTGATGAGACTATTGGAGTAATGCATCTGCAGTGCTTGCTTCTGGCACGAAATCTTGCTTCTCCACTGAGGCTACATCAAAAGAAGGTACTGCATCTCTACAAGTCTGCTTCTCCTAGTCCTGAATTTCAAGAAGATGTTGCGCTTTCACCTTCTCCATCTCCACAAAGGTCGTTCCTGTTTCTCATTTAGAGGATCATTCACCTATTCAAGGAGAGGATTCACATACCATACCTCCTGATGAACTCACATTGGATACTTATGTTTTGACAAGGGAGTTGGTCATGTTGAAAAAAGACTCTTGAGGTTCAAGCCAAACAGATAAAGAAATTAAAACTAAAGTTTAGATGGCTCAAGACTTTTGTGTGGCCATTGGTTCAAGAATTTCAGTTATCGGGTTAAATCAAAGAAAAAGGCAAAGCGATCTCGAAAAAGCAAACGCCAAAAGGATCATCAACAATCTTACATCAACTTGGGAGGAATTTAGAAGAAGATAATTTGAAAAGAAGATGTTGAGAAGGAGAAAGAACCCGAAAGTCCGATGAACAAGAAAAGATCAATCAAGGCCGATGTACAAGAGGAACAAGTTCAAGATACTTGAACAACAAAGTCTTGAACAACAAGGCTTGAACAACAAAGTCTTTGCTCTTCAACAAAGAAAGTACTTTTAGACAAGAAGTGATAACTCCAAGAGTTTTGAATTTTGAAGAGGAAGCTGGTCCTTCTACAAACCGTATACAAGAAGAGGAGGAAGCTATACTCAAACCAATTCATTCTGCAAGTGATGATGAGTTCATTACTACACTTTTAGAAGATTTATCACAACCTAGAGGTGGTGTTACTATTAGAGAAGTGCAAGAAGATGAACAACAAAGAACTTCTCAACCGGCAATTGATCCTAAGGATAAAGGGAAAGGTGTTTTAGTAGAAGTAAAGAAGAAGAAACTTACTTTGGCAGAAATTAGAGAAATTGAAGTTGCTAGGAATGAAGTCAGCTTGAAAACTTCAAGAAGAGTTAAATGCTAAAGATAGAGCAGCTCAAGAAGCTCAAGAAGCTCAAAGTAGAGAAGCGGCTAAAAAGTTGCAAGAGCAATTAGATGTCTGAAGCCGATGAACCATTACAATCACCTAATCCTGTTAGATATATGCCTAGAAGACCTAATTTAGCTAAGGACAGGAATGCTATAATGGCTTATTTGAAAGGTCAAGGGTATAAAGGATTGCTTGAACCGAATTATGTTGACATGAAAAGACTATATGATGCTGAGACAGAAGCTTATAAGAAGAGTGTTGCAGATATCAAGGATTTTAGAGAAGAAGCTTCTTGGACTAAAAGTCGAAAGGAAAAAGAGCTTAAAAAGAAAAAGAAAAACTGATGTTACAGATAGACAGTTTTCAAAGAAAGAAAAAGTTGAATTAAGATCTGAGTCTAAAGATGCATTAAGAAATTATCTCAGAGTGGTAGATTTTGATTATTCAAAAGAAGATACCGACATGAAGATGAAGATCTCGATTAGTGCTTTTGATACTGTGAAATCCAAAGAAGGAGATTATATGATTTTTCATAAGGAAGATGAAAGCTTCAAAGTTTTCAATAGGTTATGGGATTTGTTACATATTATAGATAGAGTGGATCTATTCTATCTATATAATGTGGTAAAAGCTTATTTTAGAGATATTTCATAAGAAGGAATTGGTCTGGTTTTGCTTGGAGATCTTATAACCATGTGGAAAGTAAGAGGAAAGCACCGATGATATATGGAAGAATCAAGAAAACTGGGAAATTGTTTGCTGGAGATTCTTTGAAGAGTCTCGAGTTCATGTTTTAGAGCTGGAGAATGGTAAAATGATACACATGTTTGTAAACAGAAGATATCCTCTCACAGTTGATCTCATGAGAAGAATGCTAGAGCATGGATTGGAAGTAGAAGAGGATAATGAAGCTGCTTGCATGGTTATCAATTTATTTATCAACTGGACTACCATTCTTTGAATAAGATGAATAAATTGGTATGAATTTTATTGAATAATTTATTTTTGATAAATCAGTACTTTATTCAAAGTATCGCTGATCAAACAAGACTTTCATCAAAGTATCGCTTATTTTAAACCGTTAAGTGATTTTTGAAAGAAACCTTTTGCTAAAGTATAAAATATTTTGAAACAAAGGTTAAATGAATTAAATGGATTTTGAGATGGAAACATCAATAGGTAATCAATCCACCATGGTTACAAAAGAATTGACTAATCCATGAGCAAGCGGCTCCGGTAAAGATATTTCAAATCCGTTTTTAGTTGACAACTTGCTAATAAGTTGTATGGTAATCAACTCACCATATCGGTTAATGTGAAGAGTTGGCTAGCCCACAAGGAAAATGGCTTGTGGTAAAGGCAGTGGAAAAACCATTATTGGTAATTAGTTCACCATTAGATAGAAGAACTAACTAGTCCGAAGGCAGTTTTTGGTAAAGACAACAAATCCGTTGATAGCTGATGATTTGCTAAAAATCATATGGTTATCAATGTACCATGGTCTTAAACACCAAAACATTTGGCTACTCCAAAGATAATGGCTTTGGTAAAGAGATCTAAATCCATTAAATTTTCAATGATTCACCTCTCACAGAGTTAACACACCTAGATGTGATGAGAATAGTATGCAACTTAAACTGAATTAATGTACAAATTGTCATATGTTGCTTGTTTTTGAAAAGATGGAGCTTATTGAATGTCTGAGAAAGAACAATTCTAAGAGATACTTTGACAAGCATTACTCTGAGATATCTTGAAAAAGACTAAGAAACAACCTGTCCTTAAAGATGAAGCTGTTAAAGATACATTCACAAAGGAACTTGAAGTCAAGCAAGTAGAACTCAAGTTAGGGGAGGATTTTTGGGATATGAAAGTGATGAAGACATGAAAGTACTGAAGATATGAAAGTAATCGTAGTGCAAAGTACCGGAAAAGTCAAAGAGTCAAAGTATTGCTAAAGAAAAAGTCAAAGTATTGCACCTAAAAGTCAAAGTACTGCAAGAACAAAAGAAAAGTTATTCGTTTATGGAAAGTATTGTATTCTATGTTTAGATTACTTGTCGTTCAAGGTTACAAATTGTAAACCGACTAGGATATCCTTGAGCCTATAAAAGGACTCCTAGATTGGCATTAGATGTAAGAGTCTATGAGTTTTAGAGTTTACTAATTCACAAGTTAATTAGTGTTTTAGAGAGAAGTTCGATTATCTTAGAGTTGTATTAGAGTATCGCATAATAAGCGATTTAGAGTTTATAATAAAAGGTTATTCTTCTTAGCTTTGTTAAGTAAATTCGGCATACTTGATAAAGATTGCTCAGTGTTTCTTTGTTAATAACTTAGGATTTATCCGAGGTTATTAAACCTTAACAAGCTAGTTAAGTTAGTTTGATTAAAGTATATCGATCCAACACATGTTTTAATTCACATATTGTCGTAAAAGCAACAAACTAGTAAACTAGTCATATTCTACACATTTGAGAACATTAAAACCGATCACATATGGAATTTCTAACTTACATAATATTTTAGAGAAGATAAAAAGGTAAACGTACTAACTTGAATCACCCGAAACGAACAAACGAGTCAAAAGATACGGCCAAAAGAAGTTAGCGAAACCAAAACACCTAAACGCTAAAACAAGTCATTAGAAGTCAGCCCTTTTGAAAGTGGTACTTCTAGTCCGAATCATCAAAAAGTTAAAACACGAAAGTTGTCCGGAACGACGTTTTCCTTTCATATTTAAGAAGCTCGGGCCCTGAAAACGCTTAAATTGGCCATTATTCTTCAAAAACTGAAACTGCTTTATATATAGTCTCACGACTATACTTTTGTCACAACTAAAGGCAAACCAAGAGGTCTAATGGCCTTAAGCCAAGAACACAGCCACAGCTAAGGTCAAAGTTGAGTCTCAAGACCATGGTAGTCAAGACCAAAGCCACGGCAAGGCCATAGCTAAAGCCTCAAGGCTTATTTACCCAAGACCGTTAATTAAGGTGTTAACCTTGGCAAATCAACACCAACACAAACCAAACGACATAACTTTATATACTTTCATTATCAAATGATCATATTTATGAAATGACGTGAAATTATAAACTACCATTATATTTCCAAATAACCAAACAGCCTAAGGATTTCACAACTTTCATTTTACTTTGAAAACGGCAAGAATCGAATTACGGAAAACAACTAAACCTACTTTACAAACCGTATAACCATATGAAACTTATGATATATAAACAAAACATATGTCTTACCTACTAAAGTGCTACAATACTAGGGAGCTTTATGTGAGGGGTTTCATTTGGGTAAACGGATCAACGAGTTATTGGATTTATGAATTAAAGTGTCCTAACTCCTCGAAGGTTTACTACATAACCTCTGAATTGTTATGGCCCGAACGGTAGTACGATATATATAAACTAAACACGTTTTCACAACTAGACCATTTCTATAAACGACAAACACAAAAACCATGTACTTCATCATGATCAATATAAAGACGTATATAGGCTTGTTATTTCTTTCGCATCATTATTTCAAACCTAAGTCGCAACATCCTATTCTAGGTTGCTCGTAGAAGTTCTCAGGGCATATTCATCATTCTCATTATACATTTGATAACATTTAATCTGAGGTGAGTTCATAGCCCCACTTTCTGTTACTTAATTGTTTTATAAACCCTTGGGGGAGATACATGCTTTATTTTAAACCGAACACATTGCTTTCAAACTGTATATTTATCTGGTTGTCATTATGTCACTAAGTAACCATCATTTGCCAAACATAAGTCCCTAAATCATGAACCATTTATCACTGGAGAGAGTGAGCACGAATATTGTGAATAGATCATTTGGGATTGACGAATCCCGTTTGTGTTGACCGGGTAGGCAAACAAACGCACTATATTTGAGTAACATTAGGTAAAATGGCAATTTTACCTATTAGGGTTGGTACCAACAATTTCTCCAATTAATATTGGAACACGTTAACGCCTTGGTTGCATGAGCTTGGTGACAAACAAAAGCGGGCTCAAGTATCATATACTTGAGGCAGTCGTATCAAACAAAAGCGGGCTCAAGTATCATATACTTGAGGCAGCCGTAACAAACAAAACGGGCTCAAGTATCATATACTTGAGGCAGCCGTATCAAACAAAAGCGGGCTCAAGTATCACATACTTGAGGCAGCCGTATCAAACAAAAGCGGGCTCAAGTATCACATACTTGAGGCACCCGTATCAAACAAAAGGGGCTCAAGTATCACATACTTGAGGCAGCCGTATCAAACAAAAAGGGCTCAAGTATCATATACTTGAGGCAGCCGTACCAAACAATAATAACTGTTTTGTTTTCAAACCATTGGTGTGAGTCTAATTAACTCACACTACCAACATAATGTGTTCAACCATCAAACAAACTCTATGAATTTCACTCAACCTTTGTGTTGACAGTTTTAAGCATGTATTTCAGGTCCATAATGTACGAGGCTGGCACGGAAGAGCAATGAGTAGATCAAGAAGGCTATAATTATTTTATCATTCACAAAACATCAAAGACTTTATATTGATGTATTTTGTAAACAATGGAACCAACTGAGACCTATTTTGTAAACTCTGATATATTTAAATAATTTGAATGATAAATCCTTTAAAACGACTCCTTTAGAGACCGTTTTCTATGATTATGATTGTCGTGCCATGAAGTAACACTCAGTTTGAATTCCGCTGCATATCACGAAATTGGGGGTGTTACATATTAAATATTAATTCTTTTCATGATTTGAGTTAGCATGTGGAGAAAACTATTGAATTTATTATATATCTTAGAGCATTCATAATGGGTCAAGTGATTAAAATCTTTTTACTATTATAAAAAGTCATTTAAAAAGATATTTTGTATTGCAATCAAAGCGTTTTGATTTTTTTTTTACAAATACTTGGTATATCTCAAGTCTTTCCTACAAACTTTAGTTATTAAATGTCTCATGCATTAAATGTATCAAGTCTTAAAGACTTGAAGAATTATAAATGCTCTTAAGTGAAACTAGCAGGGTACCCGCGCGCGTTGCATCGGCGGGTACCCTGAAATAAAAATTTTCGATAAATAATGTATTTTAGTTTATTATGTTCTTTTTAACAATAAATTTATGGATATCAAGAATTTCGTATATCCCGCGCCCGTTCAGGCTCGAACCCGTTGGCCCGTGTCTGCTCGGGCTCGAGCCTGTTTTGTCCGCGCCCGTTCGGGCTCAAGCCCATTTGGCCCGTTGCCCGTTCGGACTTGAATATTTGTATAACGTGCTTTATTATTTGTAGTAGTGAAATTTAATGCTGGAATTGTGTTTAATTTTGTTGTACAATATGCTTGATAATTTGTATTTCTTCTGTACAGGGATTTTTAATAGCTGTATTAATTGTATTTATTGACCAGTTAAATAATTGACTACATTAAATAGCATTAATGTGGTGTTTTGTTGTATACTATGCTTCTTGTCTTGTACGTCTGAAAATTATGTGCATTAAAGTATTGTACACTATGTTTCTTTTCTTGTAAGTAGTAGTCATTATAGTCATTAATAACATTGACCACTTTAATAGCATTAATGTTGTAAGTCTGAAAATATGTCTGAAATTACATCATGCTTATTTTGTTGTACACTATGCTTATTTTGTTATAAATTTGAAAATTGGTTGCAGCTATTGTACATTGTGTGCTTAAATGGTTGTAATTTTGGTGAATGGGTGTTTTTAATAGCATTAATGTTGTTTGATAGAATTTTGGTATTTAAATGACACTACGCTTTATTTTGTTGTACAATATGCTTACTTTGTTGTAATTCTGAAAATTGGATGCATTAAAGTATTGTAAAACATGCTTAATTTCTTATACGTCTTAAAATTAAGAGTGAGGTGCATTCGTACATTATATGTAGTATAGATATCACAAAAAGATACTTAAGTAAGGAGCCATTTCCAATTAAGGTATCTCATTTATTTAGTTTTGTTATTTTTTTATTTTTTTATAAAAAGACGACCAACTTATTATTATTATTATTATTATCATTATTTATTATTCTAATTTAAGCATTGTCGTTAAATATTTAACGATCATCCATTAAATTTAACATTTCAAGTCCGTCGCCGCCACCACCACTAAAGGTAAGCAATCCGATCGGATCGACCGACAAAACCGACCGGATCGAAGGACCAACGGTCCGGTTTCGGTCTTGGGTTTTTCATTATTTTGGTCTCTGTTCGGTCCGGTCTGGCATAAAAACTGGACATTTAGCCTATTTGAACCGGACTGACAGAAGGACCGACCCCGGATCGACCACATTCGGTCCGGTCTCGGTCTAGGGATTTTTCCTAACTCGGTCTCGGTCCGGTCCGGTCTTGGCAGGTCCAGTCCTGTTTTTAGACTGTGAGCACCCTTAACCACCACTACCAATTGCCGTCGCCACTACTAACCCTGCCCACCACCACTGCCAAACACCGCCTCCACCACCAACCTCCGCCAAAACCACCAACCCCTCTTAACATCACCATCACCCACCGACGACAAAGGGTGAAAAGAAATAGCCCTCCAAATATTCAACCTTAGGGTAGAAACCAAGTTCAATACATTTGCTACTAGTGGTTACCAAGGTAATGCCAGTATTGAAGACAAGACGTCATGGACCCAGTGACGCACTGCACTAAACTTCCCAGTCACTCAAGTTTTCTTAAAAGGACTTGTTTCATTCTCACGAGGAATCAGTGTAATCTATCGACTTTCTCTTAGAGATGGTTGATATTGAAGCAGGAGATCCTCTCCTTATTCTCCGCTTAGGAGAACTAAAGTGCACTATTGAGTCTAGAGCCAAAAGATCATCAATAAATCACATTAGGACACACTCTCAATATACTTGTTGTCTCATACACCGTGAAAAGCAAGAAATATTTATTAAGAGTCCTACGCATTATCCTTGTGGTATTGCCAAAACATCCGAGTGATACGTAAAGTATTCACAATGAACATGGAAATCCTTCTAGAGCCAACATCAAACAAACTCTTGGTGGGTGACATGTGAGATCCTTCATGGATTAAACTTGTGACAACTGGAAAACAATGATAGGGCGATTCACATTTGAATCAACCTTGTTCCAGTAAGGGAATTGACGTATTGTAACAACTCGTGAATTTCTCTACCTGTTTTCGTGGCTATATTTTTTTTCTTTCTTTTAAAACTATAATCACGACAAGTTATGGGTTATATTTTTTTTACCTCGACCTTGATAATATTTTTCTTTATTTTATAATAACATTTTTATTTTTTTATATCTCGTACCGGGCCCTAAGCCCAACCCGATCCACCACTCCCTTCTTTGGGCTCGTGTTCTAGCGTCCAAACCCAACCCAACCCCTTTGTTTTTTTTGGGCCTAGCCATCCATGTAACCCGGCCCAACGCACCCTTACTAGACCATGTATACAATATTTGTTGCAAAGATTATTTTGGTACCAATTCTATGTTTCTGTGATTGTTACGAGGCACAAAAGCAAAGACACAACACCAACCTTGGTCAAGATACTATGTGCGTGTATGTGTGATATCAAAAGAGGAGACCAAGACACTAACCTAGCCACCCTAAGATATATTTTATTAACCTAAACATCCATTTGACTTTATTACCCAAAGGTTCAAGTCTCTGCCATATCATGCATGCTCAAGAAACACAAGCACACTCAATTTCTTTCTTGGAACCATGAAAAACTCAAATAAAATAATGTAAGGAGCCATGTCTAGTTCTACTATAAATCACAACCTAAGAAACTAATTAAACTCACAAACCCACACTCACTCAAAAGCTACTCTCATCTCTCAACATAAAACGTCCAATGTGGAGATTCGGGGTCAAAGGGAAACACTAGGTTTGAAAACTTCGTTTGGGTATAGTGATCGAGGGAGTCATTTTTAGTCACGTTCATCTTCTTTCTTCGAACTTCATCACCAACCCTTTGGGTGTCGTAAGTCTCCCCACTCTTTTTTTTCGAAGTTCATTTGTTTCGACTATAATAATTTAACATACGTTAACAATCAAACCTACGTAATCTAAATCGATTGTATAAACTTAACTCAAGTCATTAGGACAAGATAAACCAAGTAGTACGCTTTTCACGACACATGTCTTGAGCAAATTCTTATGCCTCGTTATTTCATTTCTTTTACGACTCATAACGCGTATAATAAATTTTACAACTCACTCGACACTTATTCTTTGTGAACGAAACCATAAACACCCAATATAACAATTTAATAACCCTATAAAGGACCCAAGAAACCACTAAACCTCCCCCCCCCTGACGTGTTACTTTTTAAAAATCAAACGAACCCGTCATGGGCCTTAAGGCCCAAGAGAGAGAAAACCCGAGGCCCAAACAGTTTTTACCTGACCCGTTAAGCTTAAAAACAAATTTATAAGCTAACTACAAGTCAAAATAAGCTAAGTTGAAAGTTTAATAAGCTATCTTTGATCGAAATCTATTTTTGGATTAAAATCGCAAAATATATAGTTTGCGGGTTAAAAGTGTAAACCTTGGTAAGTTAAAGGGTAAGCTTGTACGTATTACTTATGCATGGAAAGTCTGGGGGTCCATTTTGTAAATATGGGAAACTAGTGATTAAAAGGTAAATAAAAGTTGTTGTGTCAAAATGTAAGTTTTGAAACTTGAGGACTAAAAGTGAAAATATGACTTTTTGGATAAATTTTGTAAAAACAATTTTATGAGGGTCCAAAACTTTAAATACTGAATGAGAAACATATTTGGGTACAAATTGTCATTTTTTCAAAGTATAAGGGCCAAACTCGTATATTTTATAACTTGACGGTAAAAAGTGTAAATTGAAAAAATGTTTAGAAAACTTGTAAACTTATAACAACTTTATAAAAACGAGTATTTTGACGACCTAGAGTTCATAACCATAATTATTACGTCAGTATCTAATTAAACTTATATATATATATATTTATATATATATATATATATATATATATATATATATATATATATATATATATATATATATATATATATCACTGAAACCTCATAAAGTAAATAAACAAAACTCTTGACAACATCGTCATATTAATAAACCAACGTTAATATCGCTCTATTGAATTAAATATTCAATGCTCTATCATTTTGGTCGTGAACCAAACGTATATCATTATTCTGAGACTTGCCATCTCGTTCTTAGGTTCTGGGTCGGAGCCACTGCTATATCACACATGACCTCTGTGTTCTTTATCACTATCTCTAAGGTGAGTTTATAGCCCCACTTTCACTCTTATTACTTGCTGTATAAAACTATGGGGTGAGAAACATGCAAAACTCTTTTCGGACCTGAAACTGATTACACTATTACGTGAAACAACCTTGAATCCCACTATGCTACCGTCAGTTCCTTTTGGGGAAGCGCGATTGTTAGGAATAGATCTATTGGGATGACACCCCCGTTCGAGTTTGATCGGATAGGAAAACGTCGAACGTATATCATATCGAATACAAGTGTATTGGAAACACACTTGTCGGACCTTTGTTATCATGCTTCTAGATGCATGCACACTGTCGTAGTTTCGGTTGCATGAACTTGGTACTAACGTAATAGACTTTTACTACATATAGTATCATTCACGGAGATGCTTATATGTACAACTGTGGTACAACTTGAATACTTTAACTTAGACCTATGAACTCACCAACCTTTATCTTGACATTTAGCATGTTTTTCTCAGGTTTACTTCTCGGCGTGGGCAATGGCAAAGGCATTCTGATGCGCGTATAACGCGTTCAGGGTCAAAGGAAACTTCCTTTTCGTCGAGCAAGTTTTTCAACACCCTAGGCAGTGAACCTAATCGTTGTAGTGTAGTATTGGGTAAGCCTCGGGTATTGATATCGTTCTCTAGGGGAATAGGAATGCTAGTGAAAGATGTACTACGCTAAGGTTTAAGGTTGAGGACGAATATTTTTTTTATCTTTTTACATTTTTAATAAAGCTAAGGGTAAAATCTCGGGGTTTGGATTTTGGGGTTTGGTACTTCTACCGATTACTCTACTATCTAATTATCTAAACCAATGGGTAGTCTTATGTCTATTGATGTGTGCTCGTATGATGATTAAAAATGTGTCTACCTAGATACTATTACTCCCTAGTTATCTTTTATTGGTGGTTGAATTGTCACGTCCTTATTCTTAACGGGTTGTGTTTCTTAAGGTCGTAGGGTATGTTTTTATCCCTAACTCTTTGAGACTACCTTAAGGTTATTGCCTACAAAATTTCTAGGATTCATAAACTAACTCTAAGGTTATCTTTTGATGTTTAGTCTACAATTCCGCTAAGTGAGTATAAACTAAGGTTCACAAAGATTACTCAAGCATTAAAAACACAACGATAGTGATAACATCAAATAGTCCTGAACACTCTCAGGTAAATTGCGAGCATTGGAGCTAAAGAGACGCGGATTTGGAGAGTTTTATTGAAGATATATCATAGTATGCTCATTTTGAAGAAGTTACGACGTAACTCCTCCCTCACATTACGCCGTAACTAAAGTGTGGCTCAGAAAACCAACTCAACAGAAGATTATGGCATAACTCTCCCAAAGATTACGACGTAACCAACTAGGTCAAATGAGGTTCCGCGCTGCTGCAAGCTACGCCGTAACTATTGTATCAATGCAGTAACCAATATTTATTGAAGATACGACGTAACTCCTTCCATAGTTACGTCGTAACCAGCATTTTCAGTGCAAAATGCGAAGAATTGTATGTTACGGCTTAACTCTTAACATTAGTTACGCCGTAACCAGATCTGGCCTATAAATACCCCACGATTTCCAAAATTTCAAAGCATCCCGTTTCACACACAATATTCAGTGAACGTGAGAAGAAGTCGAAGGCAGATCTAGAGGAGCATACGGAGCTATCTCCAAGGGAGAAATCACTCCCCTACGATAAGCATTAGCTTTTTATCTTTTCTTTACTTTCAATTCATGTATTTCGTAATGTTAAACATTGAATCGGTTGTTTTAGTTAATATGAGCGGCTAAGCATCTCTGGTGATGGCCTAGTTATGATTCCTTGATTGTTTTGTTTGTATTTACATTGCTTCCGTATAATTATTTCTAAGTGTATGCATGCATAGTTTTTTGGTAGCTACGCTTGTTTTGGTAGTTTTGAATGGTGGTGGTGGCTAGTTACTTAGGAGATATGACCAACTGACCTTAAGTGGGTAGACTGAGTGGGAAGGGTAAGATATGACCAACTGACGACCTTTCTGCTTGTGCGATTTGACCAACTGATCACCTACCGTTTTGTCACACCCCCAATTTACCTGTTTTGCAGCGGAATGGAATTCCTGGGGGATTGACTGTCATAGCACCACATCACAGTTATATTGAACGACCTAAAGTGCCGTTTTAAAAACACATCGTTGGATATTTCATAAAAACATAATCAGAGTACAACATGGTCCCAAAAGGTTTACAAAGTTTAAGGAAATACAAATATGTTACAAATCCAAACGATGTTTTTGAAATAAAGAGCCATAATGTACATAATGTAAGTCGACGCCGCGACTCAAAATATAGGTCCCTAAACCATGTCATGATGAACGTGCCTCAGTTACCTGAAAATACATTGCTAAAAACGGTCAACAATAATGTTGGTGAGAAATCATAGGTTTATGTAAATGGTTTATACGACTACACAAGTATCTAGCATGCATGACAATTCAGTCACGTAAAAATAATGTTACAATTGCCTTAAGCCCATGACCCCGAAACTAGACTGATCAATTATGTATGCCCCTCCACGGAATGTTTGCCAGACAACTCCGTAATGAAATCAAATGAAATGCATCCGTTTTCCGGGTTGGGATTCACCAACCCGGATGGAGGCGTCACCCTCGATAGATCTATCCACTCATCCTCGCTTCAATGATTAACGGTTCATGGTTCAGGAAATGGGGACTTTCAAATTGGCATATGTGGTAACTTAAGCAATGTAATGAATTTAACATACTTGGTATCGTACAAAGAAAAATGTAGTGCAATGTATTCTCCCCCGTGGGTTTGAAATAATCGAAAGCATGTAAAAACGGGGCTATGAAAACTCACTTGGATAAACTGGAATAACGGCAAAAGTGAGTACACTGAGGTTTAATGTGATGCGTCAACAGGGACCTATTATCAATGATATGACATGTCATGAGTTGCAATGTAATGTTATGCATGCACTTGATATGTTATTTATACCATTTATGAGTTTTGAAAATATTACTCGACGTCGAAAAATACTCTTTTGACGTCTTGACCAATCAAAAATGACTTTACATGTTTTTACGTCAAAATGTCATTCTACAATGGTTTTATAATGATTTTTAGAGAAATTACCACTTTTCGTCGCAAAACAATGTCGTCGGAAAAATCGTGAAATTACCAAAAATGGCTTTGGAAAAACAATCGTAAAATGGTGTACGTCGATCGTTAGAGAACGAACTCGACTGTTTTGGAAAGTTTGTATCGATATCTAAAAGTTTCAGTTCAGGAGTTTTCGTTCAAAAGGTCTCGGACACAAAGATAATAAGGGTTAAAGATGGTGGTTTTTGGCCAATAGTGTGCAGAAAATTAGTTACGGCAAGTTTAAGAAAAAGTGCATATCTTTGTCGTTTCAAATCCGTTTTCTACGTTTAATATGTCCTTAGCTTCGTATCAAAGTATACTAATATATTTTTGAGAAGTCGAAATAATTTGTGAAGCTTAAGGCTCGTTTTGACCCGAACAAACTAAAAACAGTTTGCTGAAAATCCAGAAAATAATACGTTTCGTCGTCAAACTTGTAAAATCCATAACTTCTTCGTTATAAGTCCGTTTTATCCGTTCAAGCGGCCACGGATTCGTTTTAAAGTATATTTTCTAAATATCAAGGCCAAAGTTTTGTACCAAATGTCGGATTTTCCAGAAAATTGAAACAAGGACAGAACCTTAAAATATAGTTATCGAAAATAGTTTTTCACGGACAAAACCTATTCTAATCCCTTCAAATCAACTCCGAAACTAATCTAATCCTACCATACACCTTCTTAGGGTGTCATGGGTTCCTAATCACCATCAAGACCAACCAATACCAAGGGGATAATTATAGGATGACCATTTATATATATATACTCTAAAATCATGAAATAAATGGTATAAATCACATATCATGCATATAAGCTCCAAAAATGATAAGAAACATATGAAATGAAAGAGGAAACATAAAAATGATGAAAACATGCTTACAAGAGAAATGAAGAGGTGTAGGTAACAAGGATTAACTTAAATATCCTTGGTTTTTATTTCAAAACCATAAAAAGGATATATTCTAGGTTGAAATAACACTTGAACTAGAAAAGTTTTTGATCCCTTGATGATCTCTTTGTAAAACCGGTTGATGAAGGAGGGGAAGACAAGAGAGAAAGTTGCTAACTCTAGGTGAATAAGTGGTGAATGAATGAGATAAAAAAATAATCAAGTAAGACTTTAGATTGTGTATGAGTTTTAGAAATCAAGAAACCATACTCAAACATTAAATACACCCTCTAGGGGGCCGGATTTTTGGGGCTTGTTGCTCCCCAATTATATATTTATTTTTTTTTTTTTGTATAAGTATATGTATTTGTATAATTTGTAAATGAAAAATGTCAATTATGTGAAGTTAAATGTACAAGTAATAATAAATGGAGATTCTTGGCACAAGTAAGTTTTTAATAGATCAAAATAGAGTATAATGATTTTATAAAAATTGTAAAAATACATTCCTCGTGAAATTTGAGTGATATAAAAATTATCGTACCATTTTTAAGAAAAACGACGAAATAATTAAACTTTAACAATTAATATACCAAATAAATTTGAAACACTAGGAAAACTAAAAATATAGTTTTTATAAACTAAATGTAAGTTTAAAAATACATCGGGATCATTTTTGAAAGTAACGGGTTAAATATTCAAAATAATAACTCACGCGATAAAGATTATTAAATATAAAAATTACGCGTAAAATATGAAATGAAATGTCGTGAATGAATTTATGAGATGCACATGATGTCAATGAAATGTAGACTAATCATAGTCCATATGAAATGTACGTGATGTCATGATCATGAATTCGCCGCTAAACCTTCAAGGTTACGCGAATTTGAAACAAGTAAACCAAGTTTACTAAAATGTTGAAATAATGAGACATGCATCGTGTCGAGAAATGACCTAAAAGTACGGATTGTCACATTCGCCCATCCAAAAAGGGAATTCAGTCCCTGAATTCAATCGTTGTTAGGTCTAACGGTGTCGGTGAAAAGATGAGGATACTTGCGTCGCATCTGGTCTTCCCGTTCCCAAGTAAACTCGGGACCTCGTCGAGAATTCCAACGAACTTTCACAATCGGAATACGACTCTGCTTCAACTGCTTGACCTCGCGGTCCATGATTTCTACAGGTTCTTCCACAAAATTGAGTTTATCATCAAGCTGAACTTCGTCCAATGGAATAACGAGCGATTCGTCTGAAAGGCACTTCTTCAAGTTTGAAACGTGAAACGTGTTGTGCACATGACTAAGTGCTGATGGAAGATCAAGACGATAAGCTACCGGACCAACTCTGCTCAAAATCTTGAATGGTCCAATGTATCTCGGGTTCAATTTCCCACGCTTTCCAAAACGTACCACGCCCTTCCAAGGCGATACTTTCAACATGACTTTGTCTCCCACTTGAAATTCCAAATCCTTGCGTCTAACATCCGCGTAACTTTTCTGTCGACTCCTTGCAGTTCTGAGTCTATCACGAATTTGAACAATCTTTTCCGTGGTTTCCCGTACCATTTCTGGACCAGTAAGTTGTGCGTCTCCTACTTCGGCCCAACAAACAGGTGATCGGCACTTACGACCATAGAGTGCCTCATATTAAGCTCCTTTTGATCAAGAATATATTGCAAACTCTTGTGGTCGGTAAACACTGTGCACTTTGTACCGTAGAGGTAGTGTCTCCAAATCTTGAGCGCAAAAACTACGGCTCCTAACTCGAGATCATGAGTTGTGTAATTCTTCTCATGAACCTTAAGTTGTCGAGAAGCATACGCTATCACCTTCTCGTTTTGCATTAAAACAGCCCCAAGTCCTTTATGCGAAGCGTCACAATATACAACAAAGTTCTCAATGCCTTCGGGTAGTGCCAAAATTGGCGCCTTTGCAAAGCTTTGCTTCAACAACTTAAAAGCAACTTCTTGTTTCTTTCCCCACTCGTACTTCTTGTTTTTCTGTGTCATCTTGGTCAAAGGTCTCGCTATCTTCGAAAAACCTTCGATGAACCTTCGGTAATACCCGGCTAGTCCTAGAAATTGACGGATTTCTGTAGGATTCGTTGGAGTAGCCCAATCTTTTACGGCTTCAATCTTTGTGGGATCAACTTGTAGTCCATGACTATCAATGACATGACCAAGAAATTGCACTTTGTGATTCCAAAAATCACACTTCGAAAATTTGGCATACAACTTCTCATTCTTGAGTAGCCTTAAAATCATCCTTAAATGCTCTTCGTGCTCTTCTTTGCTCTTGGAGTAGATCAATATGTCGTCAATGAACACTATAACAAACTTGTCCAAGTACGGCTTACAAACTCTATTCATGAGATCCATGAATACTGCCGGTGCATTAGTCAATCCAAACGGCATCACTTGAAACTCGTAATGACCGTAACGTGTTCTAAACGCTGTTTTCGGAATATCCTCTTCCCTAACTCGAAGCTGATGATAACCCGACCGAAGATCAATCTTGGAGTAGATACTAGAACCTTGCAATTGATCGAACAAGTCATCAATTCTGGGGAGTGGGTAACGATTCTTCACTGTTAACTTGTTCAACTCTCTATAATCTATGCACATTCGGAAGGATCCATCCTTCTTCTTCACAAACAAGACTGGTGCTCCCCAAGGCGAGGAACTCGGCCTAATGAATCCTTTGTCTAGAAGTTCTTGCAATTGATTAGACAACTCTTGCATTTCGGATGGTGCTAAACGGTACGGTGCTCGCGCAATTGGTGCAGCTCCGGGCACTAAGTCATTATGAAATTCTACTTGACGTGCCGGTGGAAATCCCGGTAAATCCTCGGGAAAACTTCAGAAAATTCTCGGACAATAGGTACATCTTCAAGTCGCTTCTCTTCCGACTTTTTCTCGGTTACATGGGCTAAGAAAGCAAGACAACCTTTCTTAATGTACTTCTCCGTTTTGATACTCAATATGATACTAAGTCTAGTTCCACTTCGTTCCCCACGAATAATCAAAGTTTCGCCGTTATAAGGAAGATGAACAACTTTCTCATCACAAATGATCTTTGCGCGATGCTTAGATAACCAATCCATGCCGATGACGACGTCGAAACTACCCAAATCTACGGGCATGAGGTCTATGTTGAAGGGATGATTAAGAAAATTGAATGTGCAACCGCGAACAATGGTGTTGGTGCTAACTATGCTACCATTAGCTAATTCGACGTTGTATGATACGTCTAGTGTGGTTGGTTTTCAAGAATCGTTCCGATATTGGGTGCTTCCAAAAGTAGTTCATCACTAATATTGTTATCATGCTAGCAAGAAAATAGATATCCGCTTATACTATGTCGAAGAATGTCTGTTCTAGCTTCACTTGTAGGTGAGGAATCATTGATTGTCCGACATGTTCAAACCTGTGACATCTCTTGATATAGAGGTGAGGTTACTTGGAATTTCTAGAGGACACAATGCCTTAGAGGAAGTTTATATCGATAACCTTAATTTAACTTAATTTTCCTTTAAGGGAAACTCATTGTTGGGAAGTTCACCTATTGTTGAGGCCATGCTTAACAGAGTGTTCTACAGTCTCAGTTAGAAAACTTGATATATCCCTATAATGTTGCTTCGTGGGTATACTTCGTACTAAATCTCGTAACTCGGTCTAACTAATACTTTTGGAATGATAGAGTTTGGATTCTAACCCAAAATAGTGGTTCGGAAAGTCTCGTGATGTCTTAAGATTTTTGTTGGGTTTTGAATCGTCCTACCACCTAGTTCTAGTCCTTGTTGGTAATTCCAAAATCCTTCCATTGTTTTCTTGTATCGAGAAATCCTCTTCACAGATGGTATAGGAAGTCTTTCCTAAAATGTCACTCGTCAAATCCTAATTTATCGGTTGAGTGAAAGATAAATGGCGTAAGCACCTATAGAGTGTTAACAAAAAGAAATGTTTATGCACGATTTATCTGATTATAAAACTTTGCTTTTAAATGAGAATTGTTGTTAGGAGATTTGAAATGATGCTTGTTACTTTCATGACATAATTCTTCCTGAATTATACATAGGTGATCAGGCCATGTATAATTAAGGACAAATGATGTGATGCTTGTTTTTGTTGAAATAGTATTATGTTCCTCCGAAGTTTTAGATGGTATTCAACGTTTTGTTTTGTAAGATAATGGCTCAATAATTTTTCAGAGTAACATGAAAATCGTTTCGCCTGAGTATATTAAATAGTTGATAAAATGACTGAAACCAATTGATAAGTTGGTAATAAAACAACTTGCTTAAAACTTTATGAAACAACGTTTCTGAGATGGTGATAAAATAATTCGAAATAAAATCAAGTGAAATAATTTTATGAAATAATAGCAGGATAATTTGGAATAACATTTATTGGATGGTTTGTAGGATACATAGGAGAACCTTATCGAGTAATAATAGTCTACTAATTGGTCGAGAATAAAGTTGGCCTAACCCCTAGTAAAGTAGTGATGTATCGTATAGATAATAAATGGTAAAGATTACATTAGCTAGAAAGGTGCTTATTATCTGTTCCTGTTGATGGTCTAATCGTGTTTCAAGTGTAGGAGTAGTAGGCGGTCTAGCAACAATAGCCCTAGAACTCTCACAGTCCTCAAACCTATGAGATGGTGTAGTGTCTATAGTCTTAGTGGTAGGTGGTAATGGTGTGTCAAATCATGCACGCTTCCCAAGCTGCAAGTCAGGTGTATGAGTATCGTGTATGAGATGTGATGGTACGGATGGTGCTCGAAATGATAATGATGAAGAAAATAATGACAATGATGATAATGGAATCCTTGTGGTGAGTTAAGAGAATAGGTTCATTAGGACTAAGCCTATAGGTTCTACCCAATGGTATGATCTGTCCCAACTGAGTGATAAAAATTGTCCTGATTCTACAGTGAATCAATAGTGATCGTGATGGTGTAGGTGCAACTTCGTCCTCCTGAAAGGTCCCAGTGTCGATCATGATAGGTGGAAAGACTGGAGTAGATCCAATGGAAGATACGATCTCAGTGGAATGTGATGCAACATCATCCATGATGGGGTTAGCTGGAACATCATCCGAGCTAGAGTCCGATGATATGGTGATGGGATGTGAATCTGAAGACATGTCTGTGACAACCGATGTGAAATAAAAGTAAATAACCTCGAATACAGTGTAAGTGAATCCGCATGAAAAGTGAATATGTACTATGATGAAATGATGAGATGCTATGATAATGTAGCTATAGTCTAGGGTCAATGATGCAACCTAGTTCTCTATAATTGTAGCTCTGGTACCAATCTGTCACACCCCCAAATTACCTGTTTTGCAGCGGAATGGGATTCCTGGGGATTGACTGTCATAGCATCACAATCACAGTTATATTGAACGACCTAAAGTGCCGTTTTATAAACACATCGTTGGATATTTCATAAAAACATAATCAGAGTACAACATGGTCCCAAAAGGTTTACAAAGTTTAAGGAAATACAAATATGTTACAAATCCAAACGATGTTTTGAAATAAAGAGCCATAATGTACATAATGTAAGTCGACGCCGCGACTCAAAATATAGGTCCCTAAACCATGTCATGATGAACGTGCCTCAGTTACCTGAAAATACATTGCTAAAAACGGTCAACAATAATGTTGGTGAGAAATCATAGGTTTATGTAAATGGTTTATACGACTACACAAGTATCTAGCATGCATGACAATTCAGTCACGTAAAAATAATGTTACAATTGCCTTAAGCCCATGACCCCGAAACTAGACTGATCAATTATGTATGCCCCTCCACGGAA
Organism: Chrysanthemum makinoi; assembly: GCA_910596185.1. Taxonomy (NCBI): domain Eukaryota; kingdom Viridiplantae; phylum Streptophyta; class Magnoliopsida; order Asterales; family Asteraceae; genus Chrysanthemum; species Chrysanthemum makinoi. The sequence continues at coordinate 257,898,120 of OU343222.1, read as the reverse complement.
TGTTTGCCAGACAACTCCGTAATGAAATCAAATGAAATGCATCCGTTTTCCTGGTTGGGATTCACCAACCCGGATGGAGGCGTCACCCTCGATAGATCTATCCACTCATCCTCGCTTCAATGATTAACGGTTCATGGTTCAGGAAATGGGGACTTTCAAATTGGCATATGTGGTAACTTAAGCAATGTAATGAATTTAACATACTTGGTATCGTACAAAGAAAAATGTAGTGCAATGTATTCTCCCCCGTGGGTTTGAAATAATCGAAAGCATGTAAAACGGGGCTATGAAAACTCACTTGGATAAACTGGAATAACGGCAAAAGTGAGTACACTGAGGTTTAATGTGATGCGTCAACAGGGACCTATTATCAATGATATGACATGTCATGAGTTGCAATGTAATGTTATGCATGCACTTGATATGTTATTTATACCATTTATGAGTTTTGAAAATATTACTCGACGTCGAAAAATACTCTTTTGACGTCTTGACCAATCAAAAATGACTTTACATGTTTTTACGTCAAAATGTCATTCTACAATGGTTTTATAATGATTTTTAGAGAAATTACCACTTTTCGTCGCAAAACAATGTCGTCGGAAAAATCGTGAAATTACCAAAAATGGCTTTGGAAAAACAATCGTAAAATGGTGTACGTCGATCGTTAGAGAACGAACTCGACTGTTTTGGAAAGTTTGTATCGATATCTAAAAGTTTCAGTTCAGGAGTTTTCGTTCAAAAGGTCTCGGACACAAAGATAATAAGGGTTAAAGATGGTGGTTTTTGGCCAATAGTGTGCAGAAAATTAGTTACGGCAAGTTTAAGAAAAAGTGCATATCTTTGTCGTTTCAAATCCGTTTTCTACGTTTAATATGTCCTTAGCTTCGTATCAAAGTATACTAATATATTTTTGAGAAGTCGAAATAATTTGTGAAGCTTAAGGCTCGTTTTTGACCCGAACAAACTAAAAACAGTTTGCTGAAAATCCAGAAAATAATACGTTTCGTCGTCAAACTTGTAAAATCCATAACTTCTTCGTTATAAGTCCGTTTTTATCCGTTCAAGCGGCCACGGATTCGTTTTAAAGTATATTTTCTAAATATCAAGGCCAAAGTTTTGTACCAAATGTCGGATTTTCCAGAAAATTGAAACAAGGACAGAACCTTAAAATATAGTTATCGAAAATAGTTTTTCACGGACAAAACCTATTCTAATCCCTTCAAATCAACTCCGAAACTAATCTAATCCTACCATACACCTTCTTAGGGTGTCATGGGTTCCTAATCACCATCAAGACCAACCAATACCAAGGGGATAATTATAGGATGACCATTTATATATATATACTCTAAAATCATGAAATAAATGGTATAAATCACATATCATGCATATAAGCTCCAAAAATGAAAAGAAACATATGAAAATGAAAGAGGAAACATAAAAATGATGAAAACATGCTTACAAGAGAAATGAAGAGGTGTAGGTAACAAGGATTAGCCTAAATATCCTTGGTTTTTATTTCAAAACCATATAAAGGATATATACTAGGTTGTAATAACACTTGCTCTAGAAAAGTTTTTGATCCCTTGATGATCTCTTTGTAAAACCGGTTGATGAAGGAGAGGAAGACAAGAGAGAAAGTTGCTAACTCTAGGTGAATAAGTGGTGAATGAATGGGATAAAAAAAATAATCAAGTAAGACTTTAGATTGTGTATGAGTTTTAGAAATCAAGAAACCATACTCAAACATTAAATACACCCTCTAGGGGGCCGGATTTTTGGGGCTTGTTGCTCCCCAATTATATATTTTTTTTTTTTTTTTTGTATAAGTATATGTATTTGTATAATTTGTAAATGAAAAATGTCAATTATGTGAAGTTAAATGTACAAGTAATAATAAATGGAGATTCTTGGCACAAGTAAGTTTTTAATAGATCAAAATAGAGTATAATGATTTTATAAAAATTGTAAAAATACATTCCTCGTGAAATTTGAGTGATATAAAAATTATCGTACCATTTTTAAGAACAACGACGAAATAATTAAACTTTAACAATTAATATACCAAATAAATTTGAAACACTAGGAAAACTAAAAATATAGTTTTTATAAACTAAATGTAAGTTTAAAAATACATCGGGATCATTTTTGAAAGTAACGGGTTAAATATTCAAAATAATAACTCACGCGATAAAGATTATTAAATATAAAAATTACGCGTAAAATATGAAATGAAATGTCGTGAATGAATTTATGAGATGCACATGATGTCAATGAAATGTAGACTAATCATAGTCCATATGAAATGTACGTGATGTCATGATCATGAATTCGCCGCTAAACCTTCAAGGTTACGCGAATTTGAAACAAGTAAACCAAGTTTACTAAAATGTTGAAATAATGAGACATGCATCGTGTCGAGAAATGACCTAAAAGTACGGATTGTCACACGTTTGGATGAACTTAAGAAGTCGGGGATGAGTGTTTAAGTTGCTAGCGCCTGGGAACTCATTGTTATGAATCTAGCATGTAGCGGTACTTAATGACTTGGCTTAGGGGACTAAGAATGATACGCGTACAATGCGTGTTCGGGGTCAAAGGAAACTTCCTTTTCATCGAGCAAGTTTTTCAACTACCTAGGCAGTTAACCTAATTGTTGTAGTGTAGTATTAGGGTAAACCTCGGGATTGATATCGTTCTCTAGGGGAATAGGAATGCTAGTGAGAAATTACTACGCTAAGGTTGGGGTTGAGGAAGATTATTTTTTATCTTTTTTATATTTTTAAGAAAATTGAAAGGTACGAATCTCGGGGTATTGGATTTGGGGGGTGGTACTTCTACCGATTACTCTAGTATTATCTAATCTAATTAACTAAGTTAAGGGGTAGTCTATGTCTAATTGATGTGTGCTCGTATGATGATTAAAAATGTGTTTACCTAGATACTATTACTCCCTAGTAATCTTTTATTGATGGTTGAATTGTCACGTCCTTATTCTTAAGGCGTTGTGTCTTCTAAGGTCGTAGGGTATGCTTTTTTCCCTAACTCTTTGAGAATAACTTAAGGTTATTTCCTACAAAATCTTTAGGATTTATAAACTAACTCTAAGGTTATCTTTGGATTTTTAGCCTACAATAACTCTAAGCGATTATAAACTAATGTTCACAAAGATTACTCAAGCATTAAAAACACAACGATGGCCTATTGCAATCATAAGCCAATTACAGTTAAGATAAGAGACAACCAATCAATATTCAATAACTAGAGTTTCATAGATCTAAGCAAACACACAAGTAAATTAGCCGGACATGGTAAACATGCAAGCATACACACATACAATCGAAGACATAATGAAATCAATGAAGTAGATTACTTATCTTGATGTAAAATAGGGTATGAGAACCCTAAGATACTGCCCAAGACAAACCAAAATCGTTTTAGGGTTTTACTCCACAATTCTACTTCTCTAAAAGTCTGAAAATTCAAATTCTATATATAGAGTTACAACTGCGACGGCGTCACTCTTTAATTGTGAGGCCGTCGGATCGCCGTCATTAGGGTTTCGTCTTGACCAAGTCAACTTTGTAACGGCGTCACTTTGTGGTTGTGACGCCGTCAGCTTCATCTTCTGACGCCGTCTGAATCTGGATCTAGGTCGTCTGAGTTTTGACGCCCTACTCTTTAAAGCCTGATGTCGTCAGGTACAAAATAGCAATTTCACTCCTGAGCCATTGCAATTAGAGGGATGGCATCGCCCTTTATCTGTGACGCCGTTGGGTGCATTTCCAGCAGCTTGAGTGTCTTGATCTTGACTTTAGCCATTTTCTTCACATATTCACGCCTTTTCGTCCAAATAAGTGTCATTCCAGCATTTTGCCTTCAAGAGACCTAAAAAGTGTAAAGGAACTAAATTAAGCAGTAACGGATATAAAAGTGGTCGATTAAGGGCTTAAATGACCCCTCAAAAGTGTACCTTTTAAATCCTTATCAAATATCCCTGCACTTGTTATTTGCTTGTCCTCAAGCAAATGTGCTTTTTGCCAATCAATTAATAAGTTAGGGGGCATGAAGCATTGGTTTAGAACAATTCACAACAAGTATAAGCCCCGCAAAAGTCATAACAAGCACGGAAATTACATACTAGCACCTCACAAGTGGTGTTTGGATACTCTCATCTCTCGGGTGTATATGATATATATCAAATTGGAAATGGAAGATAAACACTCATTAACTGGTCCTAGTACATAGATTACCATAGGCTTGAGACTAGATCAAACCTCCATCGCTTTGGCGTAAGCACCCAAGAAAAATAATCTAAGAGGTCTTTTAAAGGGTTGTAACGTTAGGCTTACGGTAGGGAAACAAAGGGTTTGGTTGGATAGGTGATTTAGTGGTGGCAAGTCAAAAAAATTTATGTTACAAGCATGAGAAGAATGGCATTTCTAAGCCAAGACTCGACACTCTAAACTCTAGATAAGTTTGAAACAAACAATCATAAATATAAAGATAAATGTAGGATGGTAGCGCGTATGTTTTTTTTTTTTTTTTTTTTTTCATTTTTTCGTTTTTTTTTCATACACTTTTACTCTACCATCCTCTACGATAACATCAAAATATAAGGGATTTATAGGCACATCCCTACACTTGAGTTTTTATTACTCTAACACGAATTTGACCCGAATTGAAAAGATCAAAACACTTGGAGTACATTATTACGTAAATAAAGGGAATTTGAATTTAACGTTCTTTCCCGTCACTCCATAAAATTTAACTTTTCCCATGAGTCCCAATCGTCCCAAAACTGTATACAAAGGATATGACTCGACTTAGCAACTTATGCAAGTAACTAGATAATTGAACTAAGGGTTTAGTATGATAACGATAATGCACTAAAAGTGAGTGCATACAAGGTAGGCTAAGGCGATTTGGGTGTACATTTGGGGGTGGATTGTAAACAATGCTCTTCATTGATATTCCAGAAAACCGAAACATCACGAGAACCGCAAAAAGGATAGGCTCTGAGGGGTTAACTAGGGGTATCGTGTACTAAAGATGAGTACATCGCAAGGGTGTAGGGGAATTACTCAACCGATGTGGAAGAAGTAATTATAACACGGGTAGCAAACAAGGGTTATCCTAATGCCTCTTATCATTTAGTTATTCCTAGCTACATAAGTGTAGTCTCACTAGCAATCTCGGGATGCATCACAAAACAAGTTCGAGAATCTATTATACTACCGGTACACTCTCAAAGCATTAAAGATGAATGCTTTAATTCCTACAAATCTAGGGGCGAACCTCACATTTTTGGGGTGGAATTTAAGTGGTAAAGGGTTTTGTGCTAGTCATATAACTTCCTATCCATGAGACGCTTTATTAAGACTAATGACCCACTCCTACATGCCATGAAAATTTTTAAATTTGGTGCCAAAATTACCCTAACCGATATTTCTTATGGTTTATTACACAAATGAAATTGGACAAGACAAATAATCAAGGATAGGCATAGTTTCAAAGTTCCCGTTTTATTTTCCCTCCCTACACTTAAACTGAACATTGTCCCCAATGTTCCCCGAAAGTATCAAATTTATGATAATGGAAGGTAACTAAAAGCGAAAAAAACTAATACTCCCTTGATTAGCTCGGTAGGATCCGTTTGAAGTAGTGGTTAAATTCTTCTCCAAGAAGAATATATGCGTGAAAAGCTCCATCCAATCTTATGTATCTTCTTCATGATAAATAAAACCTGAACAGTTTAAGAAAATAGACAAAACCTTCGCGTAAAATTGGCGGTAAAACTATATATGACTCTACTAAACTAGGATATAATGCTTGTGGAATGGATGTTTACAGGTTTTTTGGAAAATTAAACCTGAGAAATTCCAAAAATTTATAAGTAGCACAGAAAACGAGAGAAAGTTAAATAAGATGTTTCTGCTCCTCCTGACGCCGTCAGGTTGCAATCCTGACGCTGTCAGGTTATCCTAACAGAAACTGGTTTGCTGCGTTTTTCTGAAAAAATTCTGGAAAAATTACATCTTTAAAATCTGGAAAAATTCTTGCAAAACATCCATTATGACTCGATACAAGCATTTGACTCTAACAAACACATATATATATCTTTTCAATAATCGTAATTCTCATGTTCACGTTCTTTTAAAAACGTGTGTAATCTTCCCTACACTTATTCTTTTTGTAAAATACCTTTATATGTAATTGAGACGAGGTTAAAGACAAAATAAAGCACTTTCACAAATTAAAACATGAGAATAAACAATCAATGAAAAGATATATGACACACAAACAAGCAAACAATTAAGCATGGGTTGCCTCCCACGAAGCGCTTTTCTTTATTTATGAGTCTTGTAGCTAGACTCGAAGTCGTGCCCCTACGTACCTATGTAAGCAAGCTTATCCTCAAGAATGTCATAAGGATCAAACTTATCATTTAAGTTCCTAGTGGTACGCTTAGTTCGGTATGCCTTTTCAAAATTTTCTCCATCGGGGTCATAGATCGTCATCCTAATTTGCCATTCTCCATTACCATCACTAGGTGGTCTATCCCAATTCCACTTATGCTTAGGCTTCTCACTCTCAACTTTCCACTTATTCATGACAAGATTAACGGGGCAAGCTTCCTAGGAACTCGGTCATCTTCCTAAATATGAAGGCGTCCTCGACTATTTTAGACATCTTACAGTCAATGATGGCACTAGCGGTAGCTAAGAATCCCCTTCCTACTAACAACGGGCATGTCGGTTCCTTATTCGTGTCTAGCACATGGAAATTCACCAAAAGAGTCAATTTACCTACGTGCACTACCATGTCTTTTATTATCCCCATCGGATATGCAATAGTACCGTCCGCTAGACCTAAGATGGTTTCCGTTGGCTCTATCTTACCTAGGTTAAGGCTTCTATGGAGTGACAACGGAAGAAGATTGATGCTCGATCCTAAGTCGGCTAAAGTGTCAAAAGGTTTGGAGTTTCCAAGCCTACACGGAAGAACAAATAGCCCGGGATCATCTAACTTCTTAGGTAACTTATTTTGCACAAATGCGGACCCACGTTCTCCTAGCTTTAGTTGTCGCTCATATTTTTCTTTTAAAGCATTGTAATAAGGTGCATGAGTCAATATTTCAAGAACCGGTTTTTCTTGGTGGAGTTCCTTGTACTCCTCCTCTAGATTAGGTTTGGGTTCTTGGTTGACGGGTTTTTCAAGAGTTGGTTGGACCAATGGTTCGGGTCCTTGGTACTTCATGAGGGATTGCTTGGAACCCGTGTTGATGGCTTTAACTAGATGAACTTTCGGGTGTGAAGGGCATGGATATGCACTCTCCCAAGGTGAGCAAGAACATGAAGTCGATGAAATCGAATTAACTTTTGGGTTCTTTATAGTGTCACTTGTCATCTCGCCTTTTCGTTGCTTGAAATTGGCTTCAAGCTTAGTCAATCGAGTTTCTTGAGATGACATGAATCTAGACACAATTGCCTTAAGACTAGCGGAGTTCCCGGTGTTTGAAGGGTTGAACCTATTAGGTGGACTAGATGAGCTTTGGGGTGGGTTTGAATTTTGGTTCCACTTAAGGTTAGGGTGATTCCTCCATGAGGGGTTGTAGGAGTTTCCTAAGTTGTTTTGTTCGGGCTTGAAAGTGTACCACTTCTCTCCCGCTCCGTCGGTACGCGTGGAGGCGTAGTCCGTAAAAGCTTGTTCGGGGAGTCTTGTGCAATCACGAGTGTTGTGGGGACCACTACACAACTCACAAGGTAGAGTGATTTTGTTCACTTGATGCGAAGACTTAGGATTTTCGTAGGAGCTCATTAGGAATTTGACTTGATCTTCAAGTTCGAGCATCCTACGATCGGAAGGTTGTGAGTCAATGGGAGGCAAGGAGATTGCCTTTACGGTTTTCGGCAACTCACGGGGGTCATTCCAACTTTCGTTGTCATAGAGATCAAGGTCCTCTATTGTACCCCACGATTCTTCCGCGGTGAGATTAGTAAGTTTACCACCGGCCGCTTGGTCGATGGATTGCTTCGTTGAGAAGTTGACATGATCATAGAAGATTTGGACTTTGAGCCAAAGATCAATGTCGTGATGAGGGACTTTATGGAGCAAGTCCTTGAATCGAGTCCACGCTTCGTAGAGAGATTCACCTTGACATTGTTGGAACATCAAGATTTCATTCCTAAGCTTAGTAGTTCTCCCCGGTGGGAAAAATTGGGCAAGGAAATGAATGGTGAGATCATCCCAACTTGAGATAGATCCAGCGGGAAGTCGCTCAATCCAATTACTAGCTTGGTCCCGTAGAGAGAATTGGAAGAGACGCAAGTGCGTGGTCTCCCGAGTAGTAGCATCAAGGTCGATGGAATTGACGATTTTAAGGAAATCCTTAAGATGTTTATAAGGATCTTCGGAACGAAGTCCATGGAATGCACATCCGTTTTGCACCAACCGGATGGTGTCGGATCGAAGGGCCGTAGTTTGAGCTTGATCGGGGAGCTTAATGGTGTTCCTATAGCCTAGGTTGCTTGGTCTAGAGTATTCACCAAGAGTGCGGCCTCTTGGCGGGTCATTTGGTGGTGGGTTGATGAGTGGTGGTTGATTATCACCGTCCATGATGAAAAGTGATGGGATTACGAACAAATTCACGAAGAAGGGGGATAGACTACGAGGAAGCAAAAATTGAGAAAAAAGCTTACTTGATAGGAATCAAGCAAGGAAACCTAAATGAGGTGGACTCCTAACTAGCTATTCTATTCCCCGGGAGCAGCGCCAAAAACTTGATACATGTACAACGCGCGTTCGGGGTCAAAGGAAACTTCCTTTTCTTCGAGAAAGTTTTTCAACCACCTAGGAAGTGAACCTAATCGTTGTAGTGTAGTATTAAGGTAAGCCTCGGGATTGATATCGTTCTCTAGGGGAATAGGAATGCTAGTGAGAAATTACTACACTAAAGTTGGGGTTGAGGAAGATTATTTTTTTATCTTTTTTATATTTTTTTAGAAAATTGAAAGGTACGAATCTCGGGGTATTGGATTTGGGGGGTGGTACTTCTACCGGTTACTCTACAATAATCTAATATAATTAACTAAGCTAAGGGGTAGTCTATGTCTAATTGATGTGTGCTCGTATAATGATTAAAAATGTGTTTACCTAGATACTATTACTCCCTAGTTATCTTTTATTGATGGTTGAATTGTCACGTCCTTATTCTTAACGCGTTGTGTGTTCTAAGGTCGTAGGGTATGCTTTTTTCCCTAACTCTTTGAGAATACCTTAAGGTTATTTCCTACAAAATCTCTAGGATTCAGAAACTAACTCTAAGGTTATCTTTCGATTTTTAGCCTACAATAACTCTAGGCGATTATAAACTAATGTTCACAAAGATTACTCAAGCATTAAAAACACAACCATGGCCTATTGCAATCCTAAGCCAATTACAATTAAGATAAGAGACAACCAATCAATATTCAATAACTAGGTTTCATATATCTAAGCAAACACACAAGTAAATTAGCCGGACATGGTAAACATGCAAGCATACACACATACAATCGAAGACATAATGAAATCAATGAAGTAGATTACTTATCTTGATGTAAAATAGGGTATGAGAACCCTAAGATACTGCCAAGACAAACCAAAATCGTTTTAGGGTTTTACTTCACAATTCTACATCTCTAAAAGTCTGAAAATTCGAATTCTATATATAGAGTTACAACTGCGACGGAGTCACTCTTTAATTGTGACGCTGTCGGATCGCCGTCATTAGGGTTTCGTCTTGACCAAGTCAACTTTGTGACGGCATCACGTTGTAGTTGTGACGCCGTCAGCTTCATCTTCTGACGCCGTCTGAATATGGATCTAGGCTGTCTGAGTTGTGACGTCCTACTCTTTAAAGCCTGACGCCGTCAGGTACAAAATAGCAATTTCACTCCTGAGCCGTCGCAATTAGAGGGACGGTGTCACCCTTTATCTGTGATGCGGTTGGGTGCATTTCAAGCAGCTTGAGTGTCTTGATCTTGACTTTAGCCATTTTCTTCACATATTCACGCCTTTTCGTCCAAATAAGTGTCATTCCAGCATTTTGCCTTCAAGAGACCTAAAAAGTGAAAAGGAACGAAATTAAGCAGTAACGGATATAAAAGTGGTCGATTAAGGGCTTAAATGACCCCCAAAAGTGTACCTTTTAAATCCTTATCAAAGAACAACTAGACTTATGACGGGTCAACTGATTTCTCCAGTGGGACCCTTTGCTGATAGGTTAGGATGAACTGACCAAATGCTGTCTAGCGACTTTGACCCCACCTAAAGTAATTGGAAGTAATTTGACGTGAACACTACTAATTAGGATGAGTAACTAGGTTAGCACCCCTCTCCTCTATTGATCACAACCCTCGCCTTTATTTGCTTTCATTGTCTTAGTAGTAATTAATCATTTCCACCTTAAATCATATTAAAATCTATGACACCTAGACTTAGTTTAAATCCGCACACACAGCTCTTGGGACTTCCTCGGTTTTACCGAATACTACACTACACACGACCGCGTACACTGTCCGTTAGTGCATTAGGGTAGACCATAGGTATAACGATAAATTATAAATATTAAAACCTGGTCAGTAAAACCTGCATCATGTTTTTGGCGCCGCTGCCGGGGAGTTATATTAGGATTTCTATTAAGTCTTTCATTCTCTGATTTGTTTTAAAATTCTCACCATCTCTTTTCAAGTTTCAGGTACCATGGAAGTTGTTAACGTTGATGACCTCACTCTTGAGGAATATTTGGCATTGACAAGAGAAGAACAAGGGTCAAGGCTCGTAACACCGACAATTGGAGCTAATGTCCGTTTTGAGATTAAAGACCAATTTATGAGGGAGCTTCGTGCAAACCCTTTTTCAGGAAACAGGGACGAAGATGCGTATGAGCATGTTGAAAATGTATTGTACATCGCAAGACTTTTCAAAATTCCGGGTGTATCTCATGACGTTGTTATTTTACGTGTATTCCCCATGACTCTTACTGGGGCTGCAAGAAGATGGATCGAAAGATTTCCCGCCTGGGGAGTTGATACATGGGCTCTTCTAAAGAATCACTTCATCCAGAGGTATTGTCCTCCGTCGAAGATATCTAACCAGCTCTCGGAGATCCATAATTTCAAGCAAGAAGACGATGAAACGTTGTATCAAGCATGGGATAGATACAACGATCTCCTCTACAAGTGTCCTACACATGATCTAAATAACCAGCAAAAGGTCAATATCTTCTACAAAGGAATCAACGTGACTACAAGACAGATGCTGGACTACCAAGGACCAATTCCGAGCATGACTCCTACTCTCGCAATTGAAGCCATCCAAAAAATGGCTGATCATTCCTAGAAATGGTACGATGGAGGAAGCAAAAGGAACCAAGGCGGGAGTCTTGATGGAATTGTCGCCATCACTAGCAAAATTGAAAATCTGAGTCGAGATATGCTAAAAATCAGAGAAACTGTTCATGCCATCCAAGTAGGTTGCGAAAGTTGTGGGGGAGGACATCTCACCAAGAATTGTCCTCACATTAACGAAGAAAACACAGTCGAAGAAGCTAAATATGGAGAAAATCGACCATTTTACGGCGATAATCGAAATAGTAATGGCTATCGTGGAGGACCTGCTGGAAACTATAACCGTGGGCCTTATGGAGAAAAAAGGCCCAATATTGAAGACACCATTAACAAATTTCTAGAAACTTCAGCCCAAAGACAAAAGGAACAAGATGAATGGCTAAAATAATTCCAGGAAAACACTGATAGAAGTCTCTCCAATCACGACACAACCCTAAAGAACCTTGAAACAATGGTGGAAAAACTTAGTGAGAAGGTAAGGAAGAATAATACTAAACCGGAAGGGACAAAACCCACGATGGAAAGTAAGGTCATCTTTTCTGATGAAGACTCAAAGTTACAAGCCAATTCTCCTACCGAAAATTCGGACTCAAGTAGAAATTCCGGCGACAGTATGAAGTTATGCCGTAACACCTCTTATGAGTTGCGGCGTAACTACGTTTTTGACAGTGATCGTGGCATTATGAAGAATATCGATGATAATGACACAGCGGAGTTACGCCATAACCAAACATCACAGTTATGGCGTAACTGGGATACGTGGACTGACATATTTCTTGAGTTAGACGAATCAGGGACACAGGTTATTAACGAATGGTCTAATGACATTAAATTATGTCCTCTATCAGTCTATCCCCATCTAAAAGAAAGTATCACTGGTGCAAGAAAATACCCGTTGCTAAGGGTGAATGGGATGATCTATGAGCTTCGTGCGACCCTCGGAACGAAATTTGCGATGGGGGAACCGATAAGGACAGGGTCAAAGATAACAAATTCATGTGGCCTGCATACACTGATGAAGAAAGATTGGAGAAGCTCTCATTTGAAGAAGAGGAGGAACCTCCGATTAGGCACTATTGCACCCCGATAATTATCACTGATGAAGAGCCCATACGAGCATGGCCTACATGCAATCCTTTTCGCGAATATTGCAATGGGGGGTGATAATTTGAAAGATGAAGAATGGACATGCCCACATGAGCTTGAAACACATGACATTAAGTTTGGTGATTTATCCTTCGTTGATTGGTATGCAATACAATTCGGGGATGCTAAAATTAACCCAAATCTACTGAAGAAGCTCAAAATTGATTATGAGGAGTATTGTCTACATAAGAAGCCCATAAATGATGATATCTACTACATGGAGGATCCCTCTAGCGACATCCATGGAAAGGTAACTAGAAGTCATTGGTGTGAGAAAATAAGGACGTCTGGTGAAGTTTTTTGGGCATCTTGCGACCCGTATGATGATAAATGCAACGGAGGAAGCAACTTTAGGAGGGTTGGAGAGGATGAATCCGTTTGGACTTCAACAAATGATGTGGACAGGACTGAATTACCTTGGTTAGATAATCTAGGATTTGAAAATTGGGTAAAAATCAAATATGGGAAAGTCGATGCATTAACCAAGGAAAAGATATGGAAGGAATATATGAGTAAAGAGGAGCCGAGAGAAGAAATCCTCAATGACATTAGTGAAGTGACAAATGAAGATTCAACGAGAAATGAGAAAGAGGAATGCAAACAAGTACTGGTGGAAGATTTACTCGACGATGAATGGTTTAAAGGTACCGAGTCCGAAGATGATGATATAGAAGGGATTTTGGACTACCTTGAACTACAAGGCAAAGATGGATTCACTGACCCCGATGATGAAGCATATGAGAAAACAAGGTACAAACTTCTTGGCATTTCGTATAAAAGGCCGCCACCAATTATAGCCAAAAAGTATGAGTTCACTAGATACCATTTGGGACCGGACGAAATTTTTTGCAAAATTCAGAAGATCGAGACTAAAGAGTACCTCCGCACTACTACCAATGTCGCTTGGGTCAGACATCACTTAATGAAGGACATGGAGGAAGTTGGCCAAGTCCAAAGGCCACCATAAAGCCCCGAGGCTCTGAGTCTAACTTAAAACTCGTAAATAAAGAAAAGTGCTCTTTTGGGAGACAACCCGAATTATCCCTTTCATTTGTTTTATTTCCTTTCTATTGGGTTTTGTGTTTTTAACCATTTTTGCAGGGAAATGAAGAAAAGTTGTTGTTGCAGCATGCTGATCCGACCAGAGTTACGGCGTAACTCACTATCTTGGTTACGTCGTAACAGGCCTTTGAGCAGCAGAACTTGTCAGAAGCATTACCAGTTACGGCATAACCCCAGCTATGGTTACGCCGTAGCCACACCCCTGTCAGGTTTTGCTTAATTACGGCGTAACTCTTTATGGGAGTTACGACGTAACTGCCCTCTGTAACACTTCTTTCATTTTAAACACAATAACCTTGTATTAGTTTTCAAATGAACTTTGTGCGTATGTTCCTTGTAAGCCCTCACGAGACTACCCTCATCCACTTGGGGCACCAAGTGGTTTAAAAGGCTTGTTGCATATGCTGAATGCAACTGTGACTCCTGGAAAAGTGAGTTAGATTTCTTTTTCATTTTTCTTTTTCTTTTTAGAATTATGCTTGTCGGTAGTGTGATTTCAGGGATTGAAGTTTGCTCGTGGATGCTTATGCGAAGGCACGACTCTTTTCGTGGGCCTTCTTTCTTTTTGGAGCAAATTTCAGGGAATTTCTCGCTCTAATTCTACTTTTCTCTTCACCTTTATTTAACGCTTAGTACAGAAGGGACTTTGTACAATTCAAGTTGGGGGACGGGAGTAGAATTGTCTCTTGAACTTTATTGCCCTCGTTTTTCTAGTTTATTTTGAAAACTTATGCCATTTTTAAAATTTTGACATGTTTTTCTTAACCTAACTAGATTAGACCTTAGCCGAGCACATTATAACCCTTGATATTATATGGTGAGATTAGCCTTATCCATTTCCAAATTTTACCCCAAATCCACCAAATTATGAGTGTGCCGGTAGTTTGTAAACTTTAGAACTTGTCCTTTACATCATTTCGAGACCATAGACGAGGTATGTTGAGTTAGCTCGATGTATTTGGACTTTTCCGTTTAAGAAGGAAGTATTATAGGATTATCACCCAAACAGCCTACCATTGTGTGTCTATCGATTAGTCACCTCGACTTCTCGACCCCCATGTTAAACCCTTTGTTGCACCCACCTTTAGTGCAAGATACCCCTAGGTACACCCTTCCGAGCCATTCCTTTCAATTTTGTTCACCCAACATATTGTTTCAATACACCATTACACCTTAGCCTACCCTGTAGTCTTTATTTGTAATTGGGAAGTCATTATTTGCCTAAGTTCAAGGTTCAAGTGGAAAGGTTTGGGAATCACGCTTTCGTCGACGACATATCCTTAAAGATCATTGAAGACCCCCCAAATTCTCATATTGTTCATCTCAAGTGGGGGGATGTTATGTTATTATGTTATGTTAAAAAAAATGTTATACATTTGATTGTAAAGTGCGATGTTATAAGCACTATTGAGCTTAATATAGATTTAGTATCGAGGAGGCCACCTCGGTCTCATTCGAATAATGAATTTGGAAGTGTGCCCATCATGACATCCTCTAATGGCACATCTACCTGGTAATATCATGATCCGGTTTCTTGACTTCGAAACTTGAACTTTGGGTGAACGGTAAGTGGTGATGACCTAGTTGTAGATTTAGACTATTTGCTTGATTTTGTTTTACACCAATTTTATCCCATGTCTTATCCTACCCTTAGTCATGAAGCGTTTCTAGGTGATGCAGCGAGCAATCTTTGGTGTCTTGACCATGGATTCGTCATGTATCATTGATTTTGTCCACTTCGCCGTGACATGTTAGTAATGACAAATCATCCTTAACCTTTGTCGTGTCTACCCATATTACCTCTGAGAATTGTTTAGTCCTTAACTTTAGTGGTGGAGATTTGTGTAACCGCCAAGCTTATGACAGAATACATGCTATGACTGTGCAATGAGTGATCACCCCGAAATTAACACTTAGAATAGTTGAGATATTTGGAGAGTTTTATTGAAGATATATCATAGTATGCTCATTTTGAAGAAGTTACAGCGTAACTCCTCTCTCACATTACGCCATAACTAAAGCGTGGCTTAGAAAACCAACTCAACAGAAGATTATGGCGTAACTCTCCCAAAGATTATGACATAACCAACTAGGTCAAATGAGGTTCCGCGCCGCTGCAAGCTACGCCGTAATTATTGTATCAATTACGGCGTAACCAAGATTTATTGAAGATACGGCGTAACTCCTTCCATAGTTACGCCGTAACCAGCATTTTTAGTGCAAAATACGAAGAATTGTATGTTACGGCGTAACTCTTAACATTAGTTACGCCGTAACCAGATCTGGCCTATAAATACCCCACGATTTCCAGCATTTCAAAGCATCACATTTCACACACAACATTCAGTGAATGTGAGAAGAAGTCGAAGGCAGATCTAGAGGACCATACGGAGCTATCTCCAAGGGAGAAATCACTCCCCTACGATAAGCATTAGCTTTTTATCTTTTCTTTACCTTCAATTCATGTATTTCGTAATGTTAAACATTGAATCGATTGTTTTAGTTAATATGAGCAGCTAAGCACCTCTGGTGCTGGCCTAGTTATGATTCCTTAATTGTTTTGTTTGCATTTACATTGCTTCCGTATAATTATTTCTAAGCGTATGCATTTTGAATGGCGGTGGTGGCTAGTTACTTAGGAGATATGACCAAGTGACCCTAAGTAGGTAGATTGAGTGGGAAGGGTAAGATATGACCAACTGACGACCCTTTCTGCTTGTGCGATTTGACCAACTGATCACCTACTATTTGGATGAACTTAAGAAGTCGGGGATGAGTGTTTAAGTTGCTAGCGCCCGGGAACTCATTGTTATGAATCTAGCATGTAGTGGTAATTAATGACTTGGCTTATAGGACTAAGAACAACTGGACTTATGACGGGTCACCTGATTTCTCCAGTGGGACCCTTTGCTGATAGGTTAGGACGAACTGACCAAATGCTGTCCTAGCGACTTTGACCCCACCTAAAGTAATTGGAAGTAATTTGACGTGAACACTACTAATTAGGATGAGTAACTAGGTTAACACCCCTCTCCTCTATTGATCCCAACCCTCGCCTTTATTTTCTTTCATTGTCTTAGTAGTAATTAGTCATTTCCACTTTAAATCATATTAAAATCTGTGACACCTAGACTTAGTTTAAATCCGCACATATAGCTCTTGGGATGACCTCGAATTTACCGAATACTACACTACACACGACCGGGTACACTGCCCGTTAGTGCATTAGGGTAGACCATAGGTATAACGAGAAATTATAAATATTAAAACCTGGTCAGTAAAACCTGCATCAGATAGCCTAGTGCAATCCTAAGCCAATTACAATTAAGATAACAGACAACCAATCAATAATTAATAACTAGGTTTCATAGATCTAAGCAAACACACAAGAAATTTAGCCGGACATGTTAAACATGCAAGCATACACACATTCAATCGAAGACATAATGAAATCAATGAAGTAAATTACTTATCTTGACGTAAAATAGGGTATGAGAACCCTAAGATACTGTCCAAAATGGACCAAAATCGTTTTAGGCTTTTACTCCACAAGTCTACCTCTTTAAATTCTGAAAATTCAATTTCTATATATAATTTTACATTCGCGACGACGTCACTTTTTAGTTGGGACGCCGTCAGATGTCATTAGGGTTTCGTCTTGGCCAAGTCATCAGTGGGACGGCGTCACGTTGTGGTTGTGAGGCCGTCAGTCTTCAGCAGTGACGTCGTTTGAATCTAGATCTAGGCTGTCTGAGAAGAAAAGTCTTCATGACGCCCTTACTGTTAGGATTTAGTAAATCCAGTTATTAGAGAGTCGGTCACCTCAAGTATATGTAATCGTTAGAAAGCTCGTAGTCGTAGATTATTATAAGTTAAGTAGTATTTAGTTAAGTAACACCGTGGAGGACGGACGGGTCTTTACCCACTGTATGCCTGATCCACAGCCCGTAGGTGGCGATTTATGTAAGAACTATAAATACTCTCTACCTCCCAAGGTAGAGAGTTGGAGCTCATAATAAGATTTTTCTTTCTCTCACTAAAGTTCCCAAACCTCTAACCCTTTCTCTCTCTAGAAACTTATCTTGTACGCCTCTTGTGTTAATGGTTTGATGTGTATGTGAAATCCAATATGTTACAAATGGTATCAAGAGCCATGGTTTGATCATCTCTTACATATATTTGGATTTCTAGTGGTTTTTAGATGGTTTTTGAGTTTGAAAAGGTTTAGTGGTTTTTGCATCATTTGGTTCATTTCTAGTGTTAAAGTTTGAATTTTGGGTGTACTTTTGTGTTTAGGATCATTGTATGTGCTTGGGTTTTGATTTGGTAAGCTTGAATCACTGTGGTTGAGCTTGTTTTGGATTGAAAAGTGTGTTTTTTGAAGTTTTTCTTGGTAGCGACTTGGTTCTCGTAGTGAATTTCATCTTAGAGACTTGCTTCAGTAAAAAGTAGCGAGTTGTTGTGCTTTTTGGTAGCGACTTGTCTTTTGAGACAAGCCGACCAACAGTACACTTAGTGGATTCTCCACTACGGGTAGCGACTTGGTGAAGGTAGCGACTTGCTTTCAATTTTGTTAGCGACTTGTACTTAAGTTTCTTAGCGACTTGGTGTTAGCGACTTGGACCTTAGCGAGTTGCTATTTAGCGACTTGACTACTTAGCGACTTGGTGCTTAGCGACTTGTTGTCATAATTCTCAGCGACTTGGTGTTAGCGACTTGTATCTTAGCGAGTTGTTCTTTAGCAACTTGACTGTGTCTTAGCGACTTGGCATTATAGCGACTTGGTTTAATAATACTTAGCAACTTGGTGCTTAGCGACTTGGTTCAAGGCTTTTTTTGGCGACTTGGTTGAATTTTTGTTTGAAATACGGTTTTCTCTTGATTTAGTAAAATCCCGTGAAAGAATCTATTTCCCGGTTTAATCATTGAGTTATAAAATCCCGTGTAATCTTTAAACATGTCTACCAACGTACCTACAATTATCTCCATTGTTGCCGAAGATGTTCAAGCAGCTAGTTCAGATACTCGTCCACCCATGCTTGACAGAACTGACTACGACTCTTGGGCACAACGAATCAGATTGTATTGTCTTGGAAAGGAAAACGGAGTCAACATTCTCAAGTCTATTGATGAAGGACCTTATCGGATTGAGACTACAAGAGACTTAATTGATACAGCTGCAGATGGAACAATGATCTATGGAATAGATAGACCAAAGACGTATGATGAGCTCAATGATAAGGAGAAAAAGAGGTTCGATGCTGATATCGGGGCTTCTAACATTATACTTCAGGTCTTCCAAAAGATATCTACAAGCTTATCAATCACAACACCGAAGCCAAGGCGGTTTGGGATAATGTCAAGATGCTTCTCTCGGGTTCTGAATTAACCAAGGAAGACAGAGAATCACAATTATATGATGAATTTGAGCACTTCAAGATGAAACCAGATGAGAGTATCTATGAGTACTACGTGAGATTCCACAAGCTTGTGAATGACATGAGGAACATCAGAATGACTATGCCAAATATTCACTGAACTCAAGTTTGTGAACAACAAGAATCCCGAATGGCACAAGTTTGTCACCTCTGTGAAGCTAACCAAAGGATTGAAGGACACAAACTATGAGCAACTATATGCCTTCCTTCTTCAGAATGAGAGACATGCAATGTTTGAAAAAAGGATTCTTGAGCAGTTCAAATCTAAGCAGGGAGAAACCAGTTCGTCAAATGACTCAACTGCCTTCTACACCAATGTTGGTATTACTACCAAAGCATCTCAAGTCATACCCACGGGTAATGGTAATCACAAACTCATTCCGGATCCGAAGTTCAAGCAAGCTGATGCTGATGCAGTCATGGGACACTTCATTAATCAACTGGCTCTTATGGTTAAACAAAACCTGACCCTCAGTCCACATACCAACAGTCTTCACACTAACAATGAGATCAGAACTGCATCCAATCTACACAATCATGCTGTTGTCAGAGATGGAAAGATTATGGGACAACCACTTCAAGAAAGGCAGCATGAACAGGGAAGAAGTGGAGTTGGTAAAGGATATGTGGTAAATCAGAATAGGGGAAGGAATGGGAATCAAGGTCAATCAAAGCCAATTAAGTGCTATAACTGTGGTGGTGAGGGACATATTGCTAGGAACTGCACATCTCCAAAACATCCACAGAATGCAGAATACTTCAGAGACAAGATGCTGCTTGTGCAAGCTCAGGATAATGGAGCAGCTTTGGATGAAGAGGAGTTGTTGTTCCTTGCTGAGGGAAATTCCCGAACCTATGATGCTGATGTTGATGAACAACCAATTCAGGAGATAGGTAATAATCATCAAAATGCATTTCAAGTAGCTGACTGTGATGCATTTGACTCTGATGTCGATGATGAACCTACTGCCCAAACAATCTTCATGGCTATCATCTCACCTATGGTCTCTCCAAAGGTCTCTCCACCACAACAGGCTAATCCATCCAAAGACAAAATCATTTCAGAGGTATTAAAACTATATGATGATGTTGATGATCAAAAGATGCATAATAAAGTACAAAATCTTGAAACTTATGAATCAGATATTGATGATGAGGGTAATAGCAATATTGTCCCATATGATCAATATGTGAAGCAAAGTGAAAGTGAGGTTGTACCAAGTAATGCATCTTCCGCAGTCAATGAGGACTATGTCTTTGATGAATACACTGCATGTGCCCCTGATGATTCTGTTATCTCTGAACTGAATGCCTATAAAGAACAAGTTGCTATTTATGAACAACGTGCTAAGTTTGAGTTAACCACCCGTGAGCAGGAAATGGATGACCAAATGCGTACAGTTATTAGAAAAAGTAACTTTAGAGAAGAAGTCTTAAAAAAAGAGTTAAACTCCTTACAAGAAAAGCTTTCTAAAACTGCTAAGCAAAAACAAGAACTTCAAGAAAATGTTAAAATGCTTAAGCAAGAATTCAATGCTAAGGAATCAAAACTTTTGAATGATTTTTCCAATCTAAAAACTTTGAAAAACAAGCTTGAAAATAAGTTGTACGTACAAGGGAATACCATTCAGACTGCTCACTTGATCACTAAGCATAGAGTTTTAAGCGATAAGCATAGCATTCCCCTTGTTGTGAAACATAATCCTGAGGTCATTAAAAAGGCTAGAGCTGCCCGTAATGTAATCTATGATGGTAATGAGATTCTTAAACCTAGACAGAAACCTAGTTGCGTTGAGTGCACTGAGGAAGATAGAAAATTAGATGATGCATCTAGGGAGAAAATGAATAAGAAGCTAGATGATCCTGAATGTAAAGAGAATAACATAACGATCAAACCCCATGATTACACAAAGGAAAATTGGATTTCCTTGAACAAGTTTAAGCCTCAAACGTTGTTAACACCCGAACAAGTGTTCGGGAAAAAGGATTTAGATAAGCAAAAAGCAGAGAATCTTGTTGTAACAAACCCTCCCTTAAGGAAAATGCCTTCAGCAACTGTGTATCCTCCAAATACACCAATGCATTTAGTTCCTAGAACTATTGCCACTAAAAGCAAGACCTTAATCAGTCAATATGTTATCTTTCAGTTATTTGTTGATTTTGAGAAAACTTGTAAGAAAAGGATCACACCCACTGGGATAACTGAAGGGGAAAGAGGTTTTGAGGAAACTAAAGAATGCTATTTAACTAAGATCATGCCTTTCTTTAAACAATTAAAAGGTCAATTTGAGAGTCTTAAAAAGGAGATGGACTTAGATATTAAAGAAATGGAAAAGGAATTTGATGCGATGATTGTTGAGGTTAGTGACTATGAGCGAGAATTAAAATGTAATGAGATTGAGAGGAAGAACTTGCATACCTTGAATGAGAATCTTATTTCTGAATGTATTGCTCAAGATGTGTTTTACACTGCTACAAATTGTTCCATTAATGCTTCTCAATTTCATGAATTATCTGTTGCTCTGAAAGTCTCTCATGATCGTGTCATTGAGCTTGAAAAAACTAACTCTAAATTGCATGAAAAAGTTGAACAGGATGATCATGATAACTTGGTGAAACAGTTTTCTAAATTTGAAGTTGAGCATCTTGCTTTGCAATTAAAATATCAACATCTAAAAGAAAATGTTAAAACCTCAAATATCAAGACATCCTTGGATGTTCCAGAATTTGATGCAGTTTTTGAAATTAGCAAACGTGATGAACATATTCGAGCTCATTGTAACACGATTAGAAAGTTGAAAGCCCAAATCTCTCAATTAAAGGGTGAAAAGAACAATGTGACTGGATCCCAAATGCCTCCTCCTTTAGATTCTCAGTATTCTCAAACTTTTCATCTTCAAAACTTAGTTAATGCCTTACAAAAGGAAAACGAGAGTTTTCTAGAAGAAAATAAAAAAGTTAAACGACACTTTAAAGAGTTATATGAGTCAATGAAAGTCACTCATGACCAAAACAACGAAAAAATAACGTCTTTACAAAAAGAAATTGAGAATCTGAGGAGTCAGGAAAAAAGGAAATTGCCACTTGTTTTTAATGAGAATGTTGCATCAAAATCATCCTCAGACTGCAAATATACTGTGACTGTTAAATACATTCCTCCTCATCTTAGGAATAATGAACCTATGTTTCATAACTATTGTGCTCACCTTAAGGATAGCCTAGAATGTCTCCGTGAGATTGTGGAAGAGGATTTCATTAACAAACCTCTTGATAGAGAAATTAGGTTTGCTTGCATTCAGGCCAAACGATCTCAAGAGCTGCTAGAATGTTTAATTGCAACATGTCCTAAATCCTTAGGTGCAAAAGGAAAAGCTGTGATGCCTTGTTCTATGCCTAGTGCCAAGCATTCAAATCATTCTATGCCCAGTTTTAAACAAGTGAACACTAATGTGCCTTCAAGTAGTTCAGATCCCTGCACAACTAGTTCAGGAATGCAAAAAGTAGATCAATCAACTAATGTTCCCATAATTCCCTCTACAGGAGTAATCAGTGACATTAAAGCAAGCGGGTCAAAGCCTCCAGACAATACCAAGCAAGATAGGACCTCGCAAGCTAAGAATGTGCATTGGAAGAGAGTAGAGGATCACCCTAGGAATATTAAGTTTGAGTTGAATAAAACGAATCGTGTTGATTCTAGTGTTAGCTTTAAGCGTATTGTAATTAATGCGAATTCTGCTACTTTTGGCAAAACATGTAATGATGATTGCGTGGTTTCTGTTACTAATCTTGAATGTGGTGTGAATGATTTGTCTAATGCTGTTAAACGCCCTGATAAAACTGTTAATGTTAAAATTCAAGCTAAGAAGGCTAAAAGGCAAAGGCGAAATAAAGTTAGAAAACAGTGGAAACCCACAGGAAGGAAATTTAGTAAGATAGGTTATCAATGGATACCTATTGGCTGTAAGATTAATGAGCTTTGCCCTAAAGTTGCTAAATCAATGCCCACTAGAAAATGGATGCCTACAGGTAGAACTATTCCCTTAAGAAATGAACATACTTTGAATAGGTCAAATATGGACACTAGCACTGCATCTATTTCTAATGATTTCATTGTTTCTACTTCTGATGTGGGTGTTCCAATCACTGTTACTAACCAAGTGGACCCCATTCTTGCATGGGGATCCCAATTATCCAGTTATCCATTCTTGTCTGTGTTCAACTGCAGATCGTTCAAATCATTCTGTGCTACTTGGACTCAGGCTGTTCCAAGCATATGACTGGAGACCGGTCGCGGCTCATGAACTTCGTGAGTAAAGTCATCAGGACTGTTAGATTCGGGAACGACCATTTTGGAGCAATTATGGGTTATGGTGATTATGTAGTTGGCAAAAGTGTCATCTCCAGGGTATATTATGTGGAAGGTCTTGGTCATAATTTGTTCTCTGTTGGTCAATTCTGTGATTCCGATCTAGAAGTGGCCTTTAGAAAACATACTTGCTTCGTTAGAGAACTTGATGGTGTGGAATTATTAAGAGGTACTCGTGGTTCTAACCTATACACCATCTCTATCGAAGACATGATGAAGTCTTCTCCAATCTGCTTGCTGTCAAAGGCTTCAAAAACAAAGTCATGGTTATGGCATCGTCGTCTCAATCATTTGAACTTCGGCACCATTAATAACCTTTCCAGAAAGGATCTTGTCAGAGGCTTACCCAGATTAAAATATGAAAAAGATCATCTTTGTTCAGCTTGCCAATTGGGTAAAAGCACGAAATATGCCCACAAACCAAAACCCACAAACTCAGTAATGGAAGTTCTTCATACCCTTCATATGGATCATGTGGACCAATGAGAGTACTAACAATAAATGGGAAGAAATACATTTTAGTCGTTGTGGATGACTACTCTCGATTTACTTGGGTAAAGTTTTTGAGGACAAAGGATGAAACTCCAGATGTCATCATCAAACTTATCAAACAGCTACAAGTTCGACTCAACAATAATGTTAGAATAGTTCGAACAGACAATGGCACAGAGTTTGTTAACAAAGACTTAATTCACTTTTATGAAAGTGTTGGAATCAGTCATCAAAGAAGTGTTCCACGAACTCCTCAATAGAATGGTGTAGTTGAAAGACGAAATCGAACTCTTGTGGAAGCCGCAAGAACAATGCTAATTTATTCAAAGGTTCCAATGTTTCTATGGGCTGAAGCTATTGCCACTGCTTGCTACACCCAAAATCATTCCCTTATTCATACCTCTCATGGAAAAACTCCATTTGAACTTGTTCATAAACGAAAACCTGATCTCTCCTACCTTCGTGAGTTTGGTGCTTTGTGCTATCCAACGAATGACGGTCAAGACTTAGGTAAATTAAGAGCAAAGGCAGATATTGGAGTTTTTGTTGGTTATGCACCAAACAAGAAGGGTTACCGAATTTACAACAAGAGAACCCGAAATATCATGGAAACAATTCACGTTACGTTCGATGAGCTGACCGATCAAATGGCTCTAGGACAAACCAGTTCTGGACCCGTAACTCAATTTTCATCAAGTAGTCCTATTAGTTCTACTCGTGTTTCTAATCCCTCTCCAGCAACTCCTTATGTACCTGCATCAGAAGATGATTTAAAGAAATTGTTTGATCCAATGTTTGATGAACACTATGAACCAAATGCTGATGAAATGTCAATTCCATCAACAGAGGCTGCTCCTATCCCTTTGAATGAAGTCAATCATTCAGTCTCAATATCATTAAGTCAAGAAGCGCATGCTGCTGATCACTCTGTCTCATCAACAAATCATCAATCATCGAATGTACATCATGGAATTGTTTCTGGCATCAATGATGAAGTTAATCCCTTTGCTACTCCCGAAGATGCTCCATTTGAAAACATATTTTCTCTTGAATCATCATCAGAACCATCTTCATCGGAGATATCGACTCGCTACATCAGTTCCTCAACAACAGCCACATGAACACCTCAAAAAATGGACACATGATCATCCATTGGACAACATCATTGGAAACCTCTCTCGTCCAGTATCCACACGGAAACAACTTGCAACCGATGCCTTATGGTGCTTCTTCAACTCCGTACTCTCTAAGGTCGAACCAAAAGATGTCAAAACTGCCATGAATGAAGACAACTGGTTCAATGCCATGCAAGAAGAAATTCATGAGTTTGATCGACTTGATGTATGGGAATTAGTACCTGCTCCAGATTGTGCTATGATCATTGCTCTAAAGTGGATCTTCAAAGTGAAACTTGATGAGCATGGTGATGTTTTAAAGAACAAGGCTCGATTGGTTGCAAAAGGATATCGTCAAGAGGAGGGTATTGACTTTGAAGAATCATTTGCTCCTGTCGCTCGTATCGAGGCAATCAGAATCTTCTTGGCTAATGCTGCAAGTAAGAACATGGTAGTCTATCAAATGGATGTAAAGACGGCGTTTCTTAACGGAGATCTTAAAGAAGTCGTATACGTCACCAACCGAAGGCTTTGTGAATCCGAGCATCCTACTCATGTCTATCATTTGAATAAGGCTCTTTACGGTTTAAAGCAAGCTCCAAGGGCATGGTATGATACGCTATCAAAGTTTCTTCTATCCACTGGATTCAGCAAAGGAGCAGTTGATCCGACATTGTTCACCAGGAAGTCAGGCAAACATTTAATTCACGTTCAAATATATGTTGATGATATTATCTTTGCCTCGACTGACCCTAATGAGTGTGACCGTTTTTCTAATGAAATAGGTTCTAAATTTCAAATGTCAATGATGGGACAAATGTCATTTTTCTTGGGATTACAAATTTCACAAAGTCCCGGAGGCATTTTTATAAATCAATCTAAATATGCAAATGAGATTTTAAAGAAATTTGGATTTGATTCTAGTGACCCTGTTGACACTCCCATGATGGAGCGTACTAAACTAGAAGAGGACCACTCAGGGATCATGGTAGACCAAACGAAATATCGTAGTATGATTGGATCCCTGATGTACCTCACAACTAGTAGACCAGACATCTTGTTCGATGTTTGCATGTGTGCTAGATACCAGGCTAAGCCTACCAAAAAGCACCTTGAAGCGGTTAAACAGGTCTTTCGGTATCTCCAAGGAACCATCAATATGGGACTTTGGTACCCGAAGGACACCGGAATGTCACTAACACCTATGCAGATGCGATCATGCAGGATGTCAAGATACTCGTCGAAGCACGCCCGAGATGCTCAGTTTTTAGGTGATAAGCTTGTGAGCTGGTCTTCAAAGAAGCAAATTAGTACTTCTATTTCCTCTACAGAGGCTGAATACATAGCCATGTCATCATGTTGCGCTCAAATCTTATGGATGAGATCTCAATTATCTGACTATGGCTTTGAATTCAACAAAATCACTCTGTACTGTGATAATAAAAGTGCTATTGCTCTCTCATGCAACAATGTACAACACTCAAGAGCAAAGCACATCGACATACAACATCATTTCATCAGGGAGCAAATAGAAAATGGTGTGGTTGAACTTTATTTTGTAAGGACTGAATACCAGTTAGCAGACATCTTCACCAAAGCTCTTCCTAGAGAACGTTTTGAGTTTATCCTTCCACGACTTGGTCTTAAGAGCCTACAACCGGAAACACTCAAACGTCTTCAAGAGGAAGAAGAGGAGTAAAAGTTTTCCTTCATCTATCTCTAGCAAATATCTATTCGAAAAGCAAAATACAAAATTGCAAAACCTTCAAAAAGCAAAGAGAAAAATATAAAACTTTCAAAAACCCATAAAAATTAGAAAATCTTGAAAAATTCCAAAAATATTGTTATTTTGTCATGTTTTTCCTTGTTCGATATCATCTACGAACTTTGTGTTGACTTTCAAAGAATGTCACGGGTCTTTAGATGTTCTTCGAATGTACATAAGTTCATTTCCTAAAAAAAATAAAAAAAATAAAAAAAAAATTAGGAGAAAGTGAAACTATGGTTTATTGTCATTTCAGGCAGTAACCCGTTTTTCAAAGAAAGAACAGAGCCATGCTTTATCTTGGTTTTCAAATCTCATGCTCTGATTCTATAAACAATTTCTTACTATCTTATGAAAACTAATTGCTTTGAAAAATAACTCGGACTCTATTTTTGAAAATCATCTGGACTTAACGTTTGTCAAAATATCTATCTCTCAATCAACAACTTATGTCATTGATTGAGGGGGAGAATGATTTCAATTAAATCAAAAGGTTATTTGTCATACAATTGTTTTTCAAAAGATAATCATGCATGTTTAATCAATGGAGTTTAAAGTCTCAAAATCCGATCCTTATCAGTTAAAAAAATTTCATAATCAAGTCACAGTTCTCCTTAAAAGCTTTCAAAATCAATTTAAATCTACAGAGATCACAAATCTCAAATGATTTGATAATTGTGATCGGGGGAGAATTTGTGATTTAAATTGGATTTAATCTGATAATTTGGTAAATGGTTTTATAAGGATGTACAAGCTCTCCTTCCCACATGTGCCAAACGATTTCAAATTTTCCATGCACATGTTGAGGGGGAGCATCTATCTTAAACCACTAAGATTTGAAACGTGATAAATTTATTTCAATGTGCAGTCTTTTCCTAATATGCGCAAAACATTTTCAAATTTCCATGCACATATTGAGGGGGAGCAACTATTTTGAAAACCACATTCTTCATATAACTACTCTTAGATGCAAGCCAACCCCTCAAAGATGAAAATTATTTCTATTACAAAATGATGCGTGATGCACATGTTGAGGGGGAGCTCTGTTTCTAAAATTATCAAAAACAATTCAGGTGCAAATTTTTTTGATAATATATCACAAGTATCTGGATTAATTTTCAAATGGTTTTCAATTGGTACCAATGGCAGATGAACAATACCAAATAGACCGACCAACTCTACGTTATGTATGGTGATATAAGGAAGATAAGGTTAGGTATTTGTTCCCATGATCCGCCAGAACCAGAGGGATCTACCCAGGGACAATCCACTAGATAGTGAAGAAGTCCTTAGGTTTGATGAAAAAAGGAGAAAAGTGATAAATGGGAAGAGTGCGGACTGAGACTGAGCTAGAACTGGAATAAACCCAACAAGGTTCTAGTTATGAAGTCTTGGTAAGCACTGAAGGGGTTGAAGAATGAAAAAGAAATGAAATGAGAAAAGGGTGAAAAGAAATAGCCCTCCATTTATTCAACCTTAGGGCAGAAACCGGGTTCAATTCGTATGCTACTGGTGGTTACCAAGGTAACATTGGTATTGAAGACAAGACGTCATGGACCCAGTGACGCACTGCACTACAACTTCCCAAGCTACTCAAGTTCCTCTTAAAAGGACTTGTTTCATTCTCACGGGGAACCAACATTTTCTATCGACTTTCTCTTAGAGTTTTTTGATATTGAAGAAGGAGACCCTCTCCCTAGTCTCCGGCATAGGAACCAAATGTGCACAATTGAATCTAGAGCCAAGAGATCATCCACAATATCTCATTAGGACACAAAAATAATGAAGACTTGCTGTTTCACACAATGTGGAAAGTAAGTATATATTAAGAGTCCTACACATTATCCTTGTGGTATTGCCAGAACATCTGAGTGATATGCAAACATATTCACAATGAAGATGGAAAGCCTTCTGGAGCCAACATCAAACAAGCTCCTGGTAGGTGGCATGTGAGATCTATTCAATAGATCAACCATGTGACAACTGAACAGAAACAATGTGGCGATTCAATCATTTGAATCAATCCTGGTTTAGGTTATGGATTGACGGATACCTTTGAAAAACCAGTCGTTGTGCTTAAAAACTCTTTACTTTAGCACATCGACTGTGTACAGACATTTCAAATTAAAAGTGTTTATGATTGATAATTAATTTTCATTAAGTTGTATTGCAAAAACAATTTCTATTGAGCAATACTCGATTGTTTTTCAAATCTCTTTTCATCAATCAGTGAATCTCAATTCGCTGGTTCACTCACTCCGTGTTGTCTTCTTTGAGACGTTCCGGTTTGAGAACAGCTAGAGCAGCTGCGAAACCCTGTCAAGGAAATTCTTTGGAATTTTACCTGTTCACAGGCAGTACTTGTACTGATCAATGGGGAACCGTGGGCCGTGTACCTCAATTCAATGAAAGTGATCAAAGACACTTTCGTGCGCTTTATTGCTAACTGTTGTATGCAGGTACGCCCGACGTTTGCAGCTGATCAGAATAATGCGGTCAATCCATAGCCGCATGTTCACACAATACATTCATTTCTAAAGAAATCATGATTAGTGCATCAATGACTCTGATATTCTCACTCCATGCTTCTGCTACGCTGCTGCCTATATCATGAATCAACGAAACCTTCCGCTACTCTGATGAGAAGAAATCATGATCCAAAATGTGAGCATGTCGGTCCAAAAGTCACAACATCACATAATACCAACACCACAATGGATGAGTCGAGATTTATGATTGTTGTTGATCTCAAAGCTGGCTCAAAACTCATTATCACGTGGATCAGATAAAGACCTCCACTTGGATTAACCAAACATGCAATAATGAAGAATCGATGACTACGAGCTTCAGAGCAAAGTCCTACATCAAGAATGCAAGAACAATTTATAATGTAATATCTGTTTGTATTCAATGTAATTTTTAATGTGTGTTTGAGGTGACCTCCCTTAGGGGGAGATTGTTAGGATTTAGTAAATCCAGTTATTAAAGAGTCGGTCACCTCAAGTATATGTAATCGTTAGAAAGCTCGTAGTCGTAGATTATTATAAGTTAAGTAGTATTTAGTTAAGTAACACCGTGGAGGACGGACGGGTCTTTACCAACTGTATGCCTGATCCACAGCCCGTAGGTGACGATATATGTAAGAACTATAAATATTCTCTACCTCCCAAGGTACAGAGTTGGAGCTCTTAATAAGATTTTTCTTTCTCTCACTAAAGTTCCCAAACCTCTAACCCTTTCTCTCTCTAGAAACTTATCTTGTACGCCTCTTGTGTTAATGGTTTGATGTGTATGTGAAATCCAATATGTTACACTTACTCTTCAAAGCCTGACGCCGTCAGGTGTAATTTAGCAAAATCGCTACTGAGTCATCACAAATTTAATTACGTAGAGAGGGACAGCGTCGCCCTCTGTTTGGGACGCCGTCAGGTGTAATTCCAGCCGCTTGAGTGTCTTGATCTTGACTTAGCCATTTTCTTCACATATTCACTCCTTTTCTTCC
The DNA here is from genome assembly GCA_910596185.1 of Chrysanthemum makinoi. NCBI lineage: Eukaryota > Viridiplantae > Streptophyta > Magnoliopsida > Asterales > Asteraceae > Chrysanthemum > Chrysanthemum makinoi. The sequence goes on along the minus strand of OU343222.1, from coordinate 257,867,838 downwards.
AAATATGCATCATTCCAGCATTTTGCTTCCAAGAGACCTAAAAAGTGAAAAGGAACAAAATTAAGCAGTAATGGATATTAAAGTGTGCAATTAAGGGCTTAAATGACCTCTTAAAAGTGTATGTTTTAAATCCTTATCAAATATCCCTACACTTGGTATTTACTTGTCCTCAAGCAAATGGGCTTTTGGCCAATCAATTTATAAGTTAGGGGCATAAAGCATTGGTTTAACATAATTCACAACAAGTAAAAGCACCGCAATAGTCATAACAAGCACGGAAATTATATACTAGCACCTGACAAGTGGTGTTTGGATTCTCTCATCTCTCGGGTGTATATGAAATATAGTAAATGGAAATGGAAGATAAACACTCATTAACCGGTCATAGTACATAGATTACCATAGGCTTGAGACTAGATCAAACCTCCACCGCTTTGGCGTAAGCACCTAGGAACAACTATCTAAGAGGTCTTTTAAAAGGTTGTAACGTTAGGCTTACGGTTAGGGAAACAAAGGGTTTGGTTGGATAGGCGATTTAGTGGTGGCAAGTCAAAAATCTCATGTTACAAGCATGAAAAGAATGGTGTTGCTAAGCCAAGACTCGACTCTCTAAACTCTAGATACTTTGAAATAAACAAACATAAATATAAAGATAGATGTAGGATGGTAGCCCGTATGTTTTTTTCTTTTTTTCATTTTTTTTAAACACTTTTTTTTTCATACACTTTCACTCTACCATCCTCTACGATAACATCAATATATAAGGGATTTATAGGAGCATCCCTACACTTGAGTTTTATTACTCTAACACTAATTTGACCCGAATTGAAAATGGGAATTTGAATTTAACGGGAATTTGAATTTAACGGGAATTTGACTTTTACATTATTACATAAATAACGGGAATTTGAATTTAACGTTATTTCCTGTCACTCCATAAAATTTAACTTTACCCATGAGTCTCAATCGTCCCAAAACTGTGTACAAAAGATATGACTCGACTTAGCAACCATGCAAGTTACTAGATAGTTGAAGTAAGGGTTTAGTATGATAACAATAATGCACTAAAGGTGAGTGCACACAAGGTAGGCTAAGGCGATTTAGGTGTAACTTTAGAGGTGGATTGTAAACTATGCTCTTCATTGATATTCTGAAAAACCAAAACATCACGAGAACCGCGAAAAGGATAGGCTCTGAGGGGTTAACTAGGGGTATCATGTACTAAAGATGAGTACATCGCAAGGGTGTGGGGAATTACTCAACCGATGTGGAAGAAGTAATTATAATACGGGTATTAAACAAGGGTTATTCTAATGCCTCTTATCATTTAGTTATTCCTAACTACACAAGTGTAGTCTCACTAACGATCTCGGAATGCACCACAAAACAAGTTCTAGAATCTATTATACTACCGGTACACTCTCGAAGCATTAAAGGGGAATGCTTTAATTCCTATAGATCTAGGGGCGAACCTTACATTTTTGGGGTGGAATTTGAGTGGTAAAGGGTTTTTGTGCTAGTCATATAACTCCTATCCATGAGACGCTTTATTAAGACTAAAGACCCACCCGTACATCTCATGAAAAATTTTAAATTTGGCGCTAAAATTGCCCTAACAAATATTTCTAATGGTTTATTACACAAAGGAAATAGGACAAGACAAATGATCAAGGATAAGCATAGTTTCAAAGTTCCCATTTTATTCTCCCTCCCTACACTTAAACTGAACATTGTCCCCAGTGTTCCCCGAAAGTATCAAAGTTATGATAATGAAAGGTAATTAAAAGAGATAGAAACTAATACTCTCCTGATTAGCTCGGTATGATCCGTGTGAAGTAGTGGTTAAATTCTTTCCAAGAAGAATGTATGCGTGAAAAGCTTCATCCAATCTTATGTTTCTTCTTCTTGATAAATAAAACCTGCACACTTTAAGAAAATAGACGAAACCTTCGCATAAAATCGGCGGTAAAACTATATACGACTCTACTAAACTAGGATATAATGCTTGTGGAATGGATGTTTGCGGATTTTCTGGAAAATTAAGACCTGAGAATTTCCAAAAATTTATAATTAGCACAGAAAACGAGAGAACTTAGATAACCTGTTTCTACTCCTCCTGACGTCGTCAAGTTGTAATCCTGACGCCGTCAGGTTATCCTGACAGAAACTGGTCTGCTGCGTGTTTCTTGAAAAATTACACCTTTAAAATCTGGAAAAATTCCTGCAAAACATCCATTAGGACTCGATACAAGCATTTGACTCTAACAAACATACATATATATCATTTTCACTAATCGTAGTTCTCATGTTCATGTTCTTTTAAAAACATGTGTAATCCTCCCTACACTTATCCTTTTGGTAAAGTACCTTTATATGTAATTAAGATGAGGTTAAAGACAAAATAAAGCATTTTCACAAGTTCAAACCTGAGAATAAACAATAATGAAAAGATATATGACACAAACAAGCAAACAATTAAGCATGGGTTGCCTCCCACGAAGCGCTTTTCTTTATTTAAGTGTCTTGTGGCTAGACTCAAAGTCGTGCTCCTACGTGGTCTCGTGCACGCTTACGTGCCCATATCTAAGCCATTCCAATGTTTTCTCACTTTTCTTGTACTGATCTCCTAACTCTAGTCATATTTTATAGTACCTTTCATTCTTTTCATAAGTATGCCTAAGTCCTTGTTGTTTATCTCTTTCACTAAGTATCGGAATGGGAGCCATCCGATTGCATGCTTCTATATCTTTGTGCTTAAACCTAGGATGCGTACGGGGCATTTGATAGACAAAATCTTCAACTCCATCATAGAATGTGATTAGACCATCAATCATCCGTTCATTCAACCTAGTCATTATTTTAAAGTTTGTTCTAAATATTACTTGAGTGAGGCTTCCATCAATGAATCCTCCTAAATCTTCTAAGACCATGAATTCAACTACATAGGCAAAACTTCCAACAAACACATCCAAGTAAGTGACCGCATAAACAACATTATCCCCTTGATAGGCTAATTCATTTACCTTAATTTTGTTATATAGATTTCTTGAGATTAAGTTTAAAGGTAAGAAAGAGTGCAAGTTAGCATCAAAACTTTCAAATCCTATCTTACAAGGGAATTGCATGTTAAAGGGGCCATCAACCTCAATTCTACACGTAGAGTCAAAGCATTGGGAGGGGTCTTCCTCCATTTCAAAATTAACTTCATCGATTGTTATCAAGTGCCTCGCCATAGTCAAATTCTTCATCGGAATCCGAGTCATAGAAAGGACTATGTTGTTGCTAATTTATTTCATTATGCCCTAGGTGATTTCCAAAGTGGTGAACGGGTGAAAGATTGGGAGGGGGATTGGGAGCGGGTAGTGCGAAGTTTCTACGACGAAAGATGCGAATCATGGTGAGTGGTGGGGTTTATGAACAATTTCACGAAGAAGGGGGATAGACTAAGAGGAAGCTAAAAATGAGAAAAAATCTTACTTGATAGGAATCAAGAAAGGGAACCTAAACGAGGTGGAAATCTAACTAGCTATTCTATTCCCCGGCAGTGGCGCCAAAAACTTGATGCGCATATAACGCGTTCGGGGTCAAAAGAAACTTCCTTTTCGTCGAGCAAGTTTTTCAACACCCTAGGCAGTGAACCTAATCGTTGTAGTGTAGTATTGGGTAAGCCTCGAGTATTGATATCGTTCTCTAGGGGAATAGGAATTCTAGTGAGAGATGTACTACGCTAAGGTTTGAGGTTGAGGAAGATTATTTTTTTATCTTTTAACATTTTTTATAAAGCTAAGGGTGAAATCTCGGGGGCTTCTACCGATTACTCTACTATCTAATTATCTAAACTAATGGGTAGTCTTATGTCCATTGATGTGTGCTCGTATGATGATTAAAAATGTGTCTACCTATATACTATTACTCCCTAGTTATCTTTTATTGGTGGTAGAATTGTCACGTCCTTATTCTTAATGCGTTGTGTTTCCTAAGGTCGTAGGGTATGATTTTATCCCTAACTCTTTGAGACTACCTTAAGGTTATTACCTACGAAATCTCTAGGATTCATAAACTAACTCTAAGGTTATCTTTGGATGTTTAGTCTACAATTCCGCTAAGTGAGTATAAACTAAGGTTCACAAAGAGTACTCAAGCATTAAAAACACAATGATAGCCTAGTGCAATCCTAAGCCAATTATAATTAAGATAAGAGACAACCAATCAATAATTAATAACTAGGTTTCATAGATCTAAGCAAACACAGAAGAAATTTAGCCGGACATGTTAAACATGCAAGCATACACACATTCAATCGAAGACATAATGAAATCAATGAAGTAAATTGCTTATCTTGATGTAAAATAGGGTATGAGAACCCTAAGATACTGTCCAAACCGGACCAAAATCGTTTTAGGTTTTTACTCCATAAGTTTACCTCTCTAAATTCTGAAAATTCTATTTTTATATATAATTTTACATTCGCGACGGCTTCACCTTATAGTTGGGACGCCGTCAGATCGCCGTCATTATGGTTTCGTCTTGGCCAAGTCATCATTGGGACGGCGTCACATTGTGGTTGTGACGCCATCAGTCTTCAGCAGTGATGTCGTCTGAATCTGGATCTAGGCCGTCTGAGAAGAAAAGTCTTCGTGACACCTTTACTCTTCAAAGCATGACGCTGTCAGGTGTAATTTAGCAAAATCACTACTAAGTCGTCACAAATTTAATCACGTAGAGAGGGACGGCGTCGCCCTCTGTTTGGGACGCCGTCAGGTGTAACTCCTGCAGCTTGAGTGTCTTGATCTTGACTTAGCTATTTTCTTCACATATTCACTCCTTTTCGTCCAAATATGCATCATTCCAACATTTTACTTTCAAGAGACCTAAAAAGTGAATAGGAACAAAATTAAGCAGTAACGGATATAAAAGTGGGTGATTAAGGGCTTTACTTCCGCACTTTGGAACAATATTGTAAAACTCTTTGTTAAATTAATCTATATTTTGAAAATGGAATATAGATTACATTCTTTATTACATTGTGTTGTGAATATTGATTTAGTAGCACCTCATGACCCGAACTCTTTCGTTGTGCAAATTAGGGGGGTGTTACAGATTGGTATCAGAGCCAAGATTATAGAGAATTAGGTACTTTTTCAAAACCTAAACTATAACCAAATTTTCCTAAAAATACTTCAACACTGCCACCGCTGCCGATGTCTGCCATGCCTTGCCTACTGTTACACGATGTAGTCGTGCTATGTATTACTGCTGTATCTTAGGTTCGTATAAGCTCTCATTTGAGTTAAGTTAATTATTCTCAAAGTCATTAAGTTTCTTAATTAACACGCATTTAAACTTTAAGGCTGTTCTTGTTTGATTGGGTCGCGAAGTTTAAATGTGTATAAGGTTGATGTAACAAACTTAATAAAATAAGGAATAATTAACTTAAAGATAGTGTAGGGTGGACTACGAATGTTTATACTTGTTACCTCTCCATGTTCAACTGTGTAACATGCACACTATTACAATAGCAACGCTATGCTATGTTTCCAACTGCTTTTGTGGAAAACTAGAATGGGGGGTTGAATAGTTTTGTCGATTTTAAATTTAGTTTCAAAAGCTTTAGATTCGATGTTATGTGAAATCGTATGGATGGATAGAAAGTATAGATCTATAAGTAATGCAAGTAAATAAAGCAAGTAAAGTAAATGATAGAAATGACACAACCGATTTATAGTGGTTCGGCTACAAGGACACCTTCCTTGCCCTACTCCACTCCCCGAGTCACCTACTCGAGAGTTCAAGCACTATGTCAACAAACTCCTTCAACTTGGTGGAGAAGCCTTCAAAACGTCGCTTACACTTTTTCCGGTACAAAGCTAAATACCGAGTCCTTAACACGGAGGACCAAACCAACACAACTATAACACAACAACTATGTGAAATATGAAATACAAGATCTTTGCTACAGAAATCTTGTGGAGGAACAAATCAATCAAGGACCCCTTGCTTGGATGACTTGTAGAATCTCGTGATCTCGCCTTAGAGAAGGACCTATATGAGAATCACAACAAAAGAAAGAAGAACTACTATCTAGATCTAGATATATGAGATTAGAAGAATGAAAGAATATATGAGAGAGTTTGTAAGAAGAGGGGTGAGTTACAATGAAGAAATGACTTACTATTTAAAGAAAAAAAATCACTAATGTTGCACGGATCCCATGGATCCCTTATATGAGGGATCTGTAAAGTGTAAACTGAGGGATCCGTAGGACGCTCCCCCTAAATGGGTTATGGGTCATGGATCATGGGTCATGGGTCATAGAATTTGGACCATGGGTATCCAAATAGATACAATGTATCTAGAAGATTCAATGCATCTAGTCAATGGGTCATGGGTTAGCTCCATGGGTATGGGTCATGGGTTATAGTTTTTATCCTTCCTAATAAACTATTACAATAAATGAATCATTACAACAATTTATATTAAATGACTATATATGTAAATTCTTTAAAAAAATAACATGTATCCTTATAATTTTACTTATGATAACTTTATATTTGTTATTAACAAAACAGAAAGAGATCACTAAATATTAATAAACGTTTTTACAATTTATTTGTATTAACAACTTCTATATTATTTCCTTATGTAACATTCAACCATTTGATTTATATTATATCCACGCTTGTATTTAAACCACCCCTATCACTGGTCACTTCCTCTTATTTCACTCATATGTTCTATCCTTCATAACCTCATACAGCTCTACTCCTTTTATTCTAAACTCAATTATCTTCTTTTCTTGTATAGTAGAAGATGGCTAGGAGAAAGTCAACCAGGATCACCCGTGGCCGACCCGCTGCTACTCCCACTCTTACTCCTGCTCCTGCCAGAGTTGCTGCAAACCCACCTGTTGTGAATCAAGCCATGATTGATAAATTGGTCAATGAACAAGTTGCAGCAGCGCTAGCTGCAATAAATACGAACAACTCAACCACCAATGCCAAAACTTCTAGGTCTACTGGTAACAAACACAGCTACACGTACAAGGAGTTTCGCAACTGTATGACTGGCGGTTATAATGGAACGGAGGGAGCTGTTGTTCTGAATAGAAGGATTGAAAACTGAAAACTGTGTTCAGGATCTGCAACTGCGAAGATGAAGATAGAGTGAAGTTTGCTTCGTTTACTTTTCAAGAGGTTGCCCTAACTTGGTGGAATAATTACCTGAAGTCTACAGGCATTGATGTTGCTTATGCTATTCCTTGAAAAGAATTCAAGTGTATGGTGCTCAAGAAATATTGCCCTCGCAATGAGATCAAGAAGCTGGAGACTGAATTCTAGAATCTCAAGGTAAAGGGCACTAATATGGCATCCTACAACCAATGTTTTCAAGAGTTGTCCTTGCTATGTCCGGAGATGATACCAACTGAAACTCGCTTAATAGAGCGGTACATCGGAGGGCTACCTCCAACTATCAAGGGAAATGTGACTACCTCCAAGGCTGTTGACCTTCACGAGACTATTGAAGTTTCAAACAAGTTGATGGATCATGTGATCGAGGATGCCGCTGAAGCAGTAGAGGAAAAAAAAAGGAAGTGGAATGAAAACTCCAAAAGCAACAACAACAATCAAAACAAGAGACAAGAAGTAGCTAAGGTCCGCTCTGCTGGGACAGAAGAGAAGAAGGGCTATGAGGGGAAGCACCCTTTGTGCAACCGCTGTAAACTCCACCACAGTGGTCAGTGTACTGTGAAATGTCGCAACTGCTAGAAGATTGGGCACATGACCAAAGACTGCAAGTCAAAGGCTCTTGCTAACATAAATTGCGTCAGGTGTGTAGAACGAGGACATTACAAGAATGAGTGTCCCAATCCAAAGGATCAAAATGGAAACAACCAGATTGAAGCAGCCTGAGGAAGAGCTTATTTCCCTGGAGAAAGAGAAGAGCGTCAAGCTCAACTTCAACACTATCTAGAGTGACGACAACAAAGAAATTCTCCGCCCTCTTAGATTGCAATCCTTTAAGTTTCCTATCTATTGTACTCATTTGTGTTACCGCGTTGTATTCCGAATATTCCACTTAATGAATCCTTTATCTTTTGTTTAACTATCGCCTCATTTCACTAAATCTTTCTTGAACGACTAGCCCCTCTTCTCTCGCCACATTTCAAGTATATATACCCACATCTCTTCACTGTATCGACCTCGAAGATTCCCACATCTTAAACCACGAGGACGTGGTTTCTTTTAAGGGGTAGGTACAGTAACAACTCGTGAATTTCCCTACCTGTTTTCGTGGCTATATTTTTTTTCTTTCTTTTCAAACTATAATCACGACAAGTTACGGGTTATTTTTTTTACCTCGACCTCGATAATATTCTTCTTTATTTTATAATAACATTTTTATTTTTTTTATCTCGTACCGGGCTCTAAGCCCAACCCGATCCACCACTCCCTTCTTTGGGCTCGTGTTCTAGCGTCCAAACCCAACCCAAACCCCTTTGTTTTTTTGGGCCTAGCCATCCATGTAACCTCGCCCAGCGCACCCTTACTAGACCATGTATACAATATTTGTTGCAAATAATTTTTTTGGTACCAATTCTATGTTTCTGTGATTGTTACAAGGCATAAAAGCAAAGACACACCACCAACCTTGGTCAAGATACTATGTGCGTGTATGTGTGATATCAAAAGAGAAGACCAAGACACTAACCTAGCCACCTAAGATATATTTTATTAACCAAAACATCCATTTGACTTTATTACCCAAAGGTTCAAGTGTCTACCATGTTTCATTTGATGAGACATCACCAAATCGTGCCCATATGATACTGCCATATCATGCATGCTCAAGAAACACAAGCACACTCCATTTCTTTCTTAGAACCATGAAAAACTCAAATAAAATAAAGTAAGGAGCCATGTCTAGCTCTACTATAAATCACAACCTAAGACACTAAGTAAACTCATAAACCCACACTCACTCAAAAGCTACTCTCATCTCTCAACATAAAACGTCCAATGTAGAGATTTGAGGTCAACGGGAGGTTAGAACACTTCGTTTGGGTATAGTGATCGAGGGAGTCATTTTTATTCACGTTCATCCTCTTTCTTCGAAGTTCATTTGTCTCGACTATTATACTTTAACACACGTTAACAATCAAACCTACGTAATCTAGATCGATCTTATAAACTTAACTCAAGTCGTTAGGACAAGATAAACCAAGTAGTATGTTTTTCACGACACATGTCTTGAGCAAGTTCTTATGCCTCGTTATTTCATTTCTTTTAAAACTCATAACGCGTATAATAAATTTTACAACTCACTCGACACTTGTTCTTTGTGAACAAAACCATAAGCACCCAATATAACAAGTTAATAACCCTATAAACTACCTAAGAAACCACTAAACCCCCCTGTCGTGTTACTTTCTAAAAACCAAACGAACCCGTCATGGGCCTTAAGGCACAAGCGAGAGAAAACTCGAGGCCCAAACAGTTTTTACCCAACCCGTTAAGCTTAAAAACAAATTTATAAGCTAACTACAAGTTAAAATAAGCTAAGGTGAAAGTTTAATAAGCTATCTATGATCGAAATCTATTTTTGGACTAAAATTGCAAAATATATAGTTTACGGGTTAAAAGTGTAAACTTTGGTAAGTTAAAGGGCAAGCTTGTACGTATTCTGTATGCATGGAAAGTCCGGGGGTCCATTTTGTAAATATGGGAAACTAGTGATTAAAAGGTAAATAAAAGATTTTGTGTCAAGATGTAAGTTTTGAAACTTGAAGACTAAAAGTGAAAATATGACTTTTTGGATAAAGTTTGTAAAAATAATTTTATGAGGGACCAAAAATGTAAATTCTGAATGAGAAACATATTTGGGTACAAATTGTCATTTTTCCAAAGTATAAGGGCCAAACTCGTATATTTTATAACTTGAGGGTAAAAAGTGTAAATCGGGAAAATGTTTAGAGAACTTGTAAACTTATAAAAACTTTATAAAAACGAGTATTTTGACGACCTAGAGTTCATAACGAGAATTATTACGTCGGTATCTAATTAATCTTATATATAATATTTATAAGTATATAAATATGTGAAAAGGTTATACATCACTGACACCTCTTAAAGTAAATAAACAAAACTCTTGACAACATCGTCATATTTATAAACCAATGCTAATATCGCTCTATTGAATTGAATATTCAATGCTCTATCATTTTGGTCGTGAACCAAACGTTTATCATTATTCTGAGACTTGCCATCTCGTTCTTAGGTTCCGGGTTGGAGCCACTGCTATATCACACTTGACATCTTTGTGCTTTATCACTATCGCTAAGGTGAGTTTATAGCCCCACTTTCACTCTTATTACTTTCTTTATAAAACTATGGGGTGAGAAACATACAAAACTCTTTTCGGACCTGAAACTGATTAAACTATTACATGAAACAACCTTGAATCTCACTATGCTACCGTCAGTTCCTTTTGGGGAAGCGCGATTGTTATGAATAGATCTATTGGGTATGACACCCCTGTTCGAGTTTGATCGGATAGGCAAACGTAGAATGTATATCATATCGAATACAAATGTATTGGAAACACACTTGTCGGGCCTTTGTTATCATGCTTCTAGATGCATGCACATTGTCGTAGTTTCTGTTTCATGAACTTGGTACTAACGTAATAGACTTTTACTACATATAGTATCATCCACGGAGATGCTTATAGGTACAACTGTGGTCCAACTTGAATACTTTCACTTAAACCTATGAACTCACCAACCTTTGTTTTGACACTTTAGCATGTTTTTCTCAGGTTTACTTCTTGGTGTGGGCAATGGAAAAGGCATTCATTAAGGACTGGCATCCGAAGTGTTTCCAAGCATATGTAATACAACTTTTAATGGGACAACATATATTTTTATGGGCTTTACTTTCGCACTTTGAAATAATATTGTAAAACTATTTCTTAAATTAATCTATATTTTGAAAATGGAATAGAGATTCCATTCTTTATTACCTTGTGTTGTGAATATTGATTTAGTAGCACCCCATTACCCGAACGCTTTCGCTGTGCAATTTTTTTGGGGGGGGGGGGGTGTAACACGTATACTTTTAGAAAACCCTTTGATGTGCTCAAAAATTGCTTTCAAGCACATCGACTGCGCATTAATTTTCAAACCAAAACTATTTGTGATTGAAACTTGATTTTGGTCATAAAACTTTCGTCGTATTGCATAAAATCTTTATTCAGCAATACACGACTATTTTGAAATCAATTTCTCATCAATCAGTGAATCTAAATTCGCTGGTTCACTCACTCCGTGTTGTCTACTTTAAGACGCTCCAGTTTGAGAACGGCTAGTATAAGCTGTGAAACCCTGTTAAGGAGATTCTTCGGAATCCTACCTGATCACAGGCAGTATTTATACTGATCAACTGGGAACCGTGGTTCTTGCAACCCTATTCAACGAAAGTGAACGAAGACACTTTCGTATGTTTATTGCTAACTGTTGTTTGTAGGAACTTCCGATGGTTGCAACTGATGGCCAATGAGATGTCAATTCATAACCACATGCTCACACTTCACACTCACAATCAAGGAAATCACGATAATTGAAAGAAATACAACAATTATTCCGCAACTCTGATGCTAAAATATCATGATCCAGAAGAGTGTGAACATGTCGGTCCGAAGGTCACAACATCACATGAAGGAGATACAACAAAGGACAATTTAAAGATTCACGGTGGCTGATGATCTCAAAGAAAGCTCAAATATCACAAGTCACGGAAGATTCATTCAAAAGATCACTGCTGAAAATACAAAGTTTGCATACATTGAAGAATCAAAGTCTACGAGCTAGAATATCAAAGTCCTATAATAGAATGCTAGGATTCAAAATGTAATTTTCGGGGTGACCTCCCTTAGGGGGAGATTGTTAGGATTATGAAAATCCATATGAAAGACTCGGTCACCCCATGTTATGTATAGCATAAGTTAGGTCGTAGGCTTATCATTATTATACTAGTTAGAGTAACACCCGTGGAGTCGGGTCAGGGCTTTCCCCACTGTCAGCTCGCTCTACAGCCCAAGTAGGGGCGTTATTATGTCATGTATATAAGCCCTATCCTACCAAAGGAGAGGGTTGGATGTTCTTTCACTCTTAATCATACAACAAAAGTTTCTCTTACTAGAATATCCCATTCCCTCTAGATTCGGCCAATCACTAATTCACGTGTGTGTTATGATATCCAATATCCTACAATGTATCCATGTGATTTACACTTTTTGAGACATTACATCCCTGTCAGAAACTATTGGCATCTTACATCCTTCTGTCTATAAATGTTAGACGTAATATATACCTGAGGACGAATGGTGCAAATATTTTTCCGTAATCTTGTAACGTGAGTCCAATGTGAATGTTGTGTTTATCTTTTTACGTGTAAAAAGGATGTATTTTGCAGTTTACTTTTTTACTTTACTTTTATTATTATTATTATTATTATTATTATTATTATTATTATTATTATTATTATTATTATTATTATTATTATTATTTTATTATTATTATTTTTTATTTATTAAAAACTCATAAGATTTACAAGAAATTGGTGAGAAGCCGAGAAACCAAATGGGCCCCCACACCTCTATATTTTTATTATATATTATTATTATTATTATTATTATTATTATTATATTTTTTTTTAATTATGAAACATGACTTCATTAAAAAAACCCAAGGGTTACAAGAAATTAGTAGGAAGCTGAGATACTAGTTGGGCTCCCACTACTCTAGCAATAACAAAACAAACCCTGCTAAAAATATGGTTAGCAGCACGCGCCACCAATATCTTGGGTGATAGAGAACTTTCGGATCCGCTTCAGCAGGGTCACCGCATCCTTCTCGAGTTTACCAAAAGAAGAAAAAGAGAAGGGGAGGAACCCATATCCAATATCAGTGCCTTTGGTTTCGTACTTGACACGTTTGCGCTGTGCAGCTTCAATCACAGCCCGACCCGGTACAAAATCAGTCATACTAGTTTGCGTCAAGGGTGATGAAAGTGTGTCCAAAAGCTCCTTATCAAATTCCCAGAATGTAGAGAAAACAAATAGGATGAATTTGTATCCGTTGTCCACACATTTGCATTCATATTTCAATTCATCTATGTGAGTGTTTTGGGATGATTGAATTAATAGGGTTGAAAAAAAATGAAGTGATAGATATTTGATAGAAGAATAAGGTTAAAGAAGATGAAGATATTGGGAGTAGGTGTGGATTTGAATGTCTACTGTTTAAAGAAAATAGAGATAAATTGGTGATTAATTGAATTTTATAAAGATAATAATAATAATAATAATAATAATAATATCGCGACTCTCCACTAATTGTTTGTAAATCTTATAAGTTTTTAATAAAGTGATGTTTAATAATAATAATAATAATAATAATAATAATAATAATAATAATAATAATAATAATAATAATAATAATAATAATAATAATAATAAAAAGTAATGTTTTTATTATAATAATAATAATAATAATAATAATAATAATAATAATAATAATAATAATAATAATAATAAGACTAAAATACACCGTTACTCCCTAAACTTGTACCTGCGCATCACGATGGGACAAAACTTCCTTTTTTCATCGTTGGGAGTCCAAAACATGGGGTTTATATGCCAAACTCGTCCCTTGACCATTAACGCCGAGGTCAATGTTATGTTGTTGAGGGCAAAACCGTTGGATGACGGATTGTTTAGTTTGACTGAAGCTGCTAATGTTGAGTTGTTGAAAGATGTTGTCAAAGACAACAAGTTGATACATGTGTATGTGGAAATAGGTAAGACAAGATTAGAGCTGTCTGAAATGTCCCCACAATCTATTAAGACTATCTTTTGGGAGATGGATGAAAATAGCAGAAAAGCTGCTAGTTCTGCTATTCAATCTTGTTGTAGACGATTGGTGTTAGATGATCTTGATAATGAGTCTGCACTAGATCCTTTTATGCAACTTATACAAGTACCTATGGACCTCAATGATATTGGTGAATCTAGAAATTTGCCAAACATTGAGCCTGCATTTTCCACCCTAGACACATTATTTGCTAGCCAACATGTTCATAACAGTGAGCGTGCTTTAGTACTTACTGATGAGGACAATGCTATTAAGGAGCCTGATAATTTTAAGGTTAATCTGTTCTGAGTGACTCAGGGGAAGCACTTAAAGAAAGTAGGAAGAGCACTAGTTGATGACAATAACAAGTTTGAGGAGCCTGATGTTGATGTAAATCTGTTTCAATTGACTAAGGATAATCATTTAGGTGAAGTAGGATGCGCATCTGTTTATGCCAATAACATGGAAGAGGATCCTCTTGTTGATGTTACTCTGTTACAAGTGAGTGACACTAGTGACTTAGGCAATGAAGTTGATGATTCAATTCAAGGAAATGAAGAGAATACTTGTTAGGAGAATGATGCACAACTTGCTTTGGTCCAAGTAGGTCAGACTAATGAGTTAGGTCAAGCAAGAACAACCAGTAATATAAGTGATGACATGCATTTCGAAAATGATTTACCTATAATGGTTGATGATGTCTTTTACAGTGAGTATGTTTCTTACCGACAGGCAGACTTTGCAAATGGAGTCTATACCACATTCTTCTATTGTGGTCAGGACTTTCCTACTACAATGAATGTCAAAACTAATTTAAGAGAGCATTCAATAGAAACTAGGAGGGAGTTGTTTTTTCTGAAGAATGACAAAACAAGAATAAGGGTCAGATGTAAAGGTTGTGTTCCACTTTCAGGCCCAAGTAAAGGTCCTGGACTGGATATAGGCCCATCTAGAAGTCCATTAAGCAGAAGGGGTATAAATGCATTGCTTTTGGCAAAAAGGACCCTTCAGAAATACACTGCCCATGACTATTGTTTGTCGGCAAGAATGGTGAGACAAGTACATGGTCAGTCAGAACATATAATGAGCAACACACTTGTTTGCAATCATGGGCAGTCAGAGCTTTTGACCTTAACTATATATCAAAGCAAATTACAGCACAAATTGAAACCATTCCACTGTTTCCTATCAAGTCTGTGCATAATCAACTTACCAACCAATACGAGCTTAAAGTATCCCTGCAGAAGGTTTTAAGGGCCAAAAACTTAGCATTAACAGCCATCAGGGTCAATTCAAGCTACAATTTACCATGTTGAGAGATTATGTTCAAGAGTTGCAGAAGAGAAACCCTAATACAACAGTTGTGATGAATGTGGAACGACCTGCAGATGAGGCTCTTCCAACGAGAGAATTCAAGAGAGTGTATGTTTGTTTAGGTGCACTGAAGGAAGGATTTAAAGCGTGTGGGAGATCGTTGTTGGGGCTGGATGATTTTCCAATTCGTGGTCCTTTGAATGGTCAAGCTGATGTTTGTGGGAATTGATAGCAACAATGGTATATACCCTTTAGCTTATGCTTTTGCTTTGAATCGAGAAAACATAGGATCAGGGACTTGGTTTCTTCATTGTTTATCCGATGATATAGCACTTGAGCCAATCTCAAGCATCACTTTTATTACTGACATGCAAAAGGTACTTCCTTAATCTGTTCATGAATTTTAGTCTCTCTGTTTTGAAACAGACAGTGCGTATTTGATTTTGTGCAGGATATAAGTGGAGCTTTAAGAGATGTTTTTCAGATCTGAAAACAGATCTTTGTACTAGAAGTATTCATGAGAAAATGAAACTTCAATGGAAAGGTACTGACCTACAAAAAGCATCTGTGGAAATGTGCTACTTTCTCAATGTTGCAGTTTTAGAAAGCTATTGCTGATTTCAAGAAATTTAATCAACCAGCCCATGATTGGTTAAGTAAGATACCACCGATCCATTGGTCAAGGTCACATTTTCATGTAAGTCATCTATCTGTTTCAGTTAATTTGTATTTGTTAATGCAGTATAAACAGTTATAATTAATACATGTTTATTCTGTTTATCTTTAGGAAGCTACTTCGATGTGTTACTTAATAACATGTGTCAAGTGTTTCATGATAAAATAATTGAGGGTTAAAAAAAACCAATTGTTACAGCCTTAGAATACATCAGGGAATACTGAATGAAGAGGATAATGCATGTTCTTATGGTGATTGAGAAGAGTGATGGGCCATTAACACCAACTGCACAACACATGCTAGAGGGTATTCAGAAAGAGGCTGTTAAGTATAATGTTTTATGGAATGGGGGAACTAAGTTTCAGGTTAGTGGACCATGGGGTGACCAATGTGTAGTTAATGTTGTAGAAAAGTCTTGTACTTGCAGAAGATGGGAGATAACAGGTTTACCATGTAAACATGTTGTTGCTACTAATTGGAATATGGCTTTAAATGGGCAACAAGTAGGAGCTATAGAAACATGGGCTCATCCTTGTTACTATCTTCTCACTTGGGAGGCAACCTACAAACACCATGTCCAGCCTATAACTAGCGGTGAACATTGGGAAAAATCAACTGTGCCAACAACAATTGTTCCACCGAAATCCGAAAAAAAGCCGCCTAGCTCAAGAGGTAGAAAAAGAGTTAGGATAGCTCCTGAAAGTGAAGAGATTGTGAAGAATGTAAGCTGTCAAGGGCTTGTAAGAGTGTTAAGTGTAGTATTTGTCGCTTTGCTGGACACAATCGAAAAACATGTCTAGGGTATGGTGGAGCTAAAAGTAGTCGAACTGGCCATAAGGGAAATGTCAAACAAGTGCCTACAAAAGCTGCAGCAAAAAAGACACATCCTAAAGGTAACAAAGTAGCAGCAAAAAAGACACATCCTAAAGGTACAAGTGTTGTTGAAAGTCAAATTAGTGCAGTTCAAGGAAGTGGTGTTCAATCTGAAAATCAAGATCAAGAAACTGAAGATCCCATCATACATGATGCATCCCTGTCTCAATCCCAGCAACATCAAGGCGAAGCAACAGAAAATCCCAGGATATAAGATGAATCCCTCTCTCAATCCCAGCAACATCAAGATGAAGCAATTGCCGATCCCAGGATGCATGAGCAATCCCAGTGTCAATCCCAGCAACATGATCAATCACAGTCTGATTCTCACTTTGCGTCAAGTGATGTGCAAGTTGTTTCTGCTTCAACCCAGCCTGCTACACGAAGAATGACTAGGCAGCAGGTTGCATTGGAAAGAATGATGGCCTCACCATAGGTCAATTCTGTTATACTAATTATCTAAACAATTTTTGATCTAGTTTATTTCCTATGGAGAAGTTATGTACTCTAAAAACATATGTGTGTGTGTCTAACTGTAGTTCTCATGCTTTGAAAAGTATGCAATTTTATGCATTTGGAATTATATCCATTTGAATTAACTATGGAACCATGTCATTATTGTGTATTTTTATAGATTGACTAAGCTTGATGTGTGAATAATTTGCATAAAAAGTAACCAAAGCTAAACAGAACCTCATAAGAATGTTGACAATTAAAAGTCAAACCTAAAGAAATTGCTAACCATCTGCATACCCATAAGTCATTGAAAGTCAAAAACAAACCAAACTGAATACTTCATAACAATGTTGACACTTAAAAATCAACTTTAATCTTAACCATGTGCATAAAGCCATAAACATACGGTAAACCGATCATAATAACAAGATTCATAACCTTCTGGGACACAACGTTACTACAATTCAAGATAATGAACATTAACCATCTCGCCTCATTACATAAAAGCTAAAAAGTTATCCCAATGCATAAACAATCAAGAACAATATCCAACTGAGCACCAGGTAAATCTTCCACTTCCACACATCACCTTGAGCAGCTTCTAATCTTGCCTCAAGATCATTTCTCCCCCTCAAAAGGCCTGGTATGATCATTCTTGAACGAGCACAGATTTCAGGATCATACCATCGAATCCACCGACAAGAAGACCCCTATTCATGATTATGACAAGTCATTAAACAACCACCATTGTTACAATGTACTTGCTGCTTGAGAAAACAAACTAATACAATAAATATTAAGACGTACTTACTTCAACAGGACAACCAAAGAATCAACACCCTGGGTTGGCAGAGGTCCACGAAGTGCGAATAATAGCTTGCTTACCACACCAGCAACGTACCATGTTGAAATGATTATCGTTTTGTAGAAGACTATTTTTGCAGGATAGTTTAGGGATGGATGATAACTGACGACCAAACCGTGATATAGCAGCTACAAACACTTTACGGCGGTTTGTATAAAGAACGCTACAGTAAAAGACGGTTTTACCCTCAACAACATAACATTGACCTCGGCGTTAATGGTCAAGGGACTAGTTTGGCATATAAACCCCATATTTTGGACTCTCAGCGATGAAAAAGAGAAGTTTTGTCTCATCTTGATGCGCAGGTACAAGTTTAGGGACGAACGGTGTATTTTAGTCTAATAATAATAATAAAAGTCAAAAAAGTAGTAAAGTATAAAAATAAACTTTAAATACATCTCTCTTACAAGTAAAAAGACAAAAACATCCGTCACATTAGACTTACGTTAGAGAATAACGGAAAAATATTTACACCGTTCGTCATCAAAGATGTATTATGTCTAATGTTTATATGTGAAAAAATGTAAGTTGTCAATAGTTAGTTTCTGATAAGAATGTAAAGTCTCATAAAATGTGAATGACAAAGGATATATTTGTAGTCTACTCTTTAATTCAATATGCTACTATACAAATGCATTCTATACCATTCAAATGTTTATATGGTCTTCTCGTTTAGAATATTAGACTAATATATGAACACATAGAAAAGAGAAATGATCTCATACAGCCTAATTAAACAAGGAACATAAAAGGTCAAAGTAAGGCATCTTATCTGTGGCCTAAAAATGAATACATAATAGTTTGGAATAGAAGACAAAGAGTGACCAAAACTTCCTTTGAAGGGTTAAACGGTTGTCACCTTGATCACTTTTAGTGATTTGCCTACTCTCTCTTGTCTCATAAGTGAAGTTTCTTTAGCTTAAATAATGCCACTACATGTGTGTATGTTTGTGCTTACCATTAGGCATAAAATTATTCTTTATAATTAAAGGCCATGACAACACTCCTATTAATACTTGTACTCAATGCAATAATAGAGATACTTTGTGTTGGGCATTCTAATATAGGCCTCAAAAGATGATCAAATAATTTGGTAGCTTTGAATGTAGACAATGGCGGAAACAAAGGTTATAAGCTCGTTACATTAACCGAATTCATAAAATCTATTGGTATAGCGTTGAAGGATATGTCAAAAAACAAATAGATATACATGACAACCAATTTTGTGTTGTCATGCAAATATATACTAGCTAACTTTTGTCACATGGTAACTAGTAGATCATGCTACATTGAAAGAAGAATGCATAAGGGTGATAGTTCGTTTGGTGTATGTGAATAACAAACTTAGAGCACATGTAATCGACATCGCTAAATGCATATACATGGAAAATCGGCGATATTCTGTTATCTGTAATAGCAAGTGTTCAATGAATATGTTGCAAAAAGAGAGTATATGATATATGATCGACACTGCAATTACAATTTACAGTAAGTTGTTAGTGGTTACTGATAGTCATAATCAACTTTTTCTTAGAAACATATTAATGTCAGTGGTTGGACTAACCCCTCAACAGCTCAAAATTAGGGACAATTTTATGGTTGGGAAATGAAAAAGGGAAAAAGCTATAAGATTGCACTATGCAATTATGATTGTACATTAGCTTAAATTTTTTTGATTGCGAAGTTTATTTTGCATAGAAATACCTTAGAAACACCCCTAACTTCTTCTTGTTTAGAATTATTAGGGGAAAAGCTAAGACACAACTATTAAATTTATCACATAATGTGCATGCACATGTCATGCATTGGACTTGTATGCCAAAATCATTTAAAAGTAAGACTAGCACTAATAAAATAATGGTTACTTGTTTTCTTGTGTATCACTTGTGCTACAGCTAAACATTGTACTAAGATGCCGGCTTTAACGATACAATTAATGCTTAAGATGGTGATTAGCTATAATAAGACACTCATATTCCGGTTACAGCAATGAATGAAAGCCGGCTATTAGGTTCCCTCGGCAACTACTCCAGCATATTACTCACTCGATCGTAGCTGGCTAGTTGGTGATAATGTAATTTGCTTTTCTTCTGTTGGACATTTAACTCATGGTACATGGCTAGTGTATAAACTTTCTTTAATATTTACTTAGATCATACAGTACAAAGTATTTGACAACAAGTAGGCTAAGAATTTTCTCTTAATAAGCTTGTTTAAGAAAGTCATTGGTTAAATCGTGTAATATTTATATTTTTCATGAATAAAATATGAGCTTCCAAGTTGTGTCATGTTTCATTTACGAGATGTTTGATCAGAAAATAATTAATATATCTTACTTTTCCAATTATTTTTGTGTTGGGATAGCCAAATGTTGGTTGTAAAATGACAAAAATGCCACTAGCCTACTTCCACTACCTACTATGCTTGCATAGCACAAAAAAGCTTTTAGCTTCCATTTGCAGGCTTCTAGATTCTTTGCTTCACAAACTACTTGTATCTATAGTGGGGTCCATTTTATATATCTTCAACTAACTAGCCATTCAAAACAGTTTATTCTATAATCCACAACCAATTGACAAATCTGCCCTTACCCAACTTAGACCAAATACTTTATAAATAACAAAAAAAGTGACACTTGTCATATCTTTATTGGTTTCAGTGAAGTGTATGACACCCACAACTTTGTTTATATTTCTGTGTGTTGGATACTAGATAGATAGTTACTAAAATCATGACTAAACTACAATCACAAGAATAAAACAGTTGAAAGCAAAGAAAATTTGTTTAGCTTGATACTTTAACTATCAAGTTACTGATTTTATACATGCAACCTAGCTAATATTAGTAAATCTTCTTTCTATTAAAAGAAAACATACATATTACATACTCACCGTATATAATACACAAATGTTATTTCTAACAAAATGAGACTTGAAAGCACAAACTTTTGAGAAAAAAGTATCTCAAAAACTCATGAGTGCTAAGTTACAAACCCTTTAATCCTAATATTAGTACTTTAGACTTTAGTTATAAGTCCGCTCATTAATTTTTCTAGGTCCGTCAATGGTGTGAAGCCATATGAACCATTGGATTAGTATTTTGGCGTGTGATATACTTAGCTGACTACACGTTACTTTTGCCTCTTTTTATCCTTGTTTCCATGCATGGTTTTCTCCTTCTTCCTCTAACTATAGACTCTTCATCTCTCTCTCTAAATAGATATATTTCTAGAGAGAGAAAGTGATAAAAGTGTGCTTGTTAATGGTCATCATTTTAGCAAGAAAGGTAACCAACCCATCATCTTTTGTCACATTTTTTGCTCTTTTTTGCTTCTATTTTTGACTTGTATACTAAAGTGTTAGCTTCAAGTTTGGTTACTTGTTTTCTCATTTAACTCGATCTTGTTGAGTTCTTGCTTAGTTAAAAAATGCAAGAAAACTGAAATCTGACTAAAGATTTGAGCTTTAGACCTTGTTTCTTGATTTTGGTTAAGCACAAATGGAATCTGAGATGGGTTCTTTGTAATCCATTATAATCTTGCATAAAGATTAATACCCACTAAGGATTTAAGCTTTTGATCTTGTTTCTTGATCTGGGTAGTCTTTAAATTTCAGTAAAAAAAGAGGCTAATCCTCTGTTTCCTCTGTTTTTGGATCTTTTGATACAATCTGATCTGAATTTAGACTTTTTCTTTGTCGAAAATGTTGAATTCGGATCGAAATTCAGTTGAAAACAGTGATCAAGAAATGATGAAACATATGTGTAAGTTGTGTGATAAAAGTTTCCCTTGTGGTAGATCTTTAGGAGGTCACATGAGGTCTCATGTGATAAATTCAACTGACCATGATCTTCAGAATAAGAATTTGAACACCAAGATAGAAGTCGATATGGGGTCTTCAAATTCGAGTGAGTTGGGTTATGAGCTTAGAAAAGATCCAAAGAAGACTCTTAAAGCGGTTATAAATGGTTCTTCTAATTCGAATGAGTTTGCTGTTCTTGATAAACTTTGTAAGGAATGTGGGAAAGGTTTTCAATCTTGGAAGGCTTTGTTTGGACACATGAAATGCCATTCTGACAAAGTGTCAAGTAACAAAACCGCGGCAATGAATAAAGATTCTTTGATTAGTCATTTGGGTAACAAGAATTTGGGTGTGAAAGAACGGAAAATGAAGAAGTCAAGATCAAAAAAGTGTTTAGTTACTTGCGCTACTACTCCTGCTGTTACTACAACCGCAACTACAGATTCATCTTCGGTTTCCATGAATGCTAATCATGCTTCAACAAGTGTCGTTTCGGATAATGATCAAGAACAAGAAGTTGAGATTGCTATGTGCTTGATCATGCTTTCAAGAGATGTGGGAAAATGGGGTAAAAACATAGTAGTAAAAGATTGTAAGGTGAAGAAATTGGCAGAAACTGAAGTCCAGTTTGATAGAGTGAAGAAAAGTACAACTCATGGACACGATTTTGATGATCAAATGAAGGGAAAGTTTGAGTGTGCTACATGCAAAAAGTGTTTTCACTCTCACCAAGCACTTGGTGGTCATAAAGCAAGTCATTACAAGAAGCCAAAAGACTGTTTTGATTTAAAATTCGACAGCAATAACACGATCAAAAGTAGTGAACCCATGTTAGATCATGACCATATGAGTAAAGGGTGTACTGGAAAACCTTCTGATCATCATCAAGCATCATCAAGTTTCAATCTTGTTGGTTCTTCAAAGAACAATACAATGGTGGTAGGAGTTCATGAGTGTTCAATTTGCTTCAAGAGTTTCTCATCAGGACAAGCGCTGGGTGGTCACAAAAGATCACATTTGATTGCTGAGGCTAAACTAAATCAACAAAATGCAAAGCTGATAGAGAAACTGGAAAAACCTGATCAGGAAATCCGAGGCTTTCTTGATTTAAACATGCTTCCTGATGATCCACTAGAAGATGAAGAACAAGAGACCATGATGATGGACACAACTACCACAAGGACAGGGTACAATTCATGGTACTATAGCCATGAATCAACACTGCTTGGATTGCTATCACCAACCTAAGGATTCTAAAGATCGTCTCAAGTGTTGGGTTATAATCGTATTAGTAGTAATGCACCGATTTTATTTAGCTACAGATTTTATTGATTCTTTACAAATTTGATGTATTTTTCTATTTTACCAACAATTTTAAGTAGGCAACACACACAGATTGTCAAAGTTTTACATTTTTTTGTGAAATATACATTGTTTTTCTATATTCAGACTCATGAACTACTAAATAAATAAACACATGCTAAACTTTAGTTAGCCACATGATACATTATGAAACTTCTAATTATGTACTTATATTGTTTTGTCATGGTAGATTTCAGAATCAAAAGCTATCTTAACTGTTAGTTAAAATAAGAAGATACATGTATTTATGAAATTAATAAAAATTACAATATAGACAATAAAAGTCGAGTCTTCTTAACTCTTTTAGTATATCCGTCGACTTGTAGTTATACAGAAGAATCTTAAATATCTTGTAGAGACTGGCCCAAAGAAGTGGGGATGAAATCATGAAAAGGACAACCGGCCCACTTTAAGTATGGTTAAGTGTGATAGAAGATCGAAGATGATGCATTTTATCCGCTATAGTTGTTTATAAAAGGGTTTATAAATATACGAAAAGTTCTATAATATTATTAATTATAGTGGATATTAGGTTTATAAATCTAAAAGGTTTATGTATTGGTAATGTGGTATAATTATAAATTTTTGTAAACGTGTATTATAGCGGATGCTCTTAGTATTTAGTGGTTGTTAAAGTTCATAAAATGGAAATGTTATCTTGTTACTCGTAATTGACATTTCATCGTTTGCTAAATTTTTATTGTTTTTATAAATAGGGTAAAATGCAAAAATGTCTCTTTGGTTTGCTATTTTTGCGAAAAAACATCCTTGAAAAAACTTAATAGCGAAGAATGTACTTGTGGTTTGCATTTTTTGCGAAAAATATCCTTGAACCAACTTAAATGCAAAAAATGTCACTTTTTGGCTAACGAGCATTAATTATCCCCGTTAGTCATGGTCAAAGGGCATGTGAAATCACTAATTTACCCTCGCCTACTAAAGGGATATTTTTTTTTTTAGTTTACTCTTGATTTTATTTTGAGTTCCCATTAATCCCTCCACTATCACAAACTTTATCTATCACCACCACCCTCTACCACCACACAACTATCACCACCACCCTCCACCACTGCCACCCTCTACCGCCACCCTCTATCATTGTTCAAGGGCATGCGAAATGACTTTTTTACTCTCGTCTTCTTCCTCACTTTGATTTTCTTTTGAATTTACAATTATTTTCAATATACATTCAAGAACACCAAATACAAACCCAGAATTGAATTTCCAAATATTAACAATAAGTTATTCGTTCACTTTAAAGATGTAAATTTCCAAATCTTATCAATAAGTTTTCTATTGTACATTACTCAAAAAGAACACCTCACAGGTAATCAAACATATAAAAATCACAAAACTTGGAAAAATATGTTTAAATTTTGATACAAATTCGTGAGAGCATCATCAATCTTTCAACATGTAGGATCGTAATATTTATTGTGTTTGATGATTCGGGTGGTCGTGGATGATGGAAATACATGTTAGCCATTTGAGAGAGAAAGATAAGAGAGAGTGTTTTCTTGGTAGAACTTGCTTAACAAATGTAAGGTTAGATTATGAGAAAAGCACCACCCCTTCCAAGGATGGAAGGGGTATTTATAGTTACAAACATAACATCCTCCTATCGGACTGTGGATCAGGCATACAGTGGGTAAAGACCCGTCCTTCCTTCACGGTGTTGCACTAAACTAATCTACGCTACTAACTAACTAATAAACTACTAAATAACGTAACAAACAATATGTCTACGAGCTAACTTATGCTAGATAATATTTGGGGTGACCGACTCTTCACTATTGAATTTCTAATTCCTAACAATCTCCCCCTAAGGGAGGTCACCCCATGTTTTACATTTTGAATCCTAGCATTCTATTCTTGACTTTGTTCTTGAACTCGTAGACTTCAATTCTTTAGTTCCGCAATCTTTGTGCATTAGTAGCGATTCTTTAAAGTCCGCATAGTTTTGTACTTTAAGTGGAGGCCTTTAACTGATCCACATCTTTGATGATCTTTGAGCTTTCATTGAGATCATCAGCCACAGTAAATCTCTGGATCACCCTTTTTGTGTTGCCATCATGTGTTGTTGTGACTTTCGGACCGACATGCTCACACTTTCTGGATCATGACATCTTTCCATCAGAGTAGCGGAAGCTTTATTGGTTTATGATATTTGCAGCAGCGTAGCAGAAGCATAGTATAAAAATATCAGAGCCAGGTTCTGTAGATATGCACAAGTCATGATTTCTTCAATTAAGTGTGGATGTTGTGAGCATGCGGCTTTGGATTGACTCCTCAATTCTGATCAGCTGCAACCGTCCAAATGTACCTGCAAACAACAGTTAGCAATAAAACACACGAAAGTGTCTTTGATCACTTTCGTTGAATTGAGGTACACGGCCCACGGTTCCCCGTTGATCAGTACAAGTACTGCCTGTGATCAGGTATAATTCCGAGCCAAGGTTATTGTGTTGTGTTGATTTGGGTCGTTTTTCTCGTGATTGTTGAGCGGTTTTTTATGCGTTCAAGATGCTGTTTTGGTGTGTTGTTGATTTTTGTGGTTTTTATACATGGTTTTAAACTGGTTTGTGTATTCTTTTGTGGTCGGAATAGTTTTTCTTAACACTGGTTTGATACATGTTATTGTGTCATATGGTTTTGTCATTGTCAAATCTGTCTTGTGTCAATGTTATTGTCCAAACAGTCATGTTGTCAATAATAGTGTCCAAACATTTTTGTCTCATCTTTTAAGACATTTTTGGTCCAAAAACTGTGGTCAAACTCAGGAAAACATGAATATATATAGCAGTTTTCTGGGTTGGTATGATGATGGTCGGAAATGTGGTCAGAATTACTCGCCGAAAAAAACTTATAATCTATCTAGCGACTTAGTTCTGTGGCGACTTGTCTTTACAAGTTGTCTAGATGCATTGTATTTGGGTAGCGAGTTGTGTTAGCAACTTGTCCCAATTTATGATGTAGCGACTTGTTGAAGTAGCTACTTGACACAAATATTGCTAGCGACTTGGAAAAAACCTTTGACCTAGCGACTTGTTATTTAACAAGTCGTAGCGACTTGATTTGGAAAAAGTGGGTAGCGACTTGCTTTGTAAAACTGCTAGCAACTTGACTACAAAAGGCTAGCGACTTGTAACTGAAAAGAAAATGTTAGCGACTTGTTAAAAAATGCTAGCGACTTGATACAGTAAGGTAGCGACTTGACAGAATGGCTTAAGAAGAAATGACTAGACCAAGACCACATCTTAATACCAAATACCATTCAACTCGACTTCAGTTGCTACACAATCATCTATCCACAATATTTTTAACAGATCAGAACATCATCTCCAACATCAACAACAATCTATCCTAACTTCAATCCCATTTCAAACAAAAACCTAGACCAAGACTCGACTCTAAACAAGATCTCAGTCCGTTCTTCGTGTCGTGTGATATTTTTAAATATCAAAACCAATGGACTAATACACGAGAAGAATGACTCTTCATCGATCTATGAGATGTATTACACCTTTTATTTATTCGAACCAAAGGATTAGGGTGATAACAACTTTCGTTATCCTCTCATTCCTTTTTTATTCGATTATGTTCACAAAAAGGATAACCAAAATCACTTACTCATAATTTATTCCTCAAATGATTGTACAAACTAAGAAATGATTTTAACAATATTTGCTAAATCGTTTTTCTTGAGTTCGTTTAAGAATGAACAACAGAAGTATAACCTACCTTGCGCCTTGGTTTAATTCGAAACATGTCCTTGCATCACACCATCTCTGTGGCGTGTATGATGAACCTTAGGCCATCCCTGTGGCTGTCTTATGTTCGATGAATGAGTGATAAGAAGAGTTGTGATGATATCTTTTTGGAGTCATAAGGGAGGCGGACTGATTATAGATTGTGTGTATTTTTTTGGGATTGTTCTGTGACTGCGTTTTTTTGGTGAGAAGAATTAGGGTTTGAGTGATATGAAGGGGCGGAAGTTTGGAGAGTTAGGGTTTGATAGTGTGAGTTTTATTAGGGCATGAGTGAGATAATTGGCTTTTTATACTCCTAATAATTAGGGTAACCAGCTATTTGACGTGATCATCTGTATTTTTGTTTTGGACCGAGCTGTGGCATAAGGGATTATGTGGGCCGAAGTTGGACCTTACTTATATCAGATGACTTGGGTTTTAGAGATTTACTTGACTTAATCAATGTGATTCTTGTCCCACGAAAGTATCTTGTCACACGAAATTGTGTACAAATGTGATTCTTGTCACACAAATTTGTTGCAAAAATGTCTATTGGTCAATACTACTTTATGATAATACAACCGGGTGAGATACCGTATGAAGCTCAAATACAGTTTTTATGATAATTGATAAATTGTCATAACAATTGGTCGTTGATATGAGCTTACACATTTTACTTATGAGCTTTATGCGGTTTGAAATTTGTGGACTTGGACTTGGACGTTAGGTTGAGATGAGCTTCTAATTGGATCGTATACATGAGATTTGTCAAATATGTGATGTGATAATATGATATCTAAGACATACGAGATATACATTGCTCATGCAATTTGATGATGAGATTTGGTAAGATAATAAGAGTTGTTGTGGTATGGGATTTGACACTTTGGCTTATACATTGTCACGAATAATATTACGTCACGGCTTGAAGTATTTATTGGAAAATGTTGACTACGGGATTGTGTGTTCGGTATTTCTTATTTGGATTTGAAGTGACGTTTTTCGGGCGCGTTTACTTATTTCGTCTTCTTTCTTTCTACCCTTTCGCGAAGATGACTTGTTTGGGCATTTATAGAGGGTGATAAAGACTTGGCTATTTGGTTGCGTTTGTGACTCTTTCTCAATTAACCCACAAAGTAACTATCACTTCGGTGTCTCACGCAGTTGAGGGTACGTCAAGAGGTTTTGTACATTGGGTACACCGTTTCTTCTTCACAAGGATAAGTACAAGTTTAAGTAACAAATCTGGGGAATTTTACATCATGTTCAAGTTTGATATATCGGGTTTTCTTTAACAAGTGGTCACAGCATATAGCCGACAGAATATGTGAATGCTGTGTTTACCATAGTGTTTACTGGATGGGTGATGATATTGTTGATGCTGGATAATGAACCGTTGATGAACCGCTGCATGTTCCCCTAAAACCGATATTCACTGAAACCCAAATTGTCATAACACATTCAAGATGACATTGTTTACGGTTTTGTCTTGATTTTGTAAAATCCCGCGAAAGAACCTATTTCTCGGTTTAAATCATAGACCTGTAAAATCTCGTGACAATGGAAACATCCCGGTAATTGTAAAGTGCATTTCCGGAACTATCATACGGTTTATTCTTGGTTTTGTAAAATCCCGCGAAAGAAACTATTTTTCGGTTTAAACTATAGAATTGTAAAATCCCGTGATAATGGAACCATCTTGGAGAAAGGAAAGCGTATTTCAGGGTCTTCTGATGCTGGTGTTACGGGTTCTGTTTCGAAGAAGGGATAAAAGGGTGTACTTCATAAATTGGATGTGTGTTTGGATATTCGTCATGGCAGTTTGGTTATTACATGGTTTTACGGGGTTATGTGCTTTTAACCATGGTCGGGATGAAACCATTATCAAAATTCACTTTTAAGGTCAAAGGAGGCTAGATTTGAGCTTTTAACCAAAAGATGTGACAACGGGGTTAATTTAGTATTATCTATTTGAGGTTGAAGTGAATTATCACGGGCGAGTGTACTTAGTATCTGAAGGTATCGGGGATGGATGGATGAAGATTCTTCAAGATCCTTGTTCAAGCTTATTATCAAAAAACGAAGACTTGGGAATCTAGTTATTTTTGGGTGATTTTTACTTTTTCTTTTTTCCACTTGGGGGAATTGCGCTCTTATCACCACAAAATAACTATCGCTTTAAGGAGTTACGTTGTAGTGCTCAGTGTCACATTTAATTGTGGATTTTTCAAGAGGTAAAGTACGTCTATTACTTGATGGTTGGTTGGATGAAGAGTATAGAGTACTTAGAGAGTACTTAGAGATGCTAATGGAAATCGGCACCGCTCTTTGTTACATATGTGCAAGTATAAGTCACGAGTTCAGGTTAGTTTACTTTAGGGTCAAATTCATCATATTGGGTTATCTCTATCAGCTGTCACTACAAAGAGCCTACTGAATGATAATGGTGATATTTACATGTTTTGCCAAGAGAGCTGTAAAGAGAGAGATTATGACGTTTGAACACAACAGTTCTAGCCTCGTTCTCTAAAGAAAAGAAAAGTGTACGTTTCAGTGCGCTTTATCTTCTGAAGAAGAGAAATCTTCTTATGACGTATGAACACATCAGTTCATGCCTCGTACTCCAAAGAAAAGAAAAGTGTACGTGTCAGTGCGCTTTATCTTCTGAAGAAGAGAAATCTTCTCTATTATGACCATTCTCATCAACATGCTTCATGCTTTTTCCATGCGCTTCAGTCATCAAGTGAACCGGACTACTGATAATTACTCTTATTCCACTTGCTCAATATAATGAAGATGGCGACATCATGTGCTAATTTTCGGGGGAGAAGTGTGAATAGACTACATTTGAATGATGTTCACTTGTTTAATCAAGAATGGCATCTCCGTATGCAATTCTTGAGGGGAGAAGAAGTGTGATTATACTGCATGGTTGATTGATATATGTTAATAAATGGTCAAACGGCTCCAAACTCATGTAAGAACCGAGCTTCTTCTTATCGGGTCATCTTTACATGGAGTTTCTTCTAAGAGACGTTGGTTGACATCTTCACTCGGATTGATGAGTTTATCGACAAAGTGCTTCCGGTTAATGCTTCACGTATACATCAACATGATGATTCCGAACAATCTCTCTGTTCTTGTTTGATGTGATTGGTAGTTTGGTGTTACCATCTTGTGTGTTTGTTGCGGCCTGATTGCTGATTTCCTAGATGAACATCTTTATGTTCTTGTTTGATTGGGAGGGATTTTAGTTAATGGGATTTGCAAGATGTAAGTTAATTGGGATGCTTTTTGGTGGGATGCTTTTTGGTGTGAGTTGAAGATGTTAACACTCTATTCCCCATTCGGACAATCTTGAAGAAGGTCGAGTCTACAGTCGGTTCTACATTTATCTGCTACATGCTAGAAAACTAAAGACGAGTTGCATTTAACGATCTAAAGACTTCTTCTTAATCTGGGCACTTATCAAACAGATTGTCGGTTTAGGGGAGAGTGAAAAGTCAGATTTAATCCCCAATTAGACTTGCTCACATTCTTCAGCAAGTTGATTCTCACAAAGACTTCAAGCGATCTTCTCAAAAGATTTCAAGTATATGGGCTTACAATGTATTGCTGATTCTGAAGTATCAAAACCAGCAAGGGGGAAGGAGACACGTATCTAAACGCGAGTAATCTTGATGAGCTTAATTCTTCTAAGTGATTGAAGATATCCCGGTGTTAGGAATTAGAAATTCCATGTATTAAAGAGTCGGTCACCTCATGTATATGTTATCGTTAGAAAGCTCGTAGTCGTAGTTATTTCTAGCTAAGTAGTATTTAGTTATGTAACACCGTGGAGGACGGACGGGTCTTTACCCACTGTATGCCTGATCCACAGCCCGTTGTGTGGCGTTTTATGTAAGACTATAAATACTCTCTATCTCCCAAGGTAGAGAGTTGGAGCTCATAATAATTTCGTTGAATTGAGGTACACGGCCCACGGTTCCCCGTTGATCAGTACAAGTACTGCCTGTGATCAGGTATAATTCCGAGCCAAGGTTATTGTGTTGTGTTGATTTGGGTCGTTTTTCTCGTGATTGTTGAGCGGTTTTTTATGCGTTCAAGATGCTGTTTTGGTGTGTTGTTGATTTTTGTGGTTTTTATACATGGTTTTAAACTGGTTTGTGTATTCTTTTGTGGTCGGAATAGTTTTTCTTAACACTGGTTTGATACATGTTATTGTGTCATATGGTTTTGTCATTGTCAAATCTGTCTTGTGTCAATGTTATTGTCCAAACAGTCCTGTTGTCAATAATAGTGTCCAAACATTTTTGTCTCATCTTTTAAGACATTTTTGGTCCAAAAACTGTGGTCAAACTCAGGAAAACATGAATATATATAGCGCTTGGTTGGTATGATGATGGTCGGAAATGTGGTCAGAATTACTCGCCGAAAAAAACTTATAATCTATCTAGCGACTTAGTTCTGTGGCGACTTGTCTTTACAAGTTGTCTAGATTCATTGTATTTGGGTAGCGAGTTGTGTTAGCAACTTGTCCCAATTTATGATGTAGCGACTTGTTGAAGTAGCTACTTGACAAAAATCTTGCTAGCAACTTGGAAAAAACCTTTGACCTAGCGACTTGTTATTTAACAAGTCGTAGCGACTTTCTTTGGAAAAAGTGGGTAGCGACTTGCTTTGTAAAACTGCTACCAACTTGACTACAAAAGGCTAGTGACTTGTAACTGAAAAGAAAATGTTAGCGACTTGTTAAAAAATGCTAGCGACTTGATACAGTAAGGTAGCGACTTGACAGAATGGCTTAAGAAGAAATGACTAGACCAAGACCACATCTTAATACCAAATACCATTCAACTCGACTTCAGTTGCTACACAATCATCTATCCACAATATTTTTAACAGATCAGAAATTCATCTCCAACATCAACAACAATCTATCCTAACTTCAATCCCATTTCAAACAAAAACCTAGACCAAGACTCGACTCTAAACAAGATCTCAGTCCGTTCTTCGTGTCGTGTGATATTTTTAAATATCAAAACCAATGGACTAATACACGAGAAGAATGACTCTTCATCGATCTATGAGATGTATTACACCTTTTATTTATTCGAACCAAAGGATTAGGGTGATAACAACTTTCGTTATCCTCTCATTCCTTTTTTATTCGATTATGTTCACAAAAAGGATAACCAAAATCACTTACTCATAATTTATTCCTCAAATGATTGTACAAACTAAGAAATGATTTTAACAATATTTGCTAAATCGTTTTTCTTGAGTTCGTTTAAGAATGAACAACAGAAGTATAATCTACCTTGCGCCTTGGTTTAATTCGAAACCTGTCCTTGCATCACACCATCTCTGTGGCGTGTATGATGAACCTTAGGCCATCCCTGTGGCTGTCTTATGTTCGATGAATGAGTGATAAGAAGAGTTGTGATGATATCTTTTTGGAGTCATAAGGGAGGCGGACTGATTATAGATTGTGTGTATTTTTTTGGGATTGTTCTGTGACTGCGTTTTTTTGGTGAGAAGAATTAGGGTTTGAGTGATATGAAGGGGCGGAAGTTTGGAGAGTTAGGGTTTGATAGTGTGAGTTTTATTAGGGCATGAGTGAGATAATTGGCTTTTTATACTCCTAATAATTAGGGTAACCAGCTATTTGACGTGATCATCTGTATTTTTGTTTTGGATCGAGCTGTGGCATAAGGGATTATGTGGGCCGGAGTTGGACCTTACTTATATCAGATGGCTTGGGCTTTAGAGATTTACTTGACTTAATCAATGTGATTCTTGTCACACGAAAGTATCTTGTCACACGAAATTGTGTACAAATGTGATTCTTGTCACACAAATTTGTTGCAAAAATGTCTATTGGTCAATACTACTTTATGATAATACAACCGGGTGAGATACCGTATGAAGCTCAAATACAGTTTTTATGATAATTGATAAATTGTCATAACAATTGGTCGTTGATATGAGCTTACACATTTTACTTATGAGCTTTATGCGGTTTGAAATTTGTGGACTTGGACTTGGACGTTAGGTTGAGATGAGCTTCTAATTGGATCGTATACATGAGATTTGTCAAATATGTGATGTGATAATATGAGATCTAAGACATACGAGATATACATTGCTCATGCAATTTGATGATGAGATTTGGTAAGATAATAAGAGTTGTTGTGGTATGGGATTTGACACTTAGGCTTATACATTGTCACGAATAATATTACGTCACGGCTTGAAGTATTTATTGGAAAATGTTGACTACGGGATTGTGTGTTCGGTATTTCTTATTTGGATTTGAAGTGACGTTTTTCGGGCGCGTTTACTTATTTCGTCTTCTTTCTTTCTACCCTTTCGTGAAGATGACTTGTTTGGGCATTTATAGAGGGTGATAAAGACTTGGCTATTTGGTTGCGTTTGTGACTCTTTCTCAATTAACCCACAAAGTAACTATCACTTCGGTGTCTCACGCAGTTGAGGGTACGTCAAGAGGTTTTGTACATTGGGTACACCGTTTCTTCTTCACAAGGATAAGTACAAGTTTAAGTAACAAATCTGGGGAATTTTACATCATGTTCAAGTTTGATATATCGGGTTTTCTTTAACAAGTGGTCACAGCATATAGCCGACAGAATATGTGAATGATGTGTTTACCATAGTGTTTACTGGATAGGTGATGATATTGTTGATGATGGATAATGAACCGTTGATGAACCGCTGCATGTTCCCCTAAAACCGATATTCACTGAAACCCAAATTGTCATAACACATTCAAGATGACATTGTTTACGGTTTTGTCTTGATTTTGTAAAATCCCGCAAAAGAACCTATTTCTCGGTTTAAATCATAGACCTGTAAAATCTTGTGACAATGGAAACATCCCGGTAATTGTAAAGTGCATTTCCGGAACTATCATACGGTTTATTCTTGGTTTTGTAAAATCCCGCGAAAGAAACTATTTCTCGGTTTAAACTATAGAATTGTAAAATCCCGTGATAATGGAACCATCTTGGAGAAAGGAAAGCGTATTTCAGGGTCTTCTGATGCTGGTGTTACGGGTTCTGTTTCGAAGAAGGGATAAAAGGGTGTACTTCATAAATTGGATGTATGTTTGGATATTCGTCATGGCAGTTTGGTTATTACATGGTTTTACGGGGTTATGTGCTTTTAACCATGGTCGGGATGAAACCATTATCAAAATTCACTTTTAAGGTCAAAGGAGGCTAGATTTGAGCTTTTAACCAAAAGATGTGACAACGGGGTTAATTTAGTATTATCTATTTGAGGTTGAAGTGAATTATCACGGGCGAGTGTACTTAGTATCTGAAGGTATCGGGGATGGATGGATGAAGATTCTTCAAGATCCTTGTTCAAGCTTATTATCAAAAAACGAAGACTTGGTAATCTAGTTATTGTTGGGTGATTTTTACTTTTTCTTTTTTCCACTTGGGGGAATTGCGCTCTTATCACCACAAAATAACTATCGCTTTAAGGAGTTACGTTGTAGTGCTCAGTGTCACATTTAATTGTGGATTTTTCAAGAGGTAAAGTACGTCTATTACTTGATGGTTGGTTGGATGAAGAGTATAGAGTACTTAGAGAGTACTTAGAGATGCTAATGGAAATCGGCACCGCTCTTTGTTACATATGTGCAAGTATAAGTCACGAGTTCGGGTTAGTTTACTTCAGGGTCAAATTCATCATATTGGGTTATCTCCATCAGCTGTCACTACAAAGAGCCTACTGAATGATAATGGTGATATTTACATGTTTTGCCAAGAGAGCTGTAAAGAGAGAGATTATGACGTTTGAACACAACAGTTCTAGCCTCGTTCTCTAAAGAAAAGAAAAGTGTACGTTTTAGTGCGCTTTATCTTCTGAATAAGAGAAATCTTCTTATGACGTATGAACACATCAGTTCATGCCTCGTACTCCAAAGAAAAGAAAAGTGTACGTGTCAGTGTGCTTTATCTTCTGAAGAAGAGAAATCTTCTCTATTATGACCATTCTCATCAACATGCTTCATGCTTTTTCCATGCGCTTCAGTCATCAAGTGAACCGGACTACTGATAATTACTCTTATTCCACTTGCTCAATATAATGAAGATGGCGACATCATGTGCTAATTTTTGGGGGAGAAGTGTGAATAGACTACATTTGAATGATGTTCACTTGTTTAATCAAGAATGGCATCTCCGTATGCAATTCTTGAGGGGGAGAAGAAGTGTGATTATACTGCATGGTTGATTGATATATGTTAATAAATGGTCAAACGGCTCCAAACTCATGTAAGAACCGAGCTTCTTCTTATCGGGTCATCTTTACATGGAGTTTCTTCTAAGAGACGTTGGTTGACATCTTCACTCGGATTGATGAGTTTATCGACAAAGTGCTTCCGGTTAATGCTTCACGTATACATCAACATGATGATTCCGAACAATCTCTCTGTTCTTGTTTGATGTGATTGGTAGTTTGGTGTTACCATCTTGTGTGTTTGTTGCGGCCTGATTGCTGATTTCCTAGATGAACATCTTTATGTTCTTGTTTGATTGGGAGGGATTTTAGTTAATGGGATTTGCAAGATGTAAGTTAATTGGGATGCTTTTTGGTGGGATGCTTTTTGGTGTGAGTTGAAGATGTTAACACTCTATTCCCCATTCGGACAATCTTGAAGAAGGTCGAGTCTACAGTCGGTTCTACATTTATCTGCTACATGCTAGAAAACTAAAGACGAGTTGCATTTAACGATCTAAAGACTTCTTCTTAATCTGGGCACTTATCAAACAGATTGTCGGTTTAGGGGAGAGCACTAATTGGGGGAGAGTGAAAAGTCAGATTTAATCCCCAATTAGACTTGCTCACATTCTTCATCAAATTGATTCTCACAAAGACTTCAAGCGATCTTCTCAAAAGATTTCAAGTATATGGGCTTACAATGTATTGCTGATTCTGAAGTATCAAAACCAGCAAGGGGGAAGGAGACACGTATCTAAACGCGAGTAATCTTGATGAGCTTAATTCTTCTAAGTGATTGAAGATATCCCGGTGTTAGGAATTAGAAATTCCAGGTATTAAAGAGTCGGTCACCTCATGTATATGTTATCGTTAGAAAGCTCGTAGTCGTAGTTATTTCTAGCTAAGTAGTATTTAGTTATGTAACACCGTGGAGGACGGACGGGTCTTTACCCACTGTATGCCTGATCCACGCCGTTGTGTGGCGTTTTATTGTAAGACTATAAATACTCTCTACCTCCCAAGGTAGAGAGTTGGAGC
Source organism: Chrysanthemum makinoi (assembly GCA_910596185.1). Lineage (NCBI taxonomy): Eukaryota > Viridiplantae > Streptophyta > Magnoliopsida > Asterales > Asteraceae > Chrysanthemum > Chrysanthemum makinoi. The sequence continues at coordinate 257,831,543 of OU343222.1, read as the reverse complement.
TCATAATAATATCTTTCACTTTCTCTCACTAAGTTCCCTAAACCTCTAACTTTCTCTCTCTAGAACTCACCTTTATACGCCCACTTTGAGTTATGATATGATGTGTATGTGAAATCCAATATCCTACAATTGGTATCAAGAGCCATGGTTAGATCATATCTTGCACATCTTTGGATTTCTAGTGGTTTTTAGGTGGTTTTTGAGTTTGAAAAAGTTTTGTGGTTTGTGCATCATTTGGTTGATTTCTTGTGTTAAAGCTTGGATTTTGTTTGTACTTTTATGTTTAGAATCATCACAAGTGTTTAGGTTTTCATTTGGTAAGCTTGAATCATCTTGGTTGGGTTGTTTTTGGATTGAAAAGTGATGTTTGTGAAGTTTTCTTGCTAGCGACTCGACCTACGGATTTTTTCTTAGTAGCGACTTGCTTTACAATTTTGTAGCGAGTTGAAGTTATTGGAGCTAGCGACTTAGGCCTAGCGACTGACAGTACAAGTAGTGGACTCTCCACTACGGGTAGCGACTTGGTGTTAGCGACTTGGTAAGTAGCGAGTTGCTATTTAGCGACTTGATTCCTTAGCGACTTGTATCTTAGCGAATTGCTGCCAAAATTTCGCTAGCGACTAGAGGCTTAGCGAGTTGCTATTTAGCGACTTGTCTTTTGTTTAGCGACTTGGGACTTTAGCGACTTAGTGGAATAGCGAATTAGAAGATAGCGACTTGGTGCATAATTTTCTAGCGACTTGAGTGATTTCTTTACGGTTTTCTCTTGATTTAGTAAAATCCCGTGAAAGAATCGATTTCCCGGTTTAATCATAGAGTTATAAAATCCCGTTTAATTTATCATCATGTCTACCAACGTTTCTACAATCATCTCCACTGTTGCCGAGGATGTTCAAGCAGCTGGTTCTGATACTCGTCCACCCATGCTTGACAGAACCGACTACGACTCTTGGGCTCAACGAATCAGATTGTACTGTCTTGGAAAGGAAAATGGTGTCAACATTCTCAAATCCATTGATGAAGGACCGTATCGAGTTGAGACAACTAGAGATGTACTTGATACTGCTGAAGATGGAACTCTGATTTACGGAATGGATAGACCAAAGATGTATGATGAGCTTGATGATAAGGAGAAAAAGAGATTCGATGCTGATATCGGGGCTTCTAACATTGTTCTTCAAGGTCTTCCTAAAGACATCTACAAGCCGATCAATCACAACACCGAAGCAAAGGCAGTATGGGATAATGTCAAGATGCTTCTCTCAGGTTCAAAATTAACTATGGAAGACAGAGAATCACAACTCTATGACGAATTTGAACACTTCAAGATGAAACCAGATGAGAGTGTCTATGAGTACTATGTGAGATTTCATAAGTTGGTGAATGATATGAGGAACATCAGAATGACTATGCCTAACATTCAACTGAACTCAAAATTTGTGAACAACATGAACCCCGAATGGCACAAGTTTGTCACCTCTGTGAAGCTCACTAAAGGATTGAAGAATACAAACTATGAGCAACTCTATGCCTTCCTCCTTCAGAATGAGAGACATGCTATGTTTGAAAAATGATTCTTAATCAGTTCAAAACCAACCAGGGAGAGACAAGCTCATGTAATGACTCAACTGCCTTCTACTCAAACATCAGAATCTCAACGAAAGCCTCACAAGTCATACCCATGGGCAATGGTAATCACAAACTCATTCCTGATCCCATGTTCAAACAAGCGATGCTTTGATGCACACGTGGGAAACTTCATTAATCAACTAGCTCTTCTGATTAGTCAAAACATGAATTCTCTCCCACAAACCAACAACAACCTCGGAACAGCATCTAACCCACACAATCAAGCTACTGTTAAAGATGGGAGGATCGTGGTGCAACCAGTTCAGAAAGACAAGTATGATCGGGAAGAGGTGGAGCAGGTAGAGGTTATGTTGGTAATCAGAATCGAGGAAGGAATGGTAATCCAGGTCAATCTAAGCCGATCAAATGTTATAACTGTGGAGGTGAGGGACACATTGCAAGGAACTGCACATCTCCAAAACGTCCACAGAATGCTGATTACTTCAAAGATAAGATGTTGCTTGTACAAGCTCAGGATAATGGTGTTGCTTTGGATGAGGAGGAATTTTTTTTCTTGCTGAGGGCAATGCCAAGACCTATGATGCAGATGTGGATGAGCAACCTACTCAGGAGATAGGTCACAATCATCAGAATGCCTTTCAAGTCGCTGATTGTGATGCATACGACTCTGATGTGGATGATGGACCTACTGCACACACAATTTTTATGGCTAGCATTTCTCCAATGGTTTCTCCCAAGGTCTCTTCTTCACCACAAGCTGGCCCATCCAAAGACAAACTCATCTCAGAGGTACTAAAACTATACGATGATGTTGATGTGCAAAAGATGCATGACAAAGTACCATCAACTGAAACTATTGAATCAAATATTGAAAATATGGGTAATATCAATGTTGTCCCATATGATCAATATGTGAAACAAAGTGAAAGTGAAGTTGTACCAAGTGATGCATCTTCTGCAGTCAACAATGACTATGTTTTTGATGAATACATTGCATGTGCCCCTGATGATTCTGTAAGTTCTGAACTAAATGCCTATAAAGAACGTGTTGCTATTTATGAACAACGTGCAAAATTTGAGTTGACCACTCGTGAGCAGGAAATGGATGACCAAGTGCGTACAATCATTAGAAAAAGTAATTTTAGAGAAGAAGTATTAAAACAAGAGTTAAATTCCTTGCAAGAAAAGCTTTCTAAAACTGCTAAACAAAAACAAGAACTTCAAGAAAATGTGAAAATGCTTAAGCAAGAATTTAATGCAAAGGAATCAAAACTCTTGAAAGACTTTTCTAATCTGAAAACTTTGAAAACAAACTTGAAAACAAGTTGTACATACAAGGGAACACCATTCAGACTGCTCACATGATCACTAAGCATAGAGTTCTAAGCGATAAGCATAGTGTTCCCATTATAGATAAACCCAACCCGAAAAGTGGAAGATAGCAAAAGTAGCTCAAAAAGTGATCTATGATGGCAATGAGATTCTTAAACCTAGACAAAAACCTAGTTGCTTTGAGTGCACAGAGGAAGATAAGAAATTAGATGTAATCACTAGGGAGAAAATGAATAAGAAACTAAATGATCCTAAATGCAAAGAGAAGAAAGTAATTATCACTCCCCATGACTACAAAAAGGAGAATTGGATCTCCTTGAACATGTTTAAGCCTCAAACATTGTTGACTCCCGAACAAGTGTTCAGGAAAATGGACTTAGATAAGCAGAAAGCATAAAATATTGTTGAAACAAACCCTCCCCTTAGGAAAATGCCTAAAGCAACTGTGTATCCTCCCAATACACCAATGCATCTTGTTCCTAGAACAATTGCCACTAAAAGCAAGACCTTAATTAGCCAATATGTTATATTTCAACTATTTGTTGATTTTGAGAAAACTTGCAAGAAAAGGATCACACCCACTGGTATAACTGAAGGAGAAAGGGGTTTTGAGCAAATGAAAGAATGTTATTTAACTGAGGTCATGCCTTTCTTTAAACTTCTAAAAGATCACTTTGAGAGTCTTAAAAAGGGGATAGAAACTGATATTAAGGGAATGGAAAAAGAATTTGATGCAATGATAGTTGAAGTTAGTGACTATGAGCGAGCACTAAAATATAATGAGATTGAAAGGAAGAACTTGCATACACTGAATGAGAATATGATATCTGAATGTGTTGCTCAAGATGTGTTTTTCACTGCTACAAATTGTTCTATTAATGGTTCCCAATTTCATGAATTATCTGTTTTCCTGAAAGTCTCCCATGATCGATTCATTGAGCTTGAAAAAACTAATTCCAAACTATCTGAGAAAATTGAACTGGATGATCATGACAATTTGGTTAAACATTTGTCTAAACTAGAGGCTGAGCATTTTAATTTACAATTAAAATATCAACATCTTAAAGAAAATGTCAAAACTTCAAATATCAAGACATCCTCAGATGCTCCAGAGTTTGATGCGGTTTTTCAAATTAACAAACGTGATGAACAGATTCAAGCTCATTGCAACACGATCAGAAAGTTGAAAGCCCAAATCTCTCAATTAAAGGGTCAAAAGAACCATATGACAGGCTCCCAAATGCCTCCTCCTTTAGATTCTCAGAATTCTCAAACTTTTCATCTTCAAAACTTAGTTAATGCCTTACAAAAGGAAAACGAGAGTTTTCTAGAAGAAAATGAAAAAGTTAAAAGACATTTTAAAGAGTTATATGATTCAACAAAAGTCACCCGTGACCAAAACAACGAAAAAACAACGTCTTTACAAAAGGAAATTGAGAATCTGAGAAGTCAGGGAAATGGGAAACTACCACTTGTTTTCAATAAGAATGTTTTCTCAAAGTCACCCTTAGATTGCAAATACACTGTGATGGTTAAATATATTCCTCCTCATCTTAGGAATAATGAACATGCTTTTCATGACTACTGTGCTCACCTTAAGGATAGTCTAGAATGTCTCCGTGAGATTGTCGAAGAGGATTTCATTAACAAACCTCTTGATAGTGAAATTAGGTTTGCTTGCCTCCGGGCCAAACGATCTCAAGAGTTGCTTGAATGTGTAATTGCAACATGTCCAAAATCCTTAGGTGAAAAAGGCAAAGCTGTGAAGCCTTGTTCTATGCCTTGTGCCAAGCAGGAAATCAGTTCTATGCCCAGTCTTAAGAAAGTAAACACTAATGTGCCTTCAAATAGTTCAGATTCCAGATATGTTAGTGCTAAGAAAGTGAACTTTAGTGTGCCTGCAAATAGCTCAAATCACAGTCCTTAAGAAAGTAAACAGTAATGTGCCTTCTAGTAGGTCGATCCTTGCACATCAAGCTCAGGGATGCAAAATTTAGATCAACCAACTAATGTTCCCATTCCCTCTACAGGAGTAATCAGTGACATTAAAGCGAAGCGGTCAAAGTCTCAAGATAATACAAGGAATGATAGGACCTTGCAAGCTAAAAATGTGCATTGGAAGAGAGTAGAAGACCAATCTAGGAACTTTAAGCTTGAGTTGAATAAAACGAATCGTGTTGATTCTAGTATTAGCCTTAGGCGTCGTAATTAATTCAATTCGATACTATTTGCAAACATTGTAATGATGTCTGCTTGAATTCTGTTGCTAATCATGAATGTGGTGTGAATGCTTTGTCTAATGCTGTCAAATGCCCAGTTAAAATTGTTTACGCTAATAATCGTGCAAAGAAGGCAGAAAGGCAAAAACGAAAGATTGTTAGAAAACAGTGGAAACCCACAGGAAGAACATTTATAAAGATAGGTTATTATTGGATACCTTTTGGCCATAAGAATAATCAGTTTTGCTCTCAAACTGCTAAGATTATGCCCTCTAGAAAATGGATGCCTATTGGTAGAACTATTCCCTTAAGAAGTGAACATACTTTGAATAGGTCAAATACAGACACCAGATTGCATCTATTCCCAATGATTCCATTGCTTCTACTTCTGATATGGATGTTTCTATTTATGATGTGGGTGTTCCAATTACTGTTACTAACCAAGTGGAACCCATTCTTGCATGGGGATCCCAATTATCCAGCTATCCATTCTTGTCTGTGTTCAACTGCAGATCATTCAAATCGTTCTATGGTACCTGGGCTCAGGCTGTTCCAAGCATATGACTGGAGACCGGTCACGGCTCATGAACTTCGTGAGCAAATTCATCGGGACAGTCAGATTCGGTAATGATCATTTCGGTGCAATTATGGGTTATGGATATTATGTTGTTGGTGATAGTGTTATCTCTAGAGTATACTATGTGGAAGGTCTTGGTCATAATCTATTCTCTGTCGGTCAATTCTGTGATTCTGATCTAGAAGTAGCCTTCAGAAAACATACTTGTTTTGTTAGAGAACTTGATGGTAAGGAACTTTTAAGAGGAACTCGTGGTTCAAATCTTTACACCATCTCTATCGATGATATGATGAAGTCTTCTCCAATCTGCTTGTTGTCAAAGGCTTCGAAAACAAAGTCATGGTTATGGCATCGTCGTCTCAATCACTTGAACTTCGGCACCATCAATGATCTTTCCACAAAGGACTTAGTCGTAGGTTTACCTCAACTAAAGTATGAAAAGGATCATCTTTGTTCAGCATGTCAATTGGGAAAAAGCAAGAAGTATGCCCATAAACCCAAACCTACTAACTCTGTCACAGAAGCTCTTCATATGATTCATATGGATTTATGTGGACCAATGAGGGTGCAGAATATCTTTGGGAAGAAATATGTGTTAGTTGTGGTTGATGATTACTCTAGATTCACCTGGGTCAAGTTCTTAAGGACAAATGATGAAACTCCTGATATCATCATCAAACTCATCAAACAGCTGCAGGTTCGACTTAACAAAACAGTTAGAATAATCCGAACAGACAATGGAACTGAGTTTGTCAACAAACAACTCAGTGAATTTTATGAAAGCGTTGGAATCAGCCATCAAAGAAGTGTTCCACGAACTCCTCAACAGAACGGTGTAGTTGAAAGACGAAATCGAACTCTTGTAGAAGCCGCTAGAACAATGCTGATTTACTCAAAGGTTCCAATGTTTCTCTGGGATGAAGCTATTGCCACTGCATGCTCCACACAAAATCGTTCCCTGATTCACACTGTTCATGGAAAAACTCCATATGAACTTGTCCACAACAGAAAACCTAATCTCTCTTTCCTTCGTGTGTTTGGTGCATTGTGTTATCCAACTAATGAGGGACAAGACTTAGGCAAACTTAGAGCTAAAGCAGACATTGGAGTATTTGTAGGGTATGTGATGAGTGTGTAAATACTCATCATTTTTGGTTAATTCTGAACTGCAAAACGTTTAAAAATGCTCAGAAATGCATCAAAATACTGAAAATATCTCAAAATTGCATTTTATATGTTTCAGATGCAAAATGTTTAAAATCAGATGAAAAATGAGCTAAGTTTGCATAATTGGCGTTTCAGTCCCCAAGTTTCAAAAGTTGTCGAAATAGTCCCTGAGCACTTATTTCAAAAGAAAAGTCACCAAAGGTCCTTTGAAAATCATAAGTTGTCAAAATTAGTCCTTTGGTGAAAAATGTCAAAAGTTTTGAGAAATTACAAGTTTGGTCCTCCAAGTTTCAAATTTGGCAAAAAATAGTCCTTGGAATTTTGAAAATGTCAAGTTTGGTCCTTATGCTATTGGAGCTTGTCAGTTTTGGTCCCTTGAAACAACTTTGAGATATTGGCAGATTTGGTCCTTGAACTTTCAGAAAATTGCAAAACAAGTCCTTATTAATACTAAGCCTAAACCATGGACCTTGGACCCTATCAAAATGCTTGTGACCCCTGCCATAGCCAATTGGACCCCTGCATTTTGACCCGTCTTCATAATATTAAAACCGGTCAAACACATAAGTCAAACAAACACCCGCGCCTTTTTCCTTCTTCCTCACCAACTAGCCTGCAACATTCAGTCCTCCCATCCCCCCAGCTCACCTTCACACTTCCATGTCCCCCCACCTCCACCAAACTCCAAGATACATTTAATGCATCCCTTTCCATTTCACTCAACCCCCAACTAGCAAATACACATTTTGGCGCCAAAATCAATCCAACGGCCAAAAATGGCTCAAGTAATCCAATGGCCTTGATTTCAAGTGGGAACTGCTTAGAGGAGTGAGAGATGCACATTTGGGTATAAATAAAGGAAGAACAAAGAGAGAAGAGTAGTAGCACTTAGTTTTTTAATTTTATGTACGTCGTTTTCCATGTCATTATCTTAATTAGTTTTCTCAAGTGTAATTTTAAGTTTTTCTGTACTGAACCAAGATTATTAAGTCTATTGCAAGCTACTTTCAAGTGTTAATGCAAAGTTCATTATAATTTCAAGTTTAAGGCTCACTGTTAAAAATTTCAGTTTCAAAGCTCTTGTACTTAAGCTCCAAGTAGCTTTATTTTAGTTCAAATAAGCTTATTTAAACTTCATATAGCTTTTAGTAAGCTTGGAAAACAGTTTCAAGCATATTTGGTGTATGGTCAACAAAAGTCAAACAGAGAAGAATTAGTGGTCAAGCAGACTTGGAAATGGATATGGGATGTTGCAGAGATGGATTTGGGTTGAAATTCAGTTGGGTATAGGAATAAAACAGTAATAGGATAGTGTTCTTTGTTTGATTAATCTCAAGCCATTGTGGCTAGCACCACATGTGAGTATCACTTCCTTTGGTCTGTTGGAATCATGTTCTCTTGTTAATAAGCTTTAATTCTGTTAAACATTAATATAAATTAGCTTAATATCTCTAGTGTAATTGAAGTTTTTATTTATGTGCATGTTTCAAATCATGTCTGCACATCTGTCAAAATGAAGCAGTTGAGTTTTTGATGTTTAAGTACTGATTAGCTGTCTTGATATAGGTCTAATTTGGTTATCTTAATCTAGTTTAATGATGAGTTTGGCTTGGTTCTGAGTTTAGCTTAGCAAAACTGTGAATCAGTGTCTAAAAATAGTGTTTGGATCAGTGGATTTGTTTGAGCTTGAGCTCTTGTTTGTGTTTAAAACTTGTCTACTTAGTCTCAATTAGGTCAACTGGAACCATTTTAGTAATCAAACATCATTTGTGCACCTTAAAAGTCAAAATCACCATCATCCTGTCTTCATTTCATATCTGTCAAAAAAATTGTGAAATTAAAAGTTTGATTTGTGCTTAGAAATCAATGGAGTAGCCTTATGTAACCTTACTTTAACATATTACATCATATTCAGTTCATAAATTGGAATCAAAGTTCACAAAAGTCAAAATTTCAAAACTGTCAAAAGTCAAAAAGAGTGAAAATCTCAGTTTTCACCAAACTAGGATGATTTTTCATTGATTCATTTCTGGTCCAAATTCATTGAAACTTTGGGTTTTATAACTTCAGTTGGTCTAGTTTCTTTATATAATTTTAGTGGAATTTTAGAAATTTTGTACAAGCCTCATAGTAGCTTGTCAACAAGGGCATAAGTGCCCTGTGCACTGACTCAGTAATACTGAGTGTGCACAGGTTTTGTGCAGGGCTTGCACAGAGCTCATAAGAGCTTGTCCAAGTATAGTTTTTGGTTTACAAGTTCTTAGCCAGGTCTAGTTTAAGTTCCAACTCTTGGATTCAAGTCTCAGCTTATTAGGTAGCTTATTCCTTGGCTTAAACTTAGTACCTCAAAACTGTTTTTGCACTTAAGCTCTTATTATCAAATTTGTTCAATCAACACAATAGAGGTTAAGAGCTGTTGTAACTAGTTGCATTTGGGTATTTTTAGCTTATTGTAGCTTCTGTTTCAGTTTGGTGGTCTTTGGTGTTCTTTTGGCTTATTTCAAGTGCTTATTGATAAGCACTTGCATTGCAGTTTCAATTTTCTTCACACAACCCTCTGTTTTTATATTTTTCCTAGATTCTTAATATTATTTTAGACTTATCTTGAATTTTTCAGATTTTTCTAGGTCAGTTTGGTATTTTTCTTGATTTAAAACAGTTTTTAAGTCTTTTTAATTAGCTTTTATTGCAATTAATTCAGAAAAGTTTCAAAAAAATAATTTTTCATTTTTCTTAGGTTAAGATAAATATAAAAAGTCAAAAAAATATTTTTCCAGATTTTTCTTAGTTAAATTTGTATTTTTAAGCAATTTAAGTAGTTTTAAATAGTTTTTAATTCATAGAAAATACAAAAATAATCATAAAAATATAAAAATAGTTTTGAAAATTCTCTTTAGTTATTTTAGATTTTTCTAAGTCATAATTTCATTTTTCTAGTTTTATTTCATATTTTCTTGTATTTTAGGGCATTATTAAATAAGTAAAAATAGTTTTTAATTAATAATAATTAGATAAATAGTTTTTAAAATAATTTTATTTTTCTAAAAATTTTTCTCTTATCATTAGGATTGTAAAAATGTCATTTTCATATTTTTAGGATTTATATTACTTCAGTTTCACATTTTCTTTTGTACGTCACGTAGTTTTTAATTTAAATTTTATAAAAGAAAAATCAAAAACGTCATTTTGCAAATAGTGATAGCGTTTATTTAATATAATTTATCTTTTTAATTTTCTTTAATTTGCATTTAAGCCCCTGTAATTTATATACTTTTTCTGTAGTTATAATCAATCATACCTCTTTTCCGTTCAATTCTCTCGATCACTATTCGTTTGGTGATTCATCGCACAGCTCGTTGGGACATAACGACCTGGGGAAACACTATACTCTCCTGATTTTCATTGCATTGGTGTCTGAACTGTTTTAAGTTTCTTACGGTTAGCCATTCACAAGTGGCTAGCTTGTGTGAGAAAACTTGACGGTTCACCACCAATCAGTATGCACCAAACAAAAAGGGATACCGAATCTACAACAAAAGAACCCGAAATATCATGGAAACAATTCACGTTACGTTTGATGAGCTGTCCGGTCAAATGGCTCCTGGACAATCCAGTTCAGGACCCGCACTTCAAAACAGCCCCATTGGCTCATCCCTTGTTCCAAACTCTTCTCAAGAAACTCCATATGTACCTCCATCTGAAGATGATTTAAAGAAATTGTTTGATCCTATGTTCGATGAACTTTATGATCCAAGTACTAATGAGGTGTCGATCCCTACAACAGAGGCTGCTCATATTCCTGTGAATGAAGTCAATCCCTCAGCCTCAATATCTTTAAGTCAAGAAGCGCCTGCTGCGATCCTTCAGTCTCATCAACAAATCATCATTCTTCAAATGTACATCATGGAAATGTTTCGGGCATCAATGATGAAGTTAATCCCTTTGCTACTCCTGAAGATGCTCCATTTGAAAACATATTTGCTCCTGAATCATCATCGAAACCATCTTCTTCAGGAGACATCGACTCTGCTACTTCAGTTCCTCAACAACTACCACATGAACACCTCAGAAAATGGACTCACGATCATCCATTAGACAACATCATTGGAAATCCTTCTCGTCCAGTATCCACTCGTAAACAGCTTGCTACTGATGCCTTATGGTGCTTCTTTAACTCTGTACTCTCAAAGATCGAACCAAAAGATGTTAAAACTGCTATGAATGAAGACAGCTGGTTCAATGCCATGCAAGATGAAATTCATGAGTTTGATCGATTAGATGTATGGGAATTAGTACCAGCTCCAGATTGTGCTATGATCATTGCTCTTAAGTGGATCTTCAAAGTGAAGGTATAGACTTTGAGGAATCTTTTGCCCCAGTTGCTCGTATCGAGGCGATCAGAATCTTCTTGGCAAATGCTGCTAGCAAGAACATGGTTGTTTATCAGATGGACGTGAAAACCGCATTTCTTAATGGAGATCTGAAAGAAGTGGTTTACGTCAGCCAGCCAGAGGGTTTTGTGAATTCAGAGCATCCTACTCATGTTTATCGCTTGAAAAAGGCCCTATATGGTTTGAAGCAAGCTCCTAGAGCATGGTATGATACGCTGTCAAAGTTTCTTCTATCTACTGGATTCAGCAAAGGAGCAGTTGATCCTACTTTATTCACCAGAAAGTCAGGCAAACACTTAATTCATGTTCAAATTTATGTTGATGATATTATTTTTGCCTCGACCGACCCAATGGAATGTGATCGTTTTTCAAATGAAATGAGTTCAAAATTTCAAATGTCAATGATGGGACAAATGTCATTTTTCTTGGGATTACAAATTTCACAAAGTCCCGGAGGCATTTTCATAAATCAATCTAAATATGCTACTGAGATCTTAAAGAAATTTGGATTTGATTCAAGTGACCCTGTTGACACTCCCATGATTGATCGAACCAAACTAGATGATGACCACTCAGGGATCATGATTGACCAAACGAAATATCGTAGTATGATTGGATCCCTGATGTACCTCACAGCTAGTAGACCGGACATCTTGTTCGCTGTTTGCATGTGTGCTAGATATCAGGCTAAGCCTACTAAAAAGCACCTTGAAGCGGTTAAACGGGTCTTTGGTATCTCCAAGGAACCATCAATATGGGACTTTGGTACCCAAAGGACACCGGTATGTCACTAACAGCCTATGCAGATGCTGATCATGCAGGATGTCAAGATACTCGTCGAAGTACGTCTGGAGGTGCTCAGTTTTTGGGTGATAAGCTTGTGAGCTGGTCTTCAAAGAAGCAAATTAGTACTTCTATTTCCTCTACAGAGGCTGAATACATAGCCATGTCATCATGTTGCGCTCAAATCTTATGGATGAGATCTCAATTATCTGACTATGGCTTTGAATCGAACAAAATCCAACAAGTGGAAAAGGGTGTGGTAGAACTCTATTTTGTGAGGTCTGAATATCAGTTAGCAGACATCTTCACCAAAGCTCTTCCAAGAGAACGTTTTGAGTTCATACTTCCTCGACTAGGCTTGAAAAGCTTTCAACCAGAAACACTCAAACGTCTTCAGGAAGAAGACGAGGAGTAAAGGTCTATGCTCATCTATCTCTTGTAAATATTTTTTTCGAAAAACAAAATACAAAAAAATCTGAAAAATTCGAAAAAATCTTAAAAAAATATTGTCAATTTGTCATGTTTTTCTCAGTTCGATTATATCTACGGTCTTTGTGCTGTCATTCAAAGAATGACACGGGACTTTAGATGTTGTTCGAATTTAAAAAAAAAAATCAAAAAATCAAAAAATATTTTTGGGAGAAAGAAAAAAAATGGTTTATTGTCATTTCAGGCAGTAACCCGCTATTCAAAGAAAGAATAGAGCCATGGTTTACCATGTTTTCAAATTCCATGCTCTGATTCTATAAACATTTATCTGCTGAAAACTAACTGCTTTGAAAAATAACTCATTTTCTATTTTTTGATAATCATCTGGACTTACTTGTCAAAATATCTATCTCTCAATCAACAACCTATGTCATTGATTGAGGGGGAGAATGATTTCAATTAAATTAAAAAGTTGTTTGGCATTCAATTGTTTTCAAAAGATAATCATGCATGTTTAACCAATGGAGTTTATAATCTCATAATCAGATCCTTATCAGTTAAAACGCTTTCATAATCAAGTCACAATTCTCCTCAAAAGCTTTCAAAATCAATTTAAATCTATAAGAGATTACAAATCTCAAATGATTTGATAATTGTGATCGGGGGAGAATGTGTGAATTAAGTTGGATTTAAACTGATAATTCGGTAAATGGTTTTATAAGGTTGTACAAGCTCTCCTTCCCACATGTGCCAAACGATTTCAAATTTTCCATGCACATGTTGAGGGGGAGCATCTATCTTAAACCACAATGATTTGAAACGTGATCATTTATCTCAATGTGCAGGTTCCCTCTAGTATGTGCAAAACTCTTTTCAAACCTCGAGGCACATATTGAGGGGGAGCATAACATTGAAAACCTCATCCTTCTTGATTTGATTAAGGAAGTGATGTTGATATCTTTTAGAAAATGGAATTCAAAGAAGTTAATTCTTTCTCTTGCCTCCGTGTGCAAAACGATTTCAAACATTTGATGCACATGTTGAGGGGGAGCTCTTATTCTAAAAATATGAAAAAAAAATTCAGGTACAAAATGCTTTGATAATGTATCACAAGTATCTGGATTGATTTTCAAATGGTTTTCAGTTGGTTCCAAATGGCAGATGAACAATACCAAATAGACCGACCAATTTTACTTTATGTACGGTGATATAAGGATGATAAGGTTAGGTATTTGTTCCCATGATCCGCCAGAACCGAAGGGATCTACCCAGGGACTATCCACTAGTTAGTGTAGAGTTCTTAGGTATGATGATAAAAGGAGAAAAATGAGATATGGGAAGAGTGCGGACTGAGTCTGAGCTAGTACTGGAATAAACCCAACAAGGTTCTAGCTATGAAGTCTCGGTAAGCACTGAAGGGGTTGAAGAATTAAAAAGAATTGAATGAGAAAAGGGTGAAAACAAATAGCCCTCCATTTATTCAACCTTAGGGCGGAAACCGGGTTCAATTCATATGCTACTGATGGTAACATCGGTATTGAAAACAAGACGTCATGGACCCAGTGACGCACTGCACTTCAACTTTCCAAACCACTCAAGTTCCTCTTAAAAGGACTTGTTTCATTCTCACGGGGAACCGACATTATCTATCGACTTTCTCTTAGAGATTGTTGATATTGAAGAAGGAGACCCTCTCCCTAGTCTCCGATACAGGATCCAAATATGCACAAATTGAGTCTAGTGCCACGAGATCATCTATAAATCTCATTAAGACACCTTCAATGAAGTCTCTCTGTTTCACACAATGTGGAAAGAAAGATTATATCTTGAGTCCTACGAATTATCCTTGTGGTATTGCCAGAACATCCGAGTGATATAATAAAAATATTCACAATGAAGATGGAAAGCCTTCTGGAGCCAACATCAAACAAGCTCCTGGTAGGTGGCATGTGAGATCTATCCAATAGATCAACCATGTGACAACTGGACAGAAACAATGGAGAGATTCAATCTTTTGGATCAATCCTGATTCAGGTTATGGATTGACGGATACCTTTGAAAAACCGGTTGTTGTGCTTAAAAACTCTTTTCTTTAGCACATCGACTGTGTGCCTATTTCTCAAAATAAAAGGTGTTTATGATTGATAATTGATTTTCAATAAAAACCTTCGTTGTACTGCAAAAACAATTTCTATTGAGCAATACACGATTGCTTTTCAAATCTCTTTTCATCAATCAGTGAATCTCATTTCGCTGGTTCACTCACTCCGTGTTGTCTTCTTTGAGACGTTCCAGTTTGAGAACGGCTAGAACATCTGCGAAATCCTGTCAAGGAGATTCTTAGGAATCCTACCTGATCACAGGCAGTACTTGTACTGATCAACGGGGAACCGTGGGCCGTGTACCTCAATTCGACGAAAGTGATCAAAGACACTTTCGTGCGCTTTATTGCTAACTGTCTTATGCGGTACACCCCGATGTTTGCAGTTGATCAGAATGGAGCAGTCAGTCCATAGCCGCATGCTCACACAACACATTCATATCGAAAGAAATCATGATTAGTTCATCAATGACTCTGATATTTTCACTCCTTGCTTCTGCTATGCTGCTGCCAATATCATGAATCAACGAAAGCTTCCGCTACTCGGATGAGAAGATATCATGATCCAGAATGTGAGCATGTCGGTCCGAAAGTCACAACATCACATAATACCAACACCACACTGGATGTCTCAGAGATTTTTTTGCTGAGGATCTCAAAAGATGGCATAATGTTATTATCACGTGGATCAGTAAAAGACCTCCACTTGGATTAACCAAACATGCAATGAGTGGAATCAATGACTACGAGCTTCGGAGCAAAGCACTACATCAAAAATACAAGAACAATTGTTAATGTAATATCTGTTTGTATTCAATGTAATTTTAGTATATGTTTGAGGTGACCTCCCTTAGGGGGAGATTGTTAGGAATTAGAAATTCCAGGTATTAAAGAGTCGGTCACCTCATGCATATGTTATCGTTAGAAAGCTCGTAGTCGTAGTTAGTTCTAGCTAAGTAGTATTTAGTTATGTAACACCGTGGAGGACGGACGGGTCTTTACCCACTGTATGCCTGATCCACAGCCCGTTGTGTGGCGTTTTATGTAAGACTATAAATACTCTCTACCTCCCAAGGTAGAGAGTTGGAGCTCATAATAATATCTTTCACTTTCTCTCACTAAGTTCCCTAAACCTCTAACTTTCTCTCTCTAGAACTCACCTTTATACGCCCACTTTGAGTTATGATATGATGTGTATGTGAAATCCAATATCCTACACCCGGGAAGACTATTGTCATTACCGCAGAGAAACTCAAGGTTTGACTCATGGCGTCTAGTGTTCTTATTCCAACTATGTGGGGGAAGAGATGGAAGAGTTAGTTTCAGAAGATGAAAGAGGTACACAAGTGTGTGATGATTTTGATGTTATCACAATCATCAGGGGAGAGAGATTGTGAACATTTGGGATGCTCAGCTGTTTTACTTGAGGGCTTAATCAGTGATTCAGAGATATAATCACTTATTCCGGTGTTGACATCCGCAGAGATTGTCACCCGCAGAGATAATCAGTGATTCAGCCTGCTTCTTCAATGTTATCGGTTATTCTCTCTTTGGGCATTCGGGTACTTCAGGTTCTTGAGCTTCATACACTATCATCAGGGAGAGAAAAGTATACATCGGGGTTATTCTTTGGCTATTGGACTTAATCTGCTACTTTGATGGTATAAGTTTCTCTATCTTCGGGTATATGTGTATTCGGGTTCGTGAGCTCTAGTCTAAGAGACTGACTGCATCAATTCAACTATGTGGGAGAAGTTGTCTCGTGACACCTTTTGGAATGGACTGCTTCAGACTTCAGTGGAAAAGGAATTTGAGAAGAGTTATTTAAGCGTGGGATGAAACGTTGCTGTTATTCTATTGGATGATATAACCCCGAACGAAGAATCTCGGTGATTATTCTTAAAAGGAGCAGCAAGATCGATGATAATGGTGTACTTCTTTGTGCACCTGGCTAATGGAAGCTTGAAAGAAAGCTTTGAATCTGCTCAGCTAAAGGATTTTTTGTTTGGGGGGAAGCTGCCAAAGTCTCTTTCTCTCAAAAGCTCATGTTCTATCTTCTATTCTAGAGCCTCAGAAGCTTTGGTGGTGGAAGTTTTAGAGATGACGAACTCTATCTTCTACGACGTGCTGTTCGATATCCTTATCTCGGTACTCGTATCATCATCTTCTTTAACTATATCATCTTCTCTATCTTTGTATATATTTATCAAAAACAAAATACAAAATTATAAAACCAACAAAAAGAAAATAGAAAAATATAAAATCTACAAAAACTCATAAAAAAAATTAGAAAATTTGAAAAATACCAAAAATATTGTTTTTCTAAGACATGTCTTCTGGTATCGATAACATCTACGGTCTTAGAAATGTCATTCAATAATGGCACGGGACCATAGATGAAGTTCGAGCAGGAGGTGTAAATATTTCTTTTTCAAAACATGTCACAAACTATGGCTTGCAGTTACTTCAGACTGTGACCCGTGCTTAAACCATGGCTTGCTATTATTTCAGATAGCAACCCACTCTTCAAGAAAGGAAAGTGCTGCGCTAAACCAATTTTCAAAAATTTCGTGCACTTATCCTAAAACAAAATGAGGAAAGCATGTCGTCAAAAAGACTGTTGTTCCTACACAAATGTTTTTCCTTCTAAAATTCTTTAGAAAAATATTTGTTGTATTTCAAAATGGTGGAAATCGAGTTGCTTGAAAATCAATCAGAATCATGTTTTCATAAATTTGCAAAACTCAATAAATGACTTCAGCGCTTTTAAACTTTTCAGAAAGAGTCATTGATTGAGGGGGAGAATGTTTTTCAAATTTACATCATCTAACGAGCTTTCTTAATCATCCTACGTGCTTATCTGAAAAATATAATTGCCTATGTTGAAGGACTAGGTTTCTAGGATGTGATTGTTAGGATTAGATGATTATAGATTGATAAACTCATTATTCCCATGCCTATGTATGATTTGATTAATATGTTGAATTGGCTTTTATTAGTCGATTGATGTTTGGGTGTTGTCGACCACCATATATCTGTTTGTGTCCACTAACGTATGCAGGTATATTGGTATATAAGAATGTTCCCGATCCGGATCCCACAAAACAAGATGATTGGATGCCGAAAGGAAAGGGTAACTATATCTTGGGTTGACAAATGAAGAAACGGAGCTTAATTGGACTTCTATGGAGTGTTGGCATGGAAAAATGCAACGTAAGAGGTCTCACTGCATCTGCAGATGGTTTTCTTCTAAGTGATTGAAGAAACGGAGCTTAATTTGACCTCAGTTGGCATTAAAATGCAACGTAAGAAGTCTCACTTCATCAGCAGACGGTTTTTCTTCCAAGCCCTACAGCAACAACATAAGCTTCTCAACCACCTAACGTATCTTTGTGCAGGAAAATTGATACCATTTTTTAAACAATTTTGAAAATATTGTTTTGAAAATGGAAAAATATTGTTTTGAAAATAAATCGGATTCAAAGTTTTAAAATCAACCGGACTTTATTTTGTCAAATCTTCAGTGATTTCAAATTAAATATTTTCAAATGATATTTCATCAAAAATTCCGTTTGTACGTTAAAATGTGGTGATCTAAAGATTTAATGTTATGTCATGGTATGATTTTCATTAAGAATCAAGATCTTTCAAAATAAAAAAATTTCTGTTCTTGTTTGATTGTGAAATTGTTTTATTTTACTTAAAGATCTCTTAAAAACTATCATACCTGACACTAACAATCTTTAATGTCTGTAATTGGTCCTCATTGGTCATTTTTCAAAATTAAATTTTGCCACGTCTTTCCCCTAAATTTTTTCCAAATGATTTAAATCTATCGGGATCCAAAATCTCAATTGGTTTGAAATTTTTGATCAGGGGAGATATCGTGATTTAAATCTCAAATTTTTTTAAATGAAATTGGTTTTAGTCCTTTAAAGGCACTCCTGCTTCCATGTGCCGAACGATTCCTAAACACATAATGCACATGTTGAGGGGGAGCATTTATCCAAAAACAAAATGAGAATTTAAACAAGGCACATATTCTCCCATGTTTTCTAAACCTTATTAAATCACTTGGGATCCAAAATCTCAAAGGGTTTGATATTTTTGATCGGGGGAGAATTTGTGATTTAATAATGAAATCTGATAAATGATGATCGACTTGATTCAAAAGTGCATGATGCTCTCCCATATGTGCTAAACCCTTTCGAATCTCGAAGCATATATTGAGGGGGCGCATTTCAAAAGAAAATAAACTATCAAGGTACAAAGATTTCTATGTTTCATCATAAAGTACCTTGATTGATTTTCTAATGGTTTTCTGTATGGCAATGCCATCGTGGAAGTACTTCAAAAACCTCTTGCCTCTATGTGATAAAATGATTTCAAATATCCTATGCACATATTGAGGGGGAGAATTTACCAAAGAAAATCAAATGGCTTTTTCTATGAAAATTATGATCAAAGAAAATATTTCAAAGTCCTTTTGCCTCCATGTGCTAAACAATCTCTATATCATATGCACATGTTGAGGGGGAGGTTTTCTAAATGATCAAAACTATTAAGGTACAAAACGCTTTGATCTCGTATCACAAGTACCTTGATTGTTTTTCCAAATGATTTTTCAATTGGTTTCAAGAAGAAAAGAACAATACCAAAAGACCGACCAATTTACTTTATGCTTGGTGTTATAAGGATGGTTAGGTTAGGTATTTGTTCCCACGATCCGCCAGAACCGGAGGGATCTACCCAGGGACAATCCACTAGATAGTGTAGAGTCCTTAGGTATGATGATAAAAGGAGAAAAATGAGATATGGGAAGAGTGCCGACTAAGACAGAGCTAGGACTGGAAAAAACCCAACAAGGTTCTAGTTATGAAGTCTCGGTAAGCACTGAAGGGGTTGAAGAATGAAAAAGAAATGAATATGAAAAAGGGTGAATAGAAATAGCCATCCAATAATTCAACCTTAGGGCAGTAACCGGGCTCAATACATATGCTACGGGTGGTTACTAAGGTAACACTGGTATTGAAGACAAGACGTCATGGACCCAGTGACGCACTGCACTAAACTTCCCAAGCTACTCAAATTCCTCTTAAAAGGACTTGTTTTATTCTCACGGGGAACCGACATTATCTATCGACTTTCTCTTAGAGTTTGTTGATATTGAAGAAGGAGACCCTCTCCCTAGTCTCCGGCATAGGAACCAAAAGTGCACAATTGAGTCTAGAGCCAAGAGATCATCCACAATGTCTCATTAGGACACTAAATACTTGAAGACTTGCTGTTTCACACAATGTGGAAAGTAAGAATATATTAAGAGTCATACGCATTATCCTTGTGGTATTGCCAGAACATCCGAGTGATATGTAAATATTCACAATGAAGATGGAAATCCTTCTAGAGCCAACATCAAACAAGCTCTTGGTGGGTGACATGTGAGATCTTCTCGTAAGATCAAGCTTGTGACAACTGGATAGAAACGATGGGGCGATTCAATCTTGAATCAACCTTGGTCCAGGAATGGAATTGACGAATGCTTTTGGAAAAACCGTTCGATGTGCAAATCTTCTTTTCTCTAGTACATCGAATGTGTATTCACTTTCAAATTCAAAAAGTATATCTGATTGAAAAAAATGCTTTTGGAAAAACCGTTCGATGTGCGGATCTCTTCTTTTCTCTAGCACGTCGAATGTGTACTATTTTCAAATATAAAAAGGGTATTTATGATTGAAAATTGATTTCTTCTTCTAAACCTTCGTCGTATTGAAAAACTCTTTATCTTAAGCAATACGAGATTGTTTTCAAATCATTTTCTATCAATCCGTGAATCTCAATTCGCTGGTTCACTCACTCCGTGTTGTCTTCTTTGAGACGTTCCGGTTTGAGAACAGCTAGAACAGCTGCGAAACCTTGTCAAGGAAATTCTTTGGAATTATACCTGATCACAGGCAGTGCTTGTACTGATCAACGGGGAACCGTGGGCCGTGTACCTCAATTCAACGAAAGTGATCAAAGACACTTTCGTGCGATTTATTGCTAACTGTTGTATGCAGGTACACCCGATGGTTGCAGCTGATCAGAATTGAGGAGTCATTCCAAAGCCGCATGCTCACAGCATCCACACTTAATTGAAGAAATCATGACTGGTGCATATCTACATAACCTGGTTCTGATATTTTTGTACTATGCTTCTGCTACGCTGCTGCAAATATCATGAACCAGTAAAGCTTCCGCTACTCTGATGGAAAGATGTCATGATCCAGAAAGTGTGAGCATGTCGGTCCGAAAGTCACAACATCACATGATGGCAACACTATAAAGGGTGATCCAGAGATTTACTGTGGCTGATGATCTCAATGAAAGCTCGAAGATCATCAAAGATGTGGATCAGTTAAAGGCCTCCACTGAAAGTACAAATCAATACGGACTTTGAAGAATCGCTACAAAAGCACAAAGATTGCGGAAGTGAAGAATTCAAGTCTACGAGCTCAAGAACGAAGTCAAAGATAGAATGCTAGGAAGAAAAATGTATTTCATGGGGTGACCTCCTTTAGGGGGAGATTGTTAGGAATTGGAAATTCCATGTTAAAGTGTCGGTCACCCCAATTATAGTCTAGCATATGTTAGCTCGTAGACTTGTAGTTATTTACGTTGTCTAGTAGTTAATTAGTTAGTTTGTAGCGTAGTTTAGTTTAGAGCATCACCGTGGAGGAAGGACGGGTCTTTACCCACTGTATACCTGATCCACAAGCCGTCAGGAGGTCGTGTAGTATTGTAACTATAAATACCCCTTCCATCCTTGGAAGGGGTGTGGCTTGGCAATCTAACCTTTCACATTTTTGTTAACCAACTCTCTACCAAGAACACCATCTCTCTACTTTCTCTCTCTAAAATGTCTAACATGTATTTTGATCATCCAAGACCACCCGAATCATCAACACAATAAATATATCGATCCTACACCGAAGAATCTCCTTGACAAGGTTTCGTAGCTGTTCTAGCTGTTCTCAAACCGGAATGTCTCAAAGAAGACAACACGGAGTGAGTGAACCAGCGAATTGAGATTCACTGATTGATGAAAAATGATTTGAAAAACAATCGCGTATTGCTTGAAGAAAGAGTTTTGCAATACGACGAAGGTTTTATGAGAAAGATCAATTTTCAATCAAAAATACTTTTTGTATTTGAAAAGAGTACACATTCAATGTGCTAGAGAAAGAAGTTTGCACATCGAACGGTTTTTCCAAAAATATTTTTTCAATCAGAGATACTTTTTGAGTTTGAAATATGAGTACACATTCGACGTGCTAGAGAAAAGAAGGTTTGTACATCGAACGGTTTTTCCAAAAGTATTCGTCAATTCATTTCCTGGACCAAGGTTGATTCACGAATGAATCGCCCCATCGTTTCTATCCAGTTGTCACAAGCTTGATCTTTTGGAAAGATCACACATGTCACCCACCAAGAGCTTGTTTGATGTTGGCTCTAGAGGGCTTTCCATCTTCATCGTGAATATTTTTACATATCACTCGGATGTTCTGGCAATACCACAAGGATAATGCGTAGGACTCTTAATATATTCTTACTTTCCACATTGTGTGAAACAGCAAGTCTTCATTAATTTTGTGTCCTAATGAGATATTGTGAATGATCTCTTGGCTCTAGACTCAATTGTGCACATTTGGTTCCTATGCTGGAGACTAGGGAGAGGGTCTCCTTCTTCAATATCAACAATCTCTAAGAGAAAGTCAATAGATTATGTAGGTTCCCCATGAGAATGAAACAAGCCCTTTTAAGAGGAACTTGAGTAGCTTGGGAAGTTTAGTGCAGTGCGTCACTGGGTCCATGACGTCTTGTCTTCAATACCAGTGTTACCTTAGTAAACACCAGTAGCATATGTATTGAACCCTAAGGTTGAATTATTGGAGGGCTATTTCTTTTCACCCTTTTCACATTCAATTCTTTTTCATTCTTCAACCCCTTCAGTGCTTACCGAGACTTCATTACTAGAACCTTGTTGGGTTTATTCCAGTACTAGCTCTGTCTCAGTCCGCACTCTTCCCATTTTCTCATTTTTCTCCTTTTTCAATATTCCTAAGGACTCTACACTATCTAGTGGATTGTCCCTGGGAAGATCCCTCCGGTTCTGGCGGATCATGGGAACGATTACCTAACCTAACCATCCTTATAACACCATGCATAAAGTAAATTGGTTGGTCTTTTGGTATTGTTCTTTCTTTCATGAAACCAATTGAAAAATCATTTGGAAAATCAATCAAGGTACTTTTGATACGAGATCAAAGCATTTTGTACCTTAATAGTTTTGATCATTTAGAAAACCTCCCCCTCAACATGTGCATATGATTTATAAATTGTTTAGCACATGGAGGAAAGAGGGCTTTGAAATATTTTCTTTGATCACAATTTTCATAGAAAAAGCCATTTGATTTTCTTGGTAAATTCTCCCCCTCAATATGTGCATAGGATATTTGAAATCATTTTATCACATAGAGGAAAGAGTTCTTTTGAAGTACATCCATGATCACAAAAGCCATTAAGAAACCATTAGAAAATCAATCAAGGTACTTTATGTTGAAACATAGAAATCTTTGTGCCTTGAAAGTTAATTTTCTTTTTGAAATGCTCCCCCTCAATATGTGCTCCGAGATTCGAAAGTGTTTAGCACATATGAGAGAGCAGCCTGCACATTTGAATCAAAATGATCACCTTTTATCAAATTTCATTATTAAATCACAAATTCTCCCCCGATCAAAAATATCAAACCCTTTGAGATTTTGGATCCCAAGTGATTTAATAAGGTTTAGAAAACATGGGAGAAAATGTGGCCTTGTTTAAATACTCATCTTGTTTTTGAATAAATGCTCCTCCTCAATCATGTGCATCATATATTGAAGTCGTTTGGCACATGGCGGCAGGAGTGCCTTTAAAGGACTAAAACAGATTTGAGATTTAAATCACGATCTCTCCCCCGATCAAAAATTTCAAACCAATTGATATTTGTGATCCCAATTGATTTAAATCATTTAGAAAAGTTTGGGGAAAGACGTGGCAACATTTAATTTTGAAAAATGACTGATAAGGATCAATTTTTCGACATTAAAGATTGTTAGCGTCAGGTATGATAGTTTTTAAGAGATCTTTAAGTAAAATAAAACAATTTCACAATCAAACAAGAACAGAAAAAATTTCATTTTGTAAGATCTTGATTCTAAAGAAAAAATCATACCATGACATAACATTAAATCTTTAGAACACCACTTATTTTGTACAAACCGGACTTTTATGAAGAAGTATCGCTTGAAAATATTTTATTTTAAATCACTCTCCCCCTCAATCGATGACTGTAGTCGTTGATTGAGTGACTTAGGTTTTGATAAAATGAAGTCCGGTGATTTTCAAAATTTAGTCCAATTTATTTTCAAAACAATATTTTTTCATTTTCAAAACAATATTATTTAAAAAATTGTTTAAAAAATGGTATCATCACAATTATCCTGCACAAAGATACGTTAGGTGGTTGAGCTGCTTTTGTTGTTGTTGCTGGAGGTTTGGAAGAAAACCATCTGCTGAAGCAGTGAGACTTCTTACGTTGCATTTTAATGCCAACTGAGGTCAAATTAAGCTCCGTTTCTTCATTTGCTGAAGAAGAAAACCATCTGCTGATGCAGTTAGACCTCTTACGTTGCATTTTTCCATGCCAACTCTCCATAGAAGTCCAATTAAGCTCCGTTTCTTCATTTGTCAACACAATATATAGTTACCCTTTCCTTTCGGCATCCAATCATCTTCAATTGTGGGATCCGGATCAGGAACATTCTTTTATATCATGATATCTGCATACGTTAGTGAACATACATACAGATATATGGTGGTCGACATCACCAAACAGCAATCGACTAATAAAAGTCAATTCAACATATCGATCAGTTCATATAAAGTATGGGAATAATGTGTTTATCAAACTCTACTCATCTAATCCTAACAATCATATCCTGGGCACCTAGTCCTTCAACATAGGCAAATATCATTTTTTAATTAAGCACGTAGGATAATTAAGAAAGCCCGTTAGATGATATAGATTTGAAAACATTATCCCCCTCAATCAATGACTCATTTTTTGAAAAGTTTAAAAGCGCTGAAGTCATTGATTGAGTTTTCAATTTTTAAGAAAACTTGATTCCGATTGATTTTCAAGCAACTCATTTTACCACCATTTTGTTAAAACAAATATTTTTCTGAAGAATTTTAGAAGGAAAAATATTTGAGTAGGAACAGCAGTCCTTCGACATACTTTCCTCAAATTGTTTTAGGATAAGGGCACGAAATATTTGACAAATTGTTTTAGCGCAACACTTTCCTTCCATGAAGAGCGGGTTGCTATCGGAAATAATAGCAAGCCATTGTTTAACCACGGGTTACAATCAGAAGTAACTGCAAGCCATCATTTGAAGCTCGGGTTACAATCTGAAATAACTGTAAGCCATATTTTTAGACATGTTTTGGAAAGAGAATATTTACACCTCCTGCTCGATCTTCATCTATGGTCCCGTGCCATTATTGAATGATATTTCTAAGACCGCAGATGTTATCGATACCAGAAGACATGTCTTGAGAAAATATATTTGTTGGGTCTATTATAGATTTGATGATACAAAACAAGAAGAATGAAACATGAAGGACTAAAAGTTACAAGAAGGGAAACTACAAAAGATGGAGGATTTGGAAGATTCTAGAAAATATGCTTAAAAGAATATTTAGTTTCCTAATTGTATTATGATTCCTCTTGTAAACCCTAGATGTCTCTAGTATATAAAGAGACATAGGGTCATTAGTTTTAGTACGTACAAGTCTTCAAAGATGTAGACGTCTAAAGGTGTGTGTGTGTGTCCTAGGCGTATGTTCATGTAAACGTCTAAGGTTATTAGTTTAGTTAGTAGACGTGTTCCTATAAACGTCTAAGATTAGTTAGTGTTAGTGATTGAAAACCTTGTTCAATAACAAAGTATTGTTTTGATTATTCCGCTGCTTATTATCTTTGTTATTGATCCCTAGCTGAGCTTATAAACGATCTTATCAATTGGTATCAGAGCCTGGGGCTCGTGATATCTAGGGATCTACAAGGTTTTCTTGAAGAAAAAGGAAGAAAAATTTGAAGCTGTCAAAAATTCGTAATACTTCTGCAGGACTATTTTAAAAACGTTATAACTTTTTAATGAACCGTTGGATCGAGCTAAAATTTGAACTGGAGCTTCTTGGTATGTCTATCTTTAGTCTCACCGAAGGGATTGTCAATCGGAGCTCTCAATCAGAAGTTATAAGCTGTCGAAGTCTGCTGCTGATTTTTCGTAAGGTTACAACAGCACTGTTTTGAAACGATCATAACTTTTTCGTTAACCGTTGGATCGTGACGAAATTTTGGGTGGATGTTCTCTATATATCAATCTAAATTTCCACCAGAGGGATCTTCCATCTGAGCTTTTATGTGAAAGTACTGCTGAAAGTACGGCTGTGTATTTTGAAAGTACTGCTGTGCATTATTGGTCCCCTACAAGCAAAGTACTGCTTGGACACGAAAGTACTGCTTGGAATTTGAAAGTACTGCTGATTATTGAAAGTACTGTTACTTCTCAAAGTACTGTGAGGAGCTTTCAAAGTACTGTTACATTAAAAGTACTACAGATTTTATTGAAAGTACTGATGATTGGATGAAAGTACTGCTTCTTTTCCAAAGCACTGCTCAAGGTACTGATTCTTTCTCATATGGTTTTCGATTTAAGGGGAAGTTGAGCGTGATAATGGTTATGGATTTTTGGATGACACACACAGAGAATGGTTATTTGGTTCACACACACCGGAAGAAATTTATGTTCTTAAAAGGATTCAAAAAGGCTTGTATTTGATTCATTGAATAATTGATTACGAAGAGGATTATTTATCACTTATTTGAAGGTGAAGTGGAATTACTTGGTTTGTGTTCTTATCATCTAGCTTGATGAATCTAGCAATGTGTGATTTTTCTTATGATGCTCTATGCACACATTGGCTATAACTTAAAGGAGTTACATTGTAGTGCTCAGTGTCTCATACTAGTTGAGGATTCTTGTCAAGGGATTGCGGTCTACTTATATTTGAAGCGTATAAGTATGGAGTTACGTGGATAGTACAAGATTTAAGACACAAGTTTGGGAAATTCTACTTCTTCATCAAATTCGTTATACTCGGTTTTCTTCACAAGTAATCATTACATAAAGCCTACAGATTTTGAAGAATCAGTTGATGTTCATGCATCACTCAAGGGGAAGTTTCTACGGTTTATTCATTCCCTATTTGTTGATAACAAAAAGGGGAAGAGATGTTAGAGTGACATGTTCAAGTCAAGGGGAAGATTGTTTCATTCATGGTGAGATTTAATTATCTCAACTTCTGCTACTTCGTCTAGGGAAGTTCGTACAAGAATCGTGTTTGTTTTGTCATCATCAAATAGGGGAAGATTGTTGGGTCTATTATAGATTTGATGATACAAAACAAGAAGAATGAAACATGAAGGACTAAAAGTTACAAGAAGGGAAACTACAAAAGATGGAGGATTTGGAAGATTCTAGAAGATATGCTTAAAAGAATATTTAGTTTCCTAATTGTATTATGATTCCTCTTGTAAACCCTAGATGTCTCTAGTATATAAAGAGACATAGGGTCATTAGTTTTAGTACGTACAAGTCTTCCAAGATGTAGACGTCTAAAGGTGTGTGTGTGTGTCCTAGGCGTATGTTCATGTAAACGCCTAGGTTATTAGTTTAGTTAGTATACGTGTTCCTATATACGTCTAAGATTAGTTAGTGTTAGTGATTGAAAACCTTGTTCAATAGCAAAGTATTGTTTTGATTATTCCGCTGCTTATTATCTTTGTTATTGATCCCTAGCTAAGCTTATAAACGATCTTATCAATATTTTTTGTCTTTTTCAAATTTTTTGATTTTTATGGGTTTTTGTTGATTTTATATTTTTCTATTTGGTTTTTCTGATAAAAATATACAAAGATAGAGAAGATGATATAGTTTAAGAAGATGATGATACGAGTACCGAGATAAGGATATCGAACAGCGCGTCGTAGAAGATAGAATTCGCCATCTCTTAAACTTCCACCACCACAGCTTCCGAGGCTCCAGAATAGAAGATAGAACATGAGCCTTTGAGAAAAAGAGACTTTGGCAGCTTCCCCCCTCAAACCGAAAATCCTTTAGCTGAGCAGATTCAAAGCTTTCTTTCAAGCTTCCATTAGCCAGGTGCACAAAGAAGCACACCATTATCATCGATCTTGCTGCTCCTTTTAAAAATAATCACCGTGATTCTTCGTTCGAGGTTATATCATCCAATAGCAGAACTGCACCGTATCATCCCACACATAAAACAATCTTCTCATATTTCTTTTCAACTGACGTCTGAAGCGATCCATTCCAAAAGGTGTCAAGAGAACAATTCCCTCAAGTAGTTGAATTGATGCAGTCAATCTCTTTGTATAATGCTCAAGAACTCTCCCGAATACACATCATGAGGGTAATGAAGAACACCTCCCCAATGTTCACATCTTTCGTCCCTGATGATCGTGTATGAAGCTCAAGAACCCGAAGTACACCAATATCCAAGAACTCTCCCGAATACACATCATGAGGGTAATGAAAAACACCTTCCTCATGTTATACATTTATCTCCCCTGAATATGTCATACTTGTGTACCTCTTTTATCTTCAGAAACTTTCTCTAACATCTCTTCCCCCACATAGTTGGAATAAACACTAAACGCCATGAGTCAAACCTTGAGTTTCTCTGCGGTAATGACATTTGTCTTCCCGGGATAACTTCAATCACTTAGAAGTATTAAGTTCATCAAGTTTACTCGTCATGAGTCAAACTTTGAGTTTCTCTGTGGTAATAACATTTGTCTTCCCGGGATATCTTCAATAACTTAGAAGTATTAAGTTCATCAAGTTTACTCGCGTTTAGATGCTTGTCTCCTTCCCTCTTGCTGGTTTTGACACTTCAGAATCAGCAAAACATTATAAGCCCAAATACTTGAAATCTGTTGAGAATATCGCTTGAAGTCTTTGTGAGAATCAAAATGTTGAATAATGTGAGCAAGTCTAATTGGGGATTAAATTCGACATATCACTCTCCCCCAATTAGTGCTCTCCCCTAAACCGACAATCTGTTTGATAAATGCCCAGATTAAGAAGAAGTCTTTGGATAATCAAATGCAACTCGTCTTTAGTCTTCTAACATGCAGCATAAAATGTAGAACCGACTGTAGACTCGACCTTCTTCAAGATTGTCCAATTGGGGAATAGAAAGTCAACATCTTCAACTCACCAAATGCATTTCCGTTAACTTACAAGTAGTAAATCCCCTTAAATCAAATCCCTCCCAATCAAACAAGAATAGAAAGATGTTCATCAAGGAAATCAACCCCGCAACTGGAAGCACTTTGTCATTTAATCGTATCAGCCCGTGAAGATGTCAACCAATGGCTTTTAGAAGAAAATCCATGTAGAAATGACCCGATAAGAAGAAGCTCGGTTCTTACATGAGTTTGGAGCCGTATGACCATTTATTCTCATATAATATCAAACATGCAGTAATTTCACACTTCTTCTCCCCCTCAAGAATTGCATACGGAGTTGCCATTCTTGATTGAATAAGTGAATATCATCCAAATGTTCTATTCACACTTCTCCCCCGCAAAATTAGCATGTGATGTCGCCATCTTCATTATAAACGAGCAAGTGGAATGAGAAAACAATCAATGGTAGCCCGGTTCACTTGATAATTAAAAGCGCATGGAAAAAGCATGAAGCATGTTGATGAGAATGGTCGTTAGTGAGAAGATTTCTCTTCTTCAGAAGATAAAGTGCACTGAAGCATACACTTTTCTTTTCTTTAGGGAACGAGGCTTGAACTGTAGTGTTCAAACGTCATAAGAAGATTTCTCTTCTTCAGAAGATAAAGCGCACTGAAACGTACACTTTTATTTTCTTTAGAGTACGAGGCCTGAACTGATGTGAACAGACGTCATTATCTCTCTCTTTTCAACCTCTCTTAGCAAACATATAATCAACCCCATTATCATTCAGTAGGCTCTTTGTAGTGACAGCTGATGGAGAAAACCCAGTATGATGAGTTTGACCCTGAAGTAAACTAACCCGAACTCTTGACTTAAACTTGCACGTATGTAACAAAGAGCGGTGCTGAGACTTCATCCTCCATTGAATCTCTAAGTACTCTATACTCTTCATCCAACCAACCATCAAGTAATAGACGTACATCACCTCTTGAAAATCCACAATTGAATGTGACACTGAGCACTACAACGTAACTCCTTAAAGTGATAGTTATTTTGTGGTGGTAAGAGCCCAATTCCCCCAAGTGGTAAAAGAAAAGGTAAAAGACACCCAACAATAACTAGATTTCCAAGTTTTCTTTTTTGATAATAAGTTCGAACAAGGATCTTGAAGAATCTTCATCCAACCATCCCCGATACCTTCAGATACTAAGTACACTCGCCCGCGATATTTTACTGCAACCTCAAATAAATAAAACTGAATTAACGCCGTTGTCACATCTTCTGGTTAAAGGTTCAAATCTAGCCTCCATTGACGTTTTAAGCGAACTATGATAATGGTTTTCATCCCGACCATGGTTAAAAGCACATAACCCCGTAAAACCAAGTAATAACCATACTGCCATGACGAATATCCAAACAAACATCCAGACAAACATCCAATTCATGAAGTACACCCTTTTATCCCTTCTTCGAAGCAGAAACCGTAGCACCAGCATCAGATAAGATCCAGAAATACACTTTCCTCTCTCCAGGATGGTTCCTTCATCACGAGATTTTACAATTCTATGGTCTAAACCGAGAAATAGTTTCTTTCGCGGGATATTACAGAACCAAGAATAAACCGTAAGATAGATCCGGAAATGCACTTTATTATTACCCGGTTGTTTCCATTGTCACGGGATTTTACAAGTCTATGATTCAAACCGGGAAATAGATTCTTTCGCGGGATTTTACAAAATCAAGACAAAACCGTAAACAACGTCAGCTTGAATGTGTTATGACAACTTTGGTTTCGGTGAATATCTGTTTTAGGGGAATATGTAGCGGTTCATCAGCAGTTCAATATCCAACATCATCAACATCATCAATCATCCAATAAAAACTTTGGTAAACACATCATTCATGCATTCTGTCAGCTATTGCAGTGACAACATGGTGAAGTAAACCCGATATGCCAAACTTGATCATGAAGTGAAATTCCTCAAATTTGTTACTTAATCTTGTACTAATCCTCGTGAAAAAGAAACGGTGTACCCAATGTACAAAACCTCTTGACATATCCTCAACTGCGTGAGACACCAAGGTGATAGCTACGTTGTGGGTTAAGCAATAAAAGAATCACAACCGTAACTAAATAGCCAAGTCTTTATCACTCTCAATAAACGCCCAAACAAGTCATCTTCGCTAAAGGGTAGAAAGAAAGAAGACGAAATAAGTAAACGCGCCCGAAAAACGTCACTTCAAATCCAAATAAGAAATACCGAACACACAATCCCGTAGTCCACTTTGTTCAACCATCAATTCAAGACGTGACATAATATTCTCCGCGAAAATATATAAACCAAAGTATCAGATTGCATAGCACAACAACTCTCCCCATCACACCAAATCTCATCACGCAACAAATCTCTTTATCAAAATGCATCAACATAATACAAATTGCCGCCCAAGAATATTCGATTCATAAGATTAATTATTTTTCCAAATTGAAGCTCAAATCTCCTAATAAGTGTAATCAACCCATGAATAAAATACCACTTGAGACCCGATCCATATCCGTTTCACAAACAGCTTAGATCCAATAACAAATCATTAAACTCAATTAATAAAATCACCTAATACCACATAATTACTCACATGAAGACACAATCCATCAAACTTGAGGTAATTTAGAATTAACACACATTATCAAAGATAATGCCTCACAACAAAAGTCAGTCCATGCCACAAAACTAACTTAAACAATCCGATCACTAACATTCTGCAATGTCCATCATTCGTATTTCATAGATCATTCAAGGCCCAAGTAGACATCTTCATCTCATCATGCTGGACGGCCCATTTCCAATAAAAATATTCAAGTCCCACATTGATATAACAAGTCACAATTTGGAAACAGCCCATGAGGAATCACCCGTCCATATTACTCAAACCCTACATAACTGAGTATAAATCATCACATTTAATTTAACACACACTTTACCCAAATAATAATATTCGAACCCTAAAAAATCTCCTCTAATTGGTCCGCCCCCTTCTCAGTCCATCAAACTCTAAACTAATCCCTAGATTATACGCCTCCTTCACAGATAATACATTAATCCTCATCTCAACAAGCAATAGCCACCACATAAAAGAGATTAAATCTGAAAGAAAACAATTTAATCTCTTTTTTTTATTGAATCGGATTAGAAAAATCCTCGCCACAGGGATGGCTTTGAGGTAGAGTCTTTTGCTCGACATAAAACCACAGCGATGGTAGGAGCATCACCATTATAGCCACAGGGATGACTTGGACATGATACACGGCTTCAAGTTCCTTTAAGGATTTGCACGGGTAGGTTTTTAATTTCAGTCCGTTATTGTTTCATTGTACCAACGAGCGTAAGGAAAGGAGATAACATTAATTTGTTGTTTCCTCTTCCTTGTCAAGTTCGAATATATCCTTAAGTGACGGTTTCCAAAGAGATCTATGAGGTACAAGTTCCTTTGTGAATAGATCAAATGATATCTATGTGTTTCAATAACCACTCACAAAAAGGAACAAAGCTGAGATCTTTAGTCAATAATCTTTTCGGTTTTCATTTAATTTCTGGATCTGTGATGATATCTTCATTTCGTGCTTTAGACCTTATGGTCTTGATGTAACTCTTGAGTTCCACGAAAATAAAGAGACTAAGATTTATAAACTTATGTTCAAATGATTTTTCAATTGATTAACATCATTCTTGAATTTGTGATGGGATGTACATGAGGAGTGATGTGGGAGTTTACGAATTAGGTATAGTTATTGGATGATGTTGGTTTGAGTCGAGTCTGATGTGATCGCTTTGAGTCTTCATGTTTTTGAAAAAAATCATGGACCAAGGATGGTTTAAGTATACTGAGATAGTATCAGTTTTGGTATTAGGTATATGGTCTTGAGGTCGAGGTCTTTTGATTCATTACTTCTTCTTCTTCATTTATTCTTTAAATTTTTGGACAAGTCGCTAGCATATACAAGTCGCTAGTCTTAGACAAGTCGCTAGCAGCAGTTGACTCAATAGTCAACTCGCTTTGAAAACAATGTATCTGGACATCTTTTAAGGACAACTCGCTAGCAAGAATTTCAAACCATTTTCCGACCATCTTCAAACAAACCCAGAAAAGGCATAAAGAACATACTTATTACCCATTTTTACCCATAAGACCATGCTTATATCTGTTTGGACAACCAGATATTGTAACTTAGAGACCAGGACTTTTTTTACCACAATATGACTATATTCACAGTTGGGTAAAAAACAAGTCACAAAGATAATATAAAATCTGTTTGGACAACAAGTGACACAAGACAGATTTAACGTGACCAGATGACTTTTTGTTTTAACCAATAGGACACAAGAAATGTAAAAAACAGTTTGCCAAGATAATACAAAAAAACATTTTCCGACCATGAGAATGATACAAAAACAGTTTCAATAGCTCATACAAATCCGACATAAATCAATAAAACACAATAACCATGGCATGAAACCATACAAATAAACACAACACAATAACCTGGGCTCTGGTACCATTTGTAGGATCGTAATATTTATTGTGTTTGATGATTCGGGTGGTCGTGGATGATGGAAATACATGTTAGCCATTTGAGAGAGAAAGATAAGAGAGGGTGTTTTCTTGGTAGAGACTTGCTTAACAAATGTAAGGTTATATTATGAGAAAAGCACCACCCCTTCCAAGGATGGAAGGGGTATTTATAGTTACAAACATAACGTCCTCCTATCGGACTGTGGATCAGGCATACAGTGGGTAAAAACCCGTCCTTCCTCCACGGTGTTGCACTAAACTAATCTACGCTACTAACTAACTAATAAACTACTAAATAACGTAACAAACAATATGTCTACGAGCTAACTTATGCTAGATAATATTTGGGGTGACCGACTCTTCACTATGGAATTTCTAATTCCTAACACAACATCTAATCTTTTCTCTTGATCTTCATTCGATTCACAGCTAAGGTGTTCCATGAAAGCATCAAGGACTAAAAAACCGACTTTTTTATTGTTTGTCTGAGCATTATGAATCAAGATTACTAAAAACTAACAACGAACATCTTTTGTTATGTTTCCAAAACTCAGAACTTGATCTCAGGTTCAAAAAAAAACCGGCCTATATAACTTCTTTAGTTGCTGCGACCACAGCTTCAACAGTGATCTCGTACTCTTTGTAAATCTTTGGTGTTGGTGCACTGGCTCCGAATTTTTCAATACCGATGGCCTTTTGCTTCCAACTGTTCAGTATCTTCTTTTTCTTGCTCTAAAATTTGGATAATCGAAGACTTCTCCATCAATGCTTGCAAAAAGTTGAGAACAACATACACGTTCCAGGCCTGAAAATGGGTGTATTGAATATATGAAGACATGATTTTAGAGTATTCAACTATTTCCAAAACCATTTTTGATGTATCCAGTAACAGCCTTAAAACATACCTCAACACCTTACCTGATCATGTTGCCTTAGTAGAGCAATCTCCTGCTCAGTTTTGTTCTTCATTTTAGCCAGATTCTGACAGAGCGACAAAAAATGATACAAAAACTCATCCACCATATCCCACAACCACTGGTTAGGCAACTGCATGTTAACCACACCATGCAACACTACCTGTAAAGAAACAATAACACATGGTCAATATAGATTCATTAAAAGCTTGCTCCATTACAATTCGACAAATCGCTATGACATGTATGATATAACAATGAAACCCACGGGGAGCTTCAATGATGGTATTTGCGAAATAAAATGCTTAACCTAGCTAAATATGGCAATACAACACTAGGTGCTGCAATTTCACAACATAACCACACACACCTTTATGGATTTATGAGCTATACAAAATGAAACTTGTGCATACTTACAATGGCTAGCTTGCACAATATAACACCCTGAAACTAGACCTAAGTATTATAATATAAGATTGCCATTGGAATAGTTGACTATGACTTTTATAAGTTTTAAGGACTTACGGGAATGGTTAGTCAACCCGATAGTCAACTTTAAGTATTAAAGGTTGTGTAAATGGTTATAGAAAGTACGATGTGTCACAATTATAAGAAAGATGTACTTAAAGGATTAATGTTGTCAGTAGTAAATATGGTATAAAGTTTAATGTGGATAAAATAGAAGCAATTGGCTTGAGGGGCTTAAAGTGTCAAGTTGGGAAATAACTTTGGTTTAAAAAAAGCTAATACTAGAAATATCCAGGATTTTAGATAATCCATGATTATCTACAAGTGTAGGTGTGTATGTGTGTGTCGACATAACCAAGAAGGTGGGAAAACCATGTTTCCTTAATGGTCAATTTGAAAGAGAATTAGTGCTATAAGGCTAGAAATAAGCTTGAGTGAACCATCCTTGCAAGTAAGTAATCTTTATCTTGAAATAATGGGTGAATTCAAGAATTAGGGTTCTTGATGTTAATTGAGAATTTGGGTGAAAGATGGTCATAAGCTAATTCAAGATGTTATAATGATTAAGGAATAAGTTTTATTGATTTAAGTTAATAATTTTATGGAATCAATTATTAACATTATATGAGTATGTGATAATTAGAGGTGATTAAAGAGGAGTTATGGTTGTGGTAATCATAATATAGTTAATTGATTATATGTTTATGATGATTTAACCTAGGATGTGAAGAAGAGGCTAATGAAAATGTAGATAATGGCGTTCTTTGTTCATTAGCTTGGAATCAAGGTAAGTAAACCGGTTATAAGATGATGTTATATTGATTTCATCATATTATGTGTTATGTGTTATATGTTAAGGTTATGGAATGTTTGTGCTTATGTGAAAGTGGATTCAAGGTTAGTGCGATATAGCTCGCCAAGGATGTGTTAGTTAAAGTGTGCTTAGATGTGGTTGAGATAGAATAGTGATGCCTTAAGTAAATAAAGGTATGTATTCATGTTTAATGATTGTAATGGATTAATGGATATTGATGCGTAATGTGTGAATAATTATGATATTATGTTATAATCATTTTACTTACTAAGCCTCGTGTTTACGGTTTAGATGTTTACCATGTGTGTAGGTGCTCATGCTAAGCCGGTAAAGCATGGACTAAGGATTATGGATTGTTAAGGCAGATGGTAGAAGGTTACGGTAATGTTAAGAAATAGGAGCTTAGGTAGATACCGAGCTCAAGTCAATGGTGTACCCCCGTTGGTCTTAAAATGGTTTGTAAACGTATTGTCAAGTGTCAAGGTATAAGTTATGGTCGTTGAAGTAATTGGGTTGTCAAACGGTATGTTATAATATGGTTTAAGTGTTTATGGTCATGTTTAAAGAAGTGTTTGGAATAATATGTATTTATACCCATTTTGGGTTGTAAATGGGTTAATGACTATGAACATGATTTATTATGTCAAGTTAATGATTTCTGAAATGTTTGAAGTAATACGGAAGTGGTATAGGTTGTATGTAATGAAACTAGGTCAAACGGGTTTTTCCATAAAACCCGTCAATTTGTAAAGTACTATTCTGAAGGTTGAATGGTAAATGTTTGTGCATGAAAGTGAAGTTTATGCAGTGTTTACGAAATCTGGAAGGTTTCGTGAATTATCGAGTTCGGGAGGTCAAATTTTCGAGTAAGGGATGTTAATACAAATAAACCATAAAAAAATTTATTTATATTTTACGATCTTCTAATTTTTTGTCGATAACAAACGCAAAATCATTTTAATGAAACAAATAAAATACGTAAAAACTTTGAGCCAATAGTTTACTAACACACTTTTACTAAACATATTAAAACCATCAAAACATGTTTAGTGAATAAGTTATAAAACCAAAGACATTTTTATAAAACACTAACAAGTAATATTGTTTACATCTTATAGAAATATATATGTATAACAACTAGTGTTTATATTTTATAGAAATGTATATGTACTTTGTATGTGTTGTAATGGGTAAGTAATGGGTAAAAACCAAAGTCCATAACCCATGACCCATGACCCATTAACTAGGTACAATGAATATTGTTGGGTAAAAACCAAAGTCCATAACCCATAACCATGGAGCATGATCCATAACCCATGACCCATTGCATGACATCATGCATGAAGTCATGTTGGATATTATCCATGATCCATGACACAAAGTCCATGACCTAAGATCTATAACCCAATGACTAGGTACATTGCATCTTGTTGGGTATTCATAATCCAATACCTAAAACCCATGGTTCATAACCCATAACCCGGTTTGTAACCCGAAATCCGGACTAAACTGACCCAGTAGCCGGATCCCAGGATTTGTACTAGCCGGATCCCTCTGGTGAAGGATCTGCGGGAACCGTGGGACAGTAGACATGTTTTGTCTATAAATAGTAAGTCATTTCTGTCTTGCTCACTACCACTCTTAGATATACTTTCTCCCAGCATTCTAACATCACTAACCACAGATCCAAAGGATCATTCTATGTATTTTTATGTTTGTGTGATTTTCTAGGTTCCTCTTAAAGGCAAGATCACCACCTCTTGAAGACGTACAAGCTCAAGGTCATGAGTTCCTAAGCTTCGTCATCATCAAGACCACTGAAGTGCATCTTGTTAATAGTTCTTTCCTCCCTCCATAGAAGTGTTGTGTTGAAGGCATTAGTGAAAGGTGCCGAAGTGTCGTGTTGAAGGCATTAGTGATTGGTGCCGAAGTTGTACATTCGATATGGTGCTTCGATGTAGAAGTTGTGTAGTTTGGGTTAAAGGATGTTGATATCCTTCTAGTGTTGTAACAAGGAGTATGTCTCTTTTGGAATAGTTGTGTTGTGGTGTAGTGTTGGGTAGTAGTTCCTCCTTTGTAATGGAACTCGGTATCTAGCCTTATACTGGATAAAGTGTAGGCGACGTTGTGATAGGTTTGGTTCTACCTCGTGGAAGAACTCGGTGCCTAGCCTTGTACCGGATAAAGAGTAGGCGACGTTGTGAAGGCTTCTCCGCCACATTAAGGAGCTTGTGTTGTGTAGTGCTTACAAACTCTCGAGTGAGGTACTCGGGGAGTGGAGTAGGGCAAGGAAGGTGTCCTTGTAGCCGAACCACTATAAATACTCGTGTCGTGGTTTTGTATTCCTTTACTCTTTATCTTTTGCATTACTTACTTATATGCTCATCTATCAATATCCAACACACATACTAAATAGATTGACATAAGTCGATCTAAATACTTTAAAACGAAGGTTTAATCGATAAAAATATTCAACCCCCCCCCCTTCTAGTTTTCCACAAGGGACTTGAAAGTGGTCCAGGGAGGTCAGAAGCCTCTAGCCGATCGACTGGAGGGCTCGGCTGATCGGCTGAAGGCCAGCTAAATCGGCTGCGAAGGCATGTCGATCAGTTGGATGGCTTTTGACAGCTCTCAGCGATTTTTGAAAAATCATATCTTTTAAACCGTAAGTCATCACGTGTCTTGCCACCCGTCAATTCTAAGGTAATTGAGTCTAGTTTCATTTAAAAATAGTTTGAAAATGTTTATAGATTTTTGTTAATGGTCAAAAGAGTAACGAAATGTCCGTTAAGTTTGGGTCATTTTCGCGTAAAAGTTGAAAATTTGAGTATTTATGACGTGTCGTTCACGGGGTGTTACAAATTGGTATCAGAGGTTAGGTTCAAGTGAACTAAGTTTCCACTTTACGTTGCCTAGACTTAAAACACTATTAGATGCGTTGAATGTAAGAGAAGGTAATGCGGGAAAGTAAATTTTTAAGTATTGAAGTGGATCATGTGATAGGTTACATGAACCTAAGTTGATAATGATGAATGTGTTTTTATTGTTAACGTGTATGTGATTTAAGTCTGTATAAGACTTGAGGTGTTTAAGTGATTAGATTGCCGTGCACCTCGGTTAGTGTCAGTGATCGTATTATGATTATATGAACGTGTGTTAGAATAGTGGTAATGGAATGTGATTAGGAATGGTAAGTGGTATTAGAGATGGGTAATAGTCACTCAAAGTATTTGACGCTTCAAGTGTGGAACGTAGTAATGATAAGTGTGCTAAAGTATAACATGTGAAGGCAAGATGAGAATTGACACACTAATTGTTAATTGTCTATTAATATGAGAATTATAGAACGGGATTAAGAAACGATGACATCTAATGATGAAATAAAAATGGTATAGCTAATGTGCTAATAACTAAAAAGGGATGAGTTAAGAATGTAAGTAAGTACGTAATGATATGTTGTCTAGTTAAACACGAAGAGGTCGTGTTAATGTATAAAGTAAATATAAAGGATAAATGTAAATTAATAAAGGTGTTATCGAACTAACCTATGCAAGGTTAGATGTGGAAAAAGAATCTAGTAACCTAAAAGAGGTAATAGTAAAGATGTGAAAATGGTTAACGCAAGTAAAAGAATGTAAGTTATAATGAGAAGTGTAAACACATAGTAAATGTGTAAATATGATAAGCAAGTTTCATATGCTCTATGATTCTTTCTTTAGCTAAATAACATGAATGGAATAATGTGTGCATTAAAATATTAATGGCTTGGATCCGATGTTAAAATGTGAAAGGTTAAAGATGGCTATCATAACACTTATGAGTTAATGATGGTTAGATGGCATCCTTCGGGATGGTCGAGCTAATGTTGATAATGATGGTATCCTTTGGGCTAACCAAGTTAATGGTGGTATCCTTCGAGATGATCAAGCTAATCAAGCAAATGCTGGTATCCTTCGGGATAACCAAGCTAATGATGTTAATGGTGGTATCCTTTGGAATGACCAAGCTAATGATGTTAATAATGGTATCCTTCGGGATGGAATGTATTGCCTTCACCGGCAAGGGGTTGCCTATATCTTAGCATATAAAAGTATCCCCAAAAGTGAATGAGATAACGGAAGGGATCCAAGTCTAAAAAGATAAAGTAATGAAGTGTCATGAGAACGAAGAGAAAGAAAGGTTAAAATGTGTGACTAATGGGTACAAGTGTTATGTCGAAAGTGTATAAGTAGGACGAGTTATGAATTCCTCTTTTCATTTAATTAAAGAATTTATGAATCGCCGAACCATGAGTTTATGTTTCTTGATTTACATCGATTTGGATGCCTTTCCATGTAAATGAGGAAGGGTAAATGAGTGGGATTATAAGTTTCCGACATAGCATGAGTTGAAGGTATATAAAATGAGACCGTAAAATTAGTTAGAAGTATTAGAACTATGGTATGTGGGATATGATTTATACCACGATTTAAATGGGGATGTTATGCAAAATCTACTATTAGATGTTAATGTATAACTTGAAAAGGATAAGAATTTGTAATGATATTATAATATTCCTTGAGGTGTGGTAAAAAATGTGAGTAATGAGAGTAATGGATGCTAATCTTTATTGGTACCCTTATGTAAATGCAATTATGTAAGTTAAAGTTTGACTTAATGAAATGAAAGTATTAAAATTTCCTATGAGACTTGTAGTCTTTGACGAGGAAACTACAAAAAGAAGTAGAGGAAATAAGGCCCTATAATAGAAACGTTAATGGAATAATGGAATGGCCGTAGTAGCATGCTAAAGTATTAGTTAATTTTGACCTATGAAAGTCGAAATAATTTAGGATTTCCCAAGTGACTCAAAATACTTAGTGAAAATCCTTAAAGTGAAGTAGAGAAGGTAAGATATTAAAGAAAAATGTTAAAAAGTTAAAAATATGACTACTGTAAAGATGGGCATGATAAGTCGTATTGGTTACTATTTGACTTATGTAAAGTTAAAATAGTGCAAATTTATTAGAGTGACACTTAGTCCTTGATTAAAGAGTTGGAAATAAGCAAGTAATAATGCAATGTAATAGTAATGGAGTTGGTCAAATGATACGTTGGTTATAGTAGATGTGTCTCGATTGACATAATATCCTTAGTAAGATCCGTACGCTCTTAGATAATTAAATGATAAGTAGAGTGGATTAAGGATTTTGAAATGTGTTACTTTGTGTTGCAAGATCACTTAGATCTTTGCAACAGAATGTTTGAATGAAAATGTGCTTAGTGTGAAGAATGGGGGTAAGATGTGACCAAGTCATTGTTAGTTTAAATGAGATATTTCAAAGACAAAATCTAAATAAGTGGGTAGAACTATAACACCCTAAAACCGCACCTAAGTATTATATTACAAGATTGCCATTGGAATAGTTGACTATGACTTTTTTAATAACTTACGGGATTGGTTAGTCAACTATAAGTATTAAAGGTTATTTAAATGATTATAGAAAATACGACGTGTCACAATTATAAAAAAGATGGACTTAAAAGACTAATGTTGTAAGTAGTAAATATGTTATAAAGATTAATGTTGCTAAAATAGAAGGAAATAGACTTGAGGGGCTTAAAGTGTCAATTTGGGAAATAAATTTGGTTTGAAGAAAGCTAATACTAGAAATATCTAGGCTTTTAGATAATCATAAGGAGGGAAAAATCATGTTTCTTTGATGGTCAATTTGAAAGAGAATTAGTGCTCTAAGGCAAGAAATAAGCTTGAGTGGACTATCCTTGCAAGTAAGTAATCTTTATCTTAAAATAATGGGTGAATTCAAGAATTAGGGTTCTTGATGTAAATTGGGAATTTGGGTAAAAGATGGTCGTAAGCTAATTCAAGATCTTATAATGATTAAGGAATAAGTTTTATTGATTGAAGTTAATAACTTTATGAAACTACTTATCATATAATCATTATATGATTATGTTAATTAGAGGTGATTAAAGAGGAGTTATGGTTATGGTAACCATAATATAGTTAATTGATTATATGTTTATGGTTATGATGATTTAACCTATGATGTGAAGACGAGGCTAATGATGATGTTCTAGGTTTCATTAGCTTGGAATCAAGGTAAGTAAACTGGTTATAAGATGATGTTATATTGATTTCATCATATTATGTGTTATGTTTTATATGTTAAGGTTATGGAATGTTTGTGTTTATGTAAAAGTGGATTTAAGGTTAGTGCGATATAGCTCTCCAAGGATGTGTTAGTTAAAGTGTGCTTAGACATGGTTGGGATAGAATAATGATGCCTTAAGTAATTACTAGCCGAGTACCCGCGCCTAGCGGCAGCGGTATATAGTTTTCAATGATATCTTGGCGCTTTGACATATGTGAGCGTGTTTTTTTATCCGTGTGGTTTATAGTAGTAACGAGTGTGGAAACCCGCGCGATGCAGCGGGATTACTTTTGTAGACGTGGAACTAATGAATGACCGGAAATTTGTTTGTTTATTTATTTGGTTTGAATATTTGGATTGCAATGGGCAAGTAGGTTTGATCTAGTAATTCTTATATGAGTAAAAAGAATTTGGTCTATATCGTTTTTTTATTAAGTGTTTTTTTAGAGATTTTGGATCTTATTATACGTGACCCGAGGACCAATTCGATATTTTTCTTGATAACTGCCGCCGATCAAGCTTTAGACTACTACTTATGGCTACGGTCGAAAAGGTATGGGTCGAAGATAGTTTTAGGTCCGTGTTACAATGTTGTTATAGTAAACGTCCTTGCCATGTCCCTTGATTGAATTACAACCTAGAAAGCACAAAAAGAACCGTAATTGCCAAGAAAATTGATTTGAAGAAAGTTATGTGTATTAATACTTTTTTTATCAAAAATTATTTCGTGAACAATGGTGCAAGTTTCGGAATTTATCGAGCCCGTTTGGTACGTCTAATGGGTCCCATAGTGTTTTTATCAAAAGTTTAGCCATCTTGGCAAGTTTGGTCCCCTTACTTTCACTACTAACCTTTGAGTTTTATTTGTACATATTTGGTCCCTTAAACTTTTATAAAACAAACTTATTATTTCATTTACTTGTCACTCTCTCTAAACACACACATTTAACACTCTTTCTATCCTCTCGACCCTCAACTGCCAACCACCGCTTTTAATATTTTCCGCAATACTTTCTATTAGCCGAATCAATAGATCGGCTCACCTTCTTCATTTCGAGCTTAGTCGCCACCAAACACCCACGCACCACCACGCCTCACCACCGCCGCCACAACAACCCTCGCTTCGTTTTCTTTGGTAAAACCCTTCATGGCAAGTCACGGCGAGGCAAGGGTTTAGGGTTAGGGTTATAGTGTGTGGGATTTAGCTTGTGTTGTGGTTGAATTCGTTTTTGTCCGATTTGGATTTCGGATAAGGATTTGGGATTGAGTTTGGTTATGGTTCGGATGGATTTGGATTTGGAGTATTTTTTTGGTACTGTTATAAGCATAATTAGTGAAGTATTGATGGAATAAAAGATTATTGGGCTTTAGATATATGCTAAGGAGCATTTAATGAAAGGAGCATTTATTGTGCAACCATTTAAATGTTAACAGATAGACACGAAGTTGTTTTACACTGTTTGTGTAAACAACCATCAACGATCTTTAGTATATATAGATAATGTTTGACCCAATTCATTCAATACACGAAATATTTAACTACCATTTTGCAATCACAATTATTTGATCTTCTAAATTTCCGTCGCTATGTAAAGATACTCTTCTAAATACTTAACTTGTAACGGATAGCATTAATTTGATTATAGAATTTTAAAAACTTGTAAGTTCCACTTTTATTATCTTCTAACACCGTTAGTGGCCGTAGCTAACGGCGTTGTTTGGATTAAACCATCTAATTAATTTATCGTATATCTATAGGTCATCAGCTCATTTTGTAACTTTTCTTTGCATGAAAATATTAGGCATATAATTAGAACACGCTATTCTCGAAAATTTTATAAAACTGTTTTGAAGTGCGGTCATTACTTACTCGTTCACAACATTGGCAATTTAAATACTATAAATGAGCAACGCTATAAGACACTAAAAAAACATGGAACATGAATACCTTTTGCATTTCACGTATCATTTAATGAAACAGCCTAAGAGCGGAGGGTGTGGCAAAATCGTGGCTCGTCGTGGGCTTATGTGGCACTTCGCCGTGTCCCGCCGCCACACCGGGGTGGCTCGCCGTGGAGCCTATCGCCGTGGTGACGACTAAAAATAATGTGAGAATATAAATGTCAAAACACTTAAAATTTAAATATCACAATCATCTATACTATATAAAATGGAAAAATAGTCAAAGTGGAAAAAGTGAAAAATGTTGAAAGTTGAATGTTGAAAACATGGTCAATGGAAAGAGAAATAAATAATATAATTAATACTCTTATTAAAACACCCCATTACTTAAAAGTACAATAATTTATTCACATTGTACACCCAATTAAAAGCACGTCTACCAAATTAAAAACAATCAATTGAAACCGATACCGGGTTGACCCGTTGAAACCGATACCGGGTTGACCCGGGACGCTTCAAACCCGGCGGGCTGACCCGGTTTAATTTGACATTTTTTTGACCCAACCTATCGGTTTGACTCGGTTTAAATCGACCTATTTTTTTATCGGAACGGTTCAACCAGTTGAACCACCCGGGTGAAATCGGGT
The DNA here is from genome assembly GCA_910596185.1 of Chrysanthemum makinoi. Taxonomy (NCBI): domain Eukaryota; kingdom Viridiplantae; phylum Streptophyta; class Magnoliopsida; order Asterales; family Asteraceae; genus Chrysanthemum; species Chrysanthemum makinoi. The sequence continues at coordinate 257,787,123 of OU343222.1, read as the reverse complement.
TTCAAATTTGACAAAATTATATGAGAAATGATGAAGTAGTTGTGGAACCCGTGACAATTTTTTTTAAAGGAGAGACCAAGTAATTGTAGTTTTTGGTTTATTTTGCTTTGACACATGTAATTTATTTTAAAAAATGTTGCTCTTGCACCATTTAAGGGACTAGCATATATGAATCGTCGTTTAAAAGTTAATATACGTAGTATATTGTATATCCCTTTGTCCAGTGTATCAATAATGTTATGTAAGTTTATTAAAATCACAAAAAATACATAGTATTGTTATCTTTAGCGATAATTATTTGTACCTCAAACAAATAGCTTTTAACAATGCATAAATATCTATACAAATTGATAGTACAAAATAATCTTATATGGTGATATCCAATTTGCAAAGTTACAATTTTAAAAGCCACACACCAAATGATAAACGCTACACATGTAAAAAAAATAGTTATCACTGCCTAAATTACTGACAAAACAAGAAAAAGCGGTCACACATGTTGGCTATACCTCTAAACTACAATATAATATTGCCAACTACATAATACCGTTGCTTTTTGTAATGCTTGAATCTATTATTACTAAAAATCTTAATAACTTAAAACAATCCTATTAGAAAATATACTCACACACTTAGATCGACTCCACATAATTTTTTTAAAAACTATATATTTATGCTGCTATGCAACCACGCATCAGAATTGTAGTTATTCGAAAACGATTCTCTAATGCTACAAATACAGTTTGTTGAAAGAAACTTATGGGTCGTCGAAACTTTGCAGAAAACTAGACATCGCTGCCGCTAGGCGCGGGTACTCGTCTAGTTTATGTAAATGTGCAAATGAACTCCCGTGTTAAAATATGTAAAGTTGTAGCAACATTGAAAATGTAGAAAGATTACTTTGGTTCTCTACCAACTTTCTCATTTCCTATAAAGTTATGTTATGTCTTTGTCATGAGCTGTCAAATCTCGTTTTTTTTCAAATAGTTGGATATAGGCTCAATTTTTTTTGAACATGAAGATGTTTGTAAAGCGGAAAGTTTTCACAATTAACAACCATCCTTTTATTTTTTGCACAGCCAATACAAAAATAAATTGTTGTACCAAGTTTCTATCACTATAAGGTGTGTTTGGTTCACCGTAATCCGGTGTAATTGGATGTAATTATAATTTGATTACATTACTTCGGCTGTTTGGTTCGCAGAATGGAGGGAATTGTAATTCAGATTACATTACGTAGCCTGTTTGGTTTGTGTTGTAATTGTAATTCAGTAATTACAATTACATCAAAGGAGGGAATTCAGATTACATAGGATGTTGGATGGAAAGTTTTGAATTATTTTGTAATTCAGGTTTATTATTATTATTATTATTATTATTATTATTATTATTATTATTATATAAATATTATTTTAATATTTATATAATAATAATAATAATAATAATAATAATAATAATTACTATTATATAAATATTAAAATAATAATATTTATATAATAATTATTATTTATATAATAATAATAATAATAATAATAATAATAAATATTTTTATAATAATAATAATATTAATAAATTAATAAAATAACAAAATATTATAATATTAATATAATAATAATAATAAATAGTTAGTATAATAATATTTATATAATAATAATAAAAAATAAAAAAATAAAAAATTATAATATAATAATAATAATAATAATAAATATTTAATATAAATATTATATAATAATAATAATAAATAATATTCATTAAATTAATATTTATATAATAATAATAATAATAATAATAATAATAATTATTATTATTATTATTATTATTATAATATAATAAAATTTTATTATGATAAATATTCATTATAATAAAATTTATATAATAATAATAATAATATTTATTATTATAATATAATAAATTTTTATAATAATAATAATATTTTATATAATAAATATAATAAAATAATATAATAATAATATTTATTATTATTATTATTATTATTATTATTATTATTATTATTATTATTATTATTATTATTTACTATTATTATTATTATTATTATTAAATAATATTATTTATTATTATTTTATTATTATTATTATATTAGTATCATTATTATTATATAATTATATTATTATTATTATTATTATTATTATTTTCTAAATTACATTACGTTGCAAGTCAACCAAACACGATGAAAGATTTCATCAATTACAATTTCAACACATTACAATTCCAACACATTCTAATTCTTTAAATTACAATTCATTCAATTTACAATTCCTTCCAAAAATTACAATTCTTTCAAAAACATTTTGCGAACCAAACGCACCCTAAGCTTCCAAATGCATCCATACCATGGTTTTATGAAAGAAAAAAGAATTCATTATAGACTTCAAATAATACATAGCCTCAATGCAAAAATACAAGCAATTTCAAGGAGTATTTAAAATTTGAAACTTTCAAATTTTATTAAAAAAATTTACAACATCTCAAATCAAAAAAAAAACAAAAAAACAAAAACAACAAAACCCAAATTTAGATAAATAATTTACCAAAAATCTACAACAATTAACTAACAACTATACAAAAGTACAAACAAACCAAACTTAAATTACAACAAACTTTACGCAGAGAACTTGCAACAAAATCTACACAACTAAAATTATAATAAATTTATAAATAACATTTTCAATCAATCAAAATACACAAACTTACATAAATTTTACAACAAAAATTACATAATGGCATAATGGTTCAACAAGGGGACCCCCTGGGTCCTCTTCTTTTTGCGTTAGCCTTACACCCCCTTGTTCAGCGGGTCCAGGAATGTTGTTCCCTCCCTTTTCAGGCTTGGTACCTTGATGATGGCACCTTAATTGGTAACGCAGCTGAGGTTGCTAAAGCTTTAAATATTATTCAGACGGAGGGCCCTGTCTTGGGGCTTAAGCTTAACATCCAGAAAACCGAGGTTTTCTGGCCTTCCTGTAATGGTTTAAAGATGCAACAAGGCCTATTTCCCGTGGATATCGGGAGGCCAGATAAAGGGGTGAAACTTCTTGGTGGGGCTGTCAGCAGGGATGAGGAATTTATTAGCGCCCTGACGGTTAAAAGGGCCTGGCGTGCAGTGGAACTTATGAAGCGCCTTCCCCTTCTGGAGGACCCTCAAAGTGAGCTTCTCCTTCTACGCTTTTGTATGGGAGTTGCTAAGCTGTTGTTTGGGTTACGCACTTGCCAACCTTCTTTTTCTGATGAGGCAGTGGATGTGTTTGACAATGGGTTAAGGAGTGCTATTGAAGATATCGTTACTTGTGGGGGCCCCTTTTTTGGTGATTTTCAATGGCGGGTTGCCTCCTTTCCTTTTCGCTATGGTGGGTTGGGGCTTCTTTCAGCGAAAGATATCTCCTCATATGCTTTTGATGCTTCCAGGGTTCAATCATGGGAGTTGCAGGATCATATCCTACGTAACAGCGGAGTTTCTAGCCTTGACCCTGATTATGGGCAAGCGTTGGGGCGTTTGCATGCGTCCCTCCCAGATTTTGATTTCGGCGGTTTCACTAATAAGGACACCCCCCCCCCCAAAACCTCAGGAAACTTTGGCGAGTGCCCTCTACTGTAAAATCTCCCAGAATTTGGGAATGGACTTTGGTTTGTCCTCGCGACAGAAGGCTGTTATGGAATGTCTGCAGCAACCGCACACACAGGATTTCCTTACCGTCATCTCCATTGAGGGGCTAGGGCAGCACATGTCTTCAATCGAATATAGGGCGATCCTTAAATATCGTCTAATGATCCCGTTGTTCCCAGTGGACGAGCCTTGCCCTGTGTGTCATAAGGTCGCCTTGGACAAGTTTGGGGAACATGCTGTGCACTGCAAAGAGCTCCCGGGTTTCAAGTACCGTCACGACTTGGTGCGGGATGTGTTGTTTGATGTCCTTCGGAGGGCGGGGATTTCGGCGAAAAAGGAAGCTCCCGTAAATTTCCTTACAGACCCTATTGAGGGGAGGTCCTCCCTGCGGCCCGCTGATGTTTTGGTTTTTGGATGGGCAGGGGGAAACATGCTTGTGTGGACCTCACTGGTGTGTCCCCCCTCGTGGATCTTCGGGGCAATGGGTTTACGGCTGGGCAAGCTGTTATGAAGGCTGAGATAAAGAAAGTGGACAAACATGATAAAGCCTGCTCCGAGAATCAACACGTGTTTGTTCCTTTTTCTTTTGACACTTTTGGTTCCTTAGCCCCTGAAGCTGTGCGCTTCTTGGATCGGGTTCGTAAGATTGTTCGCAGCAATATATCGGCCCCGAAGGGTCACGATTATGTTTTCAGTAGAATAGGGATTGCTATTCAGAAAGGGGTGGCGGCACAGCTTGTTGCCCACTTACCTACCACCTTGATGATTTAGAGTTGGATTTGGTTTGATTACAATCCTAACATCACTTTCGTTCTCATATTTTATTGATATTCATATGACGTTTGATAAACTTACAAACTTCCAACAAACTTTGAAATACACGATAAACCTGAAAACATAAACTTACCAAGAAACTTTAAGAAGAAACCATTCATTCACCAGCGATAGCAGCGTGCTCCGGTGGTGGCAGCGAGGCGAGGATTAAGACGGCGCCAAAAGGATTCCGTCGACAACGGTGGTAGCAATAAAAAAAACTAAAAAAGAGAATTCAAAAATGTTATAAAAACTAAAAAAGAGAATTCAAAAATGTTATAAAAACTAAAAAATGTAAAAACAATATATAGATCTATAAAAATAAACCTTCAAAAACTTGATATATATGAAGATCTAACAAGAAAAAGTATAAAAGAACATCAAAAATCAGCTTATGGTTTCAGTTGTGCTAGTCCGCTCGTGGTGGATTGCTGGTGTTCGGCTCGTGGTTAGATCTGGTGGCGGTGGGCTGACTCGTGGGTGGTGGCGTTCGACTCGTGGCTTTGGCCTTATGGGAAATTATATGAAATGGAAGAATGGATTGGGTGTTTTATTTTGTTTTTGGGTTGTGTGTGTTTTTCATGAAGAGAGAAAGAGAGAGAGAGAGAGGAAACAAGATGGCTGGTGTGTGTGTGTGTGTGTTGATGTGGTATTTGTGTGTATGGATAGGATGATATGTGTTTGTTGGTTTGGAATTTTTTTTGGGATCAAATATCGGTTTGGTGTATGTAAATTTAGGCTTGTGTTTTGGTTTGGTGTATGTAAATTTAGGCTTGTTTTTTGGTGTGGGTGGTTGAATCTTAAAATGAAGGGTTGGATATTTGGTTGGGGATATTCGTGTTTTATAAAGGAGTATAGATAGGTATGTGTTCATATTTAATGATTTTAATGGATTAACGGATATTGATGCGTAATGTGTGAATGATTATGATATTATGTTATAATCGTTTTACTTACTAAGCCTCGTGCTTACGGTTAGCTGTTTACCATGTTTGTAGGTGCTCATGCTAAGTCGCTAAAGCTTGGACTAAGGCTTATGGATTGTTAAGGCGGATGGTAGAGGATTACAGTAATGTTAAGAAATAGCAGATTAGGTAGATACTAAGCTCAATCAATGTTGTACCCCCGTTGGTCTTAAACCGGTTTGTGAATGTATTGTCAAGTGTCAATGTATAATTATGGTCGTTGAAGTAATTAGTTCGTCAAACAGTATGTTATAATATGTTTTTAAGTGTTTATGGTCATGTTTAAAGGAGTTTTTGGAATAATGTGTATTTACACCCATTTTGGGTTGTAAACGGGGTTAATGACTATGAAAATGATTTATTATGTTAAGTTAATTATTTCTGGAATGTTTGAAGTAATACAGAAGTGGTATAGGTTGTATGTAATGAAAATGGGTCAAAACGGGTTTTGCCATAAAACCCTTCAATCTGTAAAGTACTATTCCGAAGGTCGAATAGTAAATTTTTATGCATGAAAGTGAAGTTTATGAAGTGTTTACGAAATCTGGAAGGTTTCGTGAATTATCGAGTTCAGGAGGTCGGTTTTTCGAGTAAGGGACTTGAAAGTGGTTCCGGGAGGTCAGAAGCCTCCAGTCGATCGGCGGGAGGGCTTTGCCGATCGACTACGAAGGCATGCCGATCGGCTAGATGGCTTTCGGCAGCTCTTGGCGATTTTTGAAAAATCATATCTTTTAAACTGTAAGTTGTCACGGGTTGTGCCACCTGTCATTTTGGAGGTAATTATGTCTAGTTTTATTTAAAAATAGTTTGAAAGTCTGAATGTTTATAGATTTTTGTCAATGGTCAAAAGAGTAACGGAATGTCTGTTAAGATTGGGTCATTTTCGCGTAAAAGTTTCAAAATTTGAGTATTTATGACGTGTCTTTCATGAGGTGTTACACACAAACCAGTTCTTCAATAGACTTAATCATGCAATAAACAAGTGTTGAGCTCACATTATAAAAACAAGTGTTTAAAAATACAATAATATCTAACGCAAAATGAATTTAATTTTGTTGACTGAAACAAGAATTGGCTGTTGAAACCATTCACAATCCGTAAAAGCCATCCTCATTGACTTATCTAAATCTATACATAATAATGTATAACGCACAATCATTGACATAAACGGCCATAAGCATATAACCTTTTTTCCTCCAACAATCGACCATAAGCCATCTGAAATAAACTTGCCTTAGATATCTAAGAAGGTTTTTGAAAATGTTATATCCTATTAAGCTATCTAAAAAAAGCCCCAAACAACACAAACCCTTGAACAAACACGATGTATCATCCTCATCACTGATGTGCTCCAACAAGCTTTAACTTTATAAAAAAGAATTTCTGGTTAACTAGGAACAAACGGGCAAGTATACCCTTGTTGTGTATAGTTAGGGATTAAGTCAAAGTCGTCCGAAGAGACTTGGTTGCACTCAAGTGTTGTTTGATTGTATAACCAAGTAACAAAGGTGGTGGTTATGATTTCACAGATCAAACCACCAAGAAAAGCAAATATGAAAGCATGATATAAGTGAACAAAGAACATAAATGATTGGACAAATGATCACAAGGATATTAGGATGTTTAGTTTGGAAAACATATTTTCAAAGGTAATCCTTTCGACCTATAGAATCAATAATAATAGTCTAGTGTTTTATAAATCAATTATGCATCAGCCTCAATCAAGGGTCATGTCGTGAGCCTATGCCTAAACCAACAACAACAAAGAATCCTTTCGACCTACAGACTTTGATGTCATTAATTTGTGAAGTTCCATTTACTTGAAAGATGATGAGAACACATATTCACGAGACTCCTTTCGACCTTAATCTCAATTAAACCTTTACTTGTTATGTTTATTAATTCTCTTGCATAATAGTCACAAAGTACAAGACCAAAACATTTGTCGACTAATGAATTGAAACTAATCACTATTGAGATTCCTTTCGGCCTCTAAACTCAACCATGATCAGACAAAACAATAAAAAAGGAAAAGTTCCAATTTAACCAAATATGATGTATTTCATCATAAACAAAAAAAAAACACTAATTATATCCAAACATCCTTTTATCACAAGTTCTCATAAAATCCAAATAAGCATTAAGAGATAATTATAATCAAACATATCACACGACATACAAAAGAATTCTCATGATCAACACAAGCAAAGACATTAATATGATTGAAATTAATAGAAAAATACCAAACATTAGAGTCAATGCATCAAGTGCTACAATTCCAACCATGTGATTCCAACCAAATGAAACTACCAAAATACAAATCCTCCATCCCTAAACCTTCCTGGAAATCGGCCTCATGTTGTGAGTATATGACTTAGGGGTGTTTAGTAATAAGGATTGTTGGTGATGTATGTGGTGTTTAATTGGTGTGAACTATAATCAAGCCTTATGTTGTAAGGTTGATCAAGTCATATGTCCTGCAAATGTCGACCAAACCAACTCCCCAACACCTCTGGAAATGGGTGGGGAGTGGTAGAAGAGATTCCGTCAAATGTGTGATGGTGTAGAGAGAATTGGTTGTAAGTTAATGAGAGATTATTATCAAATGCATGGGCCAAGGGATATATTTATGCTTGGAACACACCTTGGGCTCCAAGTGTCATAAAAGTGCAGGAAAAAATGAGTAATTAAGGGTATATGATTGGACTTGGTGTTAATGGTAATTAATTCCAAACTTAAATGCAACTTTGGAAGACACTTTCTGCAGCAACCCACGGCTGGAGTTCTCAACCTGGCGGTTGGGAACATTCTGTTGGGTCCAACCGGGCGGTTGGGATTCTTAACCCGGTGGTTGGGATATTTTTGTCCATTCTAACCTGGCGGCTGGGATTCTTGCTCAACCCAAGGTTGGTGTTTTGAGCCACTGGGTTGGGTTTCTGCTTCAACCTTTGGTTGGGATCTTGAACCTTGGGTTGGTATGTTTGGTTCCAACCGACTTTGGCTATTTTTCTCCATCTTTAATAATCTTTTCTTGGTTCTTAATCCTGACTCTTTCAATCATTGAATATCTTCATAATCATTGCACTTTCTTGGAAATAATCTGAATACAAATCATTATCTTTAGACTAAAAACTTCATTCTCGTATTTCTCTTGAATTATCATCTTTTTTTTGTCTTTCTTGTTGTTTCCTTCGACTTAGTTGTACCTGAACATGAATACATATTTGGTACCTTTTAAGCGTAAAATGTTTATAAATACAACAAAATAATATGCACAAACATACGAATAACGCGACTAAAATATGTACAAAATAAGCGTTATCAATCACCAAGGAGAAGTTTGGTTTTGCTTATTTTTTTTAGCATAAGCAGTTTTTGGGTTATCCAAACTGTATTTTTTTTAGCATAAGCAGTTTTTGGGTTATCCAAACTGTTTGCACTTATCTGCTTATTTTATCGTAAAATAATAACATTCTAATAACCATGTAAAAAATTGAATTTTTTTCAGTGTTTATCAAAGTTAAGCTTTAAATTTATTTGTTACCAATATATTAAACATAAAACCTTACAAAATTTGTAAATCCCAAACACAACTTATCTGAAAACAATAAAATAAACTAAAAAACATAATCTAAAATATATAGTAAACCTGAAAGAGACTGCAGTAATTATCCCAGGAATCAATCCTCTTTTTGAGAGTAGGAGAAAGCTGGCGTAAAGATGACGATACCGCATCTCACGTACAACAAACAAAAGACATGACCATTATCAACGTACTGAGCAACACCTTCAACTGATGGCCTTGGTGTATCTGTATGAAAATATGTCTCATACATCTGATGTATCTCGTACACATTCTTCTCTCTGATATGTCGGTATAAGTGCACCACGAATGATTTCACTAGATCTGGTACGAATAATGGATCGTAATCCATGTTGTTGTTTGCTTCGATACAACCTTCTTCGTATTCGTAAGTCGCCATTGTTTTTGCTTTTTGGTTTTTAGGGTTTGGCTACTAGATAGATAGATATAAAGATTGATGGTAGAGGGTGGCGGTTGTAAAGGGTGGTGGTGATGGTTGTGTGGTGGTAGAGGGTGGTGGTGATAGATAATTTTTGTGATAGTGGAGGGATTAATGGGAAATCAAAATAATATAAAGAGTAAACAACAAAAAATGTCCTTGCAAAAAATGTCCCTGTAGTAGATGAGGGTAAATTAGTTATTTCACATGCCCTTTGACCATGAATAACAAGTATTTTTAACGCCCATTAGCCAAAAAGGGACATTTTTCGCATTTAAGTTTGTTCAAGGACATTTCTCGCAAAATATGTAAACCACATGTACATTCTTCGCTATTAAGTTTTTAAGGACATTTTTCACAAAAATGGCAAACCATAAGGATATTTTTTTGCAGTTTACCCTTATAAATAAGTGATATATATTTTCGTAAAACGTTGATAATCGATAATAGTAAATACTACACATGTTTTTTCTCAAAGACACTAATAAGTGAAATCCATGTTAAAATTGACTCAATGGCCCGCTCAAGAGGTATTCTTCTACTTTGAGGACATGGCCGATTTCATGTGAAGTTCTTACATGAACCAACTAATATGCATCACCTATTTGCTATCAGAATCTTTTTGGATAGGCAATTTTATATAATAAAAGAGTAAAAGACTATTAATATAGAACCGAGAACTGCAGTAACTTTAGATAATAATTTACAAGACCTTACCATCAATAACTACCCTACCAACATGACTGACCAAAACAACCATACAAACCCACAACGACCTTTAAACAAGAACGACCAAATCACCCCGTTACAGATATGTAGTCCAGGTTCGAAGAAAACCACTGTTACATATCAGAGTGTACTATTATAACATACAAATTCTTTAGGATGTAGAATATCTAATATGTTGGTTGCATTTGTACAGATTAGTGACACATTTTACTGTAGTCAAATATAAGAAAACTTGTAATCTAAGGGTGCGTTTGGTATGCTATCATGAATGACAATTTGTATGAGTTTGATAGTAGTGGTGGGTACCTCACCTTTGAAAGATCTATTCCTACATCTCTTGATGTATATGCAGTATGGATTATATCTATCATTCATTACCATAGTGGTGGGCCCCCTCATCTTAAACAAACACCTTTAATCACTTTCATAGTCATAGTCTCATTCCCTTAATGGGATACTAAACGCACCCTAAGATGACTCATCGTCATTGAATGTTTCGAAATAAACACCGTAAACAATGATTTTAGACTACTATTAACGATTTTTGCAATCTAAAAATTGAGTTAGGATAAAATGAGAAGAAAAATAAAAATGAGAAGGGTGAGAAGAAACCACAACCACATATTTCAGATGCACCTACAAAAGTAGATGCATATCCTCTTAAAATTCTCTGTCTTATTTTAAATGTGTGGCTAGAAATCATTCTCATTTTTCTCATATTAATTTTTATTCTTACCGAATCTCTTCCCTCTGAAAATTAAGAGACAGTAAATTGCACCGTTCGTTCTTGTGGTTTGCGTTGACTGACGAGCTTCATCCTTTGACTGAAAAAATGTATCGTTCGTCATTAAATGCAAAACGTTATCCACCGTTAGTCCTTCACTCTAATGACCCTCACTAACTTTTGTTATCTGACACCATGTGATACCCATGTAAGGGTATTTTGGTAATTTTTCCTCCTCTTTTTAACTTCATCTTTTTCATCCTTAATCGTAACCTATCTTCTTTATCTTTATTTTTATTTAATTTTCAACTTCCTTGCCTTTATTCCCATTTTCATCAAACTCTTATACGCTCTAACTCATTCACCGCTTAAATTGGTCACGGAATTATTATTTATTTTCAAAAAGTGTTTTAGTCAGTCAAACCAATTTTAATCTTATTTGCACCCTATCAAAAATTTTACTCGATTTAAAATTGTTACCCAACTTGCCTCCCCTTCAACAATTTCCACCTTCACCGTTTACTTGAGATTCGAATCAATATTGAACAAAGAATAAGTATAATTGCAAAAACAATTGGTAGGAATTGAGACCTTTAGATTATAATAATCAGCGAGCAGCGACCATCATCACCAGCAAGCGACAACACCACCATCTAAGGCTAGACGCAATCGCAACCTTTTTATTGGTTGGGCGTCGAAAAAAACATGGGTCGACCGATGTTGAGATCGGTTGGCTCGGATGTGGTACTCGGTTGCCACATCGGTCGACGACAGAACATCCTAAACATCGGGCTAAAATATGACCGATGTTATTGCCCACCTTTTCTCACAATTTCCAACTTTAATTCCCCATCAATTCAAAATATGACCGTTTGATCATTTAAAAAAAAAGAAAAAGAAAAAACTTTTTTTTTAAACCAAATTTACCACTCTATAAATACCAACTTCTCCTCAAACACAATTCACCACTCACAATTTCTCATCTATATTCAATCAACCATTCTAACGAAATACCCACGAAACACAATTTTTAATATGTCGTCATTCGAGCATTTATTCGGTTCTTCTTCGTCTTCCGACGATGAAGAAGTTTTTAGTGAGTTTGTGGAGTTTTCGGATTTTGCTTGGAAGGCTTACAAAGTATCACGACCAAAACCCGACGAAGGTACACACGTAGGGATCATGAGGGTGCTCATAATCGTTTAGTGGCGGCATACTTCTCAAAACCCGCATTCGACGCGCAAGAACATTCTGTCGTCGGTTCCTGTATGGCCGAGAGCTATTCACAGAAATTGTTCGAGAAATAACCGATCACTCTACTTATTTTCAACAAACTCTTGATGCTAGGGGCGTACCTAGTATTAGCCCATTAGTCAAGTGTACTGCGGCCATTCGTCAATTGGGATACGCTGCCATTCCGATTCTCTGACGAGAGTCTGGCACGTGGTGCATCCACATCCCGTGAATGTCTTCGTAAGTTTTGCGAGGTTATCATGGAGTTATATGGTCGTGAGTATTTGCGAAAGCCCACGTATTCTGACCTTGAAAGAATATATGCTCATCACGAGCATAAGCATGACTTTCCTGGGATGATGGGAAGCATTGATTGTACAAGTTGGGAGTGGGAGAATTGCCCGAATAGTGAGAGAGCTCAACATTCTAGAGGTGATCACGGGCCACATCCATTCATTTTGTTGGAAGCGGTCGCTTCCCATGATTTATGGATTTGGCATGCGTTCTTTGGTGTCTCCGGAATGAATAATGACGTAAACGTTTTACGTCGTTCACCTGTTTTCAATGATATCAAATCTGGGAGAGCACCGGACCTTGAATTTGAGGCTAACGATGTGGCTTATAAAAGGGGATATTATCTCACTGATGGGATATATCCACAATGGTCCGTTCTTATGAAGTCTATTTCAAATCCTCCCACGGGTGATCGTAAAAGAATATTGTACAAGAGGAGGCACGAAGCAGCAAGGAAAGATGTGAAACGGGCTTTTGGTGTGTTGAAAAAAAATGGAAAATGCTTAAAGTTCCTGCTCGAGGGTTTTTTAAAAATGATATCCAAGATATTATGTATACATGTATCATATTACATAATATGATCATCCGACACAAGTAGCGGGCGATATGTCCTACATGGTTTGAAGATGAGGGACACCAAGATCATGATCCCTTAAGAACGCATGAAGAATCGTTGGTGGTTACTCAGGAGCTAATGGACTCATCAACTCATCAAAACTTAATATCTGATTTGGTCGAACACATTTGGAGAAATCGTCGACATCATGTCGATGCAGTGAATCAAGTCGATAGTGACGATGACGAAGACCATGAAGAGTTTTTGTAATGTTTTTAACGTTATTTGAATAAGTTACGTAATGTTTTTAATGTTTATTTGAATTTCGTTATGTAATGTTTTTTTTTTTTAATTTGAATGAATTTTAAATTTGTTGTTTAAAATGTTTGAATTAAAAAAAAATAAAAAAAATAAATTCCGGGTCATGTCAGGTCGCTGAAGAGAGAAAGCTGACGTGATACTGGATGACCCAGGTCGTCCCAGGTCACGACTGGGACTAGCCTAAATGTTTACAAAAATACATCTAAATGTTAGTAGTATAAATTAAAATAAGACAATGCCTTATAGGGCCAGATTGATATGGATGAAAACACAATAATGGGTTAAATTTTACTTTTTTGTATCCCACTGATAGGTAACCATTTACAAACAAAACCTTTTAAGCAGCTGATTGAAAAGGCAATCCCAAACAACCAAGTAACCAAAACAAAATTCCAACAAAGCACGAACTAAACTCATAAAGTAGGAATGGTTGAAGATGATACAGGGAAAGAATTGTATTAATAAGAAACTCGTCATCAGAAACACAACATCAGAAACCCGCATCAGAAACTCGACATTAGAAACCCGACATCGGAAAACCGTCATAAAAAACTCTTATCAGTAACAACATATCAGAAACCCTCCATCGGAAACACATCAAAGTCATTGGAGACCCACGAATGACCAAATCCAACCAAGATACTCATACAAAACAACTAATCTAACAAAAACAAAACTTCAACTGCAAAGAAACAAAATAAGTCAAAGATTTAAACTTTTTTTTTCACCTAAAGTCATTGGAGACCGATGAATGACCATCCGGACCGCCTTCAAAACCACCAAAATTCAACCAAAACAACCACAACGCCTCCAAAACCACTAAACCTCAATACCACTCAAATCCAAACATCTAAAAAAACCACCAATTTTAAAACCAATTAGAACAACATAATCTGGTGGTGGCGGTGACGTTTTTCAGATGACGGTGGTGGCGGCGACTAATGCTGGTGGCGGTTAGTGGTCATTAAAGCGAGAGAAAATTTTGGTGTTTAATGGTTGTACATAAACAACTTTTATTCTATACATAAACAATAGAGATAAGAAAATAAAATTTGTATTTTGTCTGTGTTTGTATTTGATGAGGATTCAAAGAGAGACAGGGAAAGAAATTACTAAATTATGAGAAAGAAAAGATGATGGGATTTGTTACAATATGTGGTAATTCGTATAAGTGTAGAAAATAATGCAGGTCTGTTATAGCTCTAATATGGCGTAGCGGAGGATAGTATATACGTCATATTAGTGGACTTATAGAATATAGTGCAGACCTGTTCCTGATCTAACATGGCGTATTGGAGTCTTGGAATACGGAGTATTGGTTGAATTCTGCATACGGCGTATCCATGATAATGGATATGGCGTATCGGCCTAAAATGAGGAGAATAACTAAAATACCCTTTTGTCGAGTCACCTCTCATTAGGTATATCACAACTTCTGGACATTTTCACACATATCAGTATGTGTGTTTATTGAGACGAGTCTAGAGAGAGAGAGAGAGGGGAAAGAATGAAGCTTGAGGTGATCTAGAGATGAAAAGATTATGCTTCCATGGTTAAGGGTAAGTCCTTAGCTAATCTCTATCAAGTAAGTAATGTTAATTAGCGTTTACTTTACGAATTAGAAATTAGGGTTCATGAACCCTAATTTGTAAATCTTGCAAATCTTGTTCTAATCTTTTCAAAATATTTTTTAGGGTCCTACTATGATTTCATATCTCAGATTATGCTAGTATAGGATGATCTAAGAGTGATGAAATAATACATTTTCATTTTGATTAAAATGTATGGACAAAGTTTATTTGTAAAATGTATTTGAGTAACTAGTTACAAAAATGTGTATAAGGAAGTGACATGTTATTAATAAAAAATGTTTTGTTACTTATGTTAACACAATATTTCTAGTTGGATATGATATAAACATCATTTTTTGAATTGTGTACAACATAGCATGCATAAGAGACTTGTACATCTTAAAATTAATAGTGTACCACATATGTATTAAAATCGTTTAGTGATGTTTAAATAAAAACTTGTAGATATATAAAAAGACTTGACAATGTTTATACTTTGCGTAAATAAAGTTTGTTATTGTAATTAATAAAATTTAGCAATGATCGAAAAATATAAATAACATATTTTAAGACGATATTTGTACTAACAATCTTCCCCATTTTTGTGAGGACGAAACATAAATTTTATTTTTAAGCAAGAGTATAAAGATGTGCAAGAGTTTTAAAAATATTAGTTTGAATTATCTTATTATAAAAATTGTATGTCTTTTAACATGTGTAAATTATTAAATGATTAGCATGTTTAATTTAAACTATTTCTCCCACTTTTTGTCGAAACCAAAAGAGAGACGAAGCGGAATGCTTAATGAGCCCGAGCAAAGTTGCTCCCCCTTGGCCAATACTCTCCCTTGATGGGGTGCCAAGATTTTTAGAGACATGGATTTTGAAAGCTACAAAACAAAGGTTATAGATACATATGTTATAATGTTTGGAAATATAAAGTTAACCACATTGAGTAATTTGTCATCCACAAAAATAAAGAAGCAATCCACCATAATTAACCAAACATCATCTATTAAGTAAAATTACATTGTGAAGAATTTCATATGTAGAGACATAAATAATGATGTTGTAAATAAAAACTAACAAAAGAAATATAACTAAGAATAAAACTAGATTGTCCTAAGGTGGCCTAAATCTAGGACATGACATCCTCCTTTATAATGGAGGTAGGTGAGAGAGAGCATTTAGACTCTCAAGTATGTGATTTAGAATGAATCTCATTTTATCTTGAAGTTCATGAACCATGATGCTGGTCCTTTCACTAAGCCCAGCGGTCCTCTCATAATGTGAACACCCATAACAAGGAAAGTCGGGTGGTAGAGCTTGGTTGGTGGTTGATAGTGGTGCATTGGTTGTTTGAAAGTTTGGTGGTGGCATGGTTGATGAAGATAGTAGTGCTTGTTGAAGATTCATAGCTTCCTCCCTGTGGGAGTCCACCATGTTAGTGAATGCATAGAGCCCATTTAGCTCTTGGTTGAGCTATCTTCTTTCTTGGATTAGTATCTTTCTTTCTAAAGTGTCTGGTGATGGAAGCTCAACCCACATTGATTCGTCAGTTTGACGATGGGTGGGGAGAAAGGTTTGAGGTTGTGTTTGTTCAACAAACATTTCATTTGACATGAATGATGCACGTGGTTGTTCATGAGAGATACGCTCAATTGATGCAAATGATGGCAAAGGTATTGGATTAGTGGGCCTTGGCGGCAAATCCTCGAGAGAATCCATCCAAGGGTGTGGTGATGATGGTGGAGTAGAAAAGAGCTCTAATGGTGCAAGATTGGTTGTTTTGGGTGTTGGTTCTCTTGGTGGTTGAGAAGGAGAAGGAGGTGGAGTTGTGGCTATTGGAGTCTTAGATGGAGGTGGTTTTGTTGCTATTGGTGATGGTTGTTTGACAGGAGTACTCAAGTTGATGACATTTTCATCACGAATTGGTGATGATATTTTGAGTGGTGAAGAGTCTGACGATGAAGTGAAGTTAACAAAGCAACAAGGACGTACACTTATCCTTGTGGTTTTGCGGGATGATTTGCTAGAAGGTCAGGATTGGGTTGATTTAGGCATGGTTGTGCTAGAATTAAGTGTTAATACACTAATGTTTCACTATTCCTAATGATTAGAAGGTTTCAACTAACTTAGAAAGTCAATCTAATGGAAGGAGGTTGAGTAAAATATTTAAGATATGCAGTAAATAAAGGTAATGATTGCAAAATATGGAAGCAACAGTGATCCATGGATCACAAGGAACCCTTTTTAGGCTTCCTTCCTTTATAGAGAAAGGTACCTTGGATCACTTTTCCAAATTTTTCAAATTTTGATGCAAAATTCTTATCCTATGGATGAAAGTATAGTTATATGATCCTAATGTATGTAAAAGAGTACTAATAACAGAATATGAATTATCTAGAGTGCGGGTTCTAAGCGGAAAATTAGTTTTTAAGTTCAGACCTTGACGAAACCAAATTATTTGAAGGGCGGAACCCAAAATTTGGTTCCATTTGATCCGTGGATGGTGGAGCCAAAAAATATAACGGGCGGAACCAAGTTTGTGGTTCCGTCTTATCCATACCTTCCTGAGTGAGGGTGGTTTTTACCACATAGAGCAATTTTGACCTACAATAACTTGTTCTAATCCCATAATTTCCCCTAGATAATGCATTATAGATGTTAGTGAGTGAGAATCAGTCTTTAAAACATACATACACATATGTATAATTAATCTAAAGGCAAATCATAGAAATTTCACAAAAATGTGAAAAGTGAAAATTGATAACATTACTATGTTATCTTCCTGCAAGATAAACGGCTAGTTCAAACGATAGGTAAACAGTACGATAAAATCCTAGGAGTTACAAAGTATCAAATACATCAGTGTGTTTAAGTCTTGTACCAAACACTCATCAATTCTTGAAGACTTGTCAAGTTTCTTGTTGATTTTGGTGAGGAATCTTCCAAAGCATTTCCACATTCCCTTGGTTTGTTTGAATTCTTCCGATTCATTCTCAAGTCTTGGGAGTTCCCTAAGGTATTCAAGAGGAGGGAGCTTAGAATTTGGAAGTCCATGATGAGAAAGTCGGAGGGTGTGGACGTTTTCCTAGGGACTTATCTACGGATTTTGTCTTAACTATCCTCTTATCACTTAGTGGCACCATGATATGATCAACAAGAGAATGGTCAAGGTATATTCCTCTAGAATTTAGTGGAATTGGTGTAAAATCTCTATAAAGGCGAGTAAGTGCCATATGGAAGAGTCGTGCTCCCAAGAGTGGGTATGTCCGCCATTCTTTTGGCAACATAGTAAGCAAGGTTGAAGGGTTGATACACTATAGAGAATGTAGCAAAGACAAGCATTGATGTGATCATGATTTCCAATAGTACATAGAACATTTGTGTAATAACCTATAATCCGTTTCCTAAAATCCATTGTTAGCTTTGAACATTTGATACGAATATAACCTAAGTCTAAACTATACGTTATGATTAAGATTTCAAACATGAAACCTATAACCTAAGTTTGATATTACCCCTTAAATTAAGCTACATCACATGATTATATATCTCCTATACGACCCAATTTTGTTTCTACATTTTGTACACACATTTATTTGATACTGTGACAAATCTAAATCCTTAATTCCATCCCACAATCTTCGGCAATTAGCAAACAAACCACTCCATCAACTCCATAATTTCACGACACCATCCATATGTGATAATTCCTAACTCGTTTATATCACAAACCGTATACTTCTCCCTCACACACTTATCAAACCTAGACCTAATAAACAAAGCAGCAACCGATTCTTTGATCTCTCAAGAAAACAAAAGGCACAATGGAAGCAGTGTGATCGTATGTGGTGATTAGGGTTCGAAGAGTTTGATTCGTAAGTCATTTGTGTCCTTTTTGGTTTTGTTATTTCAGTCTCATAGGTATCATCATATTCATTTCGTTTATCTTTCACACGACACACATATATAACACATCTAATCTATAGATAAAACATGTAATACGATCATGATCCTATCTAAGTGTCAAGCGTTCGTCTCGCCAATATGTAACACGAATAACACACACACACACACACACACACACACACACACACATATATATATATATATATATATATATATATGGGGGACCTTTATTTTGAGAACCCTGTTAAGTGCGAGAACTGCGAGAACCCTTTATGTACTCCTATTAATGCATATTGTGCAACATATCAATGCAACATAGCATTTTTGAATTATTAAACATTTTTATTTAATTCAAAAGGGTATAATAGTAAAAGACAATTTTATATCATTTTTCATTTTTTTTTTGGCATTTTTTTTTGCTTTTTTCTGAACATGCATGTTTTAAAATTGATTTAGTGCATATGTGTTTTTATGAATTAATTTTAATATTTTGGTTTCTGGAATAGTTTTTTCGACATACATGTTTTTCAAATGAAAAGGTACATATGTGTTTTTAGATCATGTAAATTTATAACAACCAAGAACATAATGTTAAACACAAAATTTGATATAGATTGAAATACAATTAAAATACAAATTTATAATAAGAAGAAATACATGAATATAATCTATCTTTACACGTGTGCACTAATAATAATTAATGTAAACGGACATATGTGCGCAAAACATATGTGTTTGAAGTTTCTCATTATATTATTTTGAACATGTGCGCAT
The DNA here is from genome assembly GCA_910596185.1 of Chrysanthemum makinoi. Taxonomy (NCBI): domain Eukaryota; kingdom Viridiplantae; phylum Streptophyta; class Magnoliopsida; order Asterales; family Asteraceae; genus Chrysanthemum; species Chrysanthemum makinoi. The sequence goes on along the minus strand of OU343222.1, from coordinate 257,767,584 downwards.
GTCTTCCAAAAACATACATGCACGCCTTCCAATAACATATATGTACTTCCAGCATGTGTGCACGCCTTCAAAGAACGTCACACCTAGAAAAAATAATAGCCAAGATTAAATACTTTTAAAATAAAACTCAAGATAACATAACACACATGGACAAGCATAAACTTACAAACACAAATAAACATGAGACAAATTTTTTTATATATGCAAAACATATATAATCCAAACACAAAACATATATGTTTTATACGTAAACATATATGTTTGTATACGTAAACATGTATGTTTTTATACGTAAACATGTATGTTTTTATACGTAAATATATATGTATAACTCTTTTGTTGATTTTATATCAAACTTAAAACATATATACATACCCTTTTTATTAATTTCAAGTTTCTCAAATATATGGTCCAAACAGTATAGTTAAAACAACTTATAGTAGGGGTAGTGATTTTTAGTTGTGTAACATAAATTAAAACAATATATTTTTAGTATATCTTTATTCTGTGATTTTTCATAACTTTATTTCCGAAAGATATATGCTTAACCACTGGCAAGAAGTAGATTTTCCAATTATTCTTTATTCGTCAAATTATTAATTAACAACTTGTGTTGATAATTTATCTGATCTCGGGTCTACAGGACACTGGTATATAGAGAAAATAACTTAAGCATACCGTAACGTTTGTAAATAGAGTAGGCTCAATGTAGTATCCTTTCTTTCCAAATGGCTTACCACCGGTTACCAAAGTTGCACATTGCACCTTCCTTTTTGCCATGGTCGATGCACGAAAGTACTTTCTCGTATTGTTGTTTGTTATTCTGTACACGGAATGGATGAAAATTATGTACATATATTTGTCTGAATTTAAATTAAGGGGCCCTTGTTCCCCACGTTTTAGTATACCTGAGGTCCATGAGGAGTGGCGAGATCAAAAGGGTCCCATGTTGCCCATGCTTTCACCGCTCCTTCCATTTTTTTTACGAGTTCGTCATGGATCCCTTCCTGTACAGGAACACGAGACCCTGCCACACACATCTCACCCTGTTTTTGTAGCATGTTAGAATACTAATCTGTGGTTCGTATAAATATTTGCAGTTTCTACTTAGTTACTTGTGAAATCATCTGTCGTTTTGCATTATTTATATTATAAATATCACCAAGGGTCGGTCAAATTGTACTTTGTTAGTAAGATTTCCCAAAATAGCAAATTCTGCGGCTTTATCAAGATCTGCATCATCAAAAACAATCAAAGGCGATTTTCCTCCAAGTTAGAGTGACACGGGTTTCAGATTACTTAGAGCTGCAGCTTGCATTACGGTGCGGCCAACTTCTGTGCAACATGTAGTCATCTCCCAAACATCCCTTTCACACCAGAACATAAATATTTTCATTGAAATACCACCTAAAGACAACAAATGCCCCCATTAAAACTATACATAAAACTACTATTATAAGAAAAATGAACATCTAATGTCTACCAGAAGCATATAAGGAATACCCTTTCCAATAATTCATTCATTTTTTTTTAACTAAATGACCTACATAAAGTATGGTAGTAGATGTTACTATATGCTAAAAAATGAATGCGTCAGATATTAAGTTCTTGTAGTTTTAACTTAATTTCCTTGAACCACTCAAATATACATGTGTACACTTGATCACCAACCAACCCTTGACATTTTGCCCCAGCTGCAACTTTATGACACTGTCAATAATTTGGAAGTCACCCATTATATCCACCGTGATCCCGTAAAAGTAACCTAGATTTGATCACACATTGTAAAACTTAAAATACTAAAATAGGTCTCATAAATTATGAATACGCGGTTACTTTAACAAATAAATAATCACCATATCAATGTCCATATGCGAGCTAACGGCAGCACCAGCAGTTTTTCCAAACCCGTTAACCACATTAATCACGCCATCAAGAACACCAGCCTAGATATTTACTTAAACCAAATTAGTAATTAATAACATAAATCGAATGAGAGACGTTTTATGCAATTTACAAATGGTGTTAGTCAATGAGCTTACTAGCTTCGACAGGTGAGCGAAAAGGAGAACTGTAAGGGGGGTTTGTTCAGCAGGCTTGATCGATGACCATGGTGCTGCCAGCAGCTAAAGCTGGTGCAACCTTTGTAGCGAACATGTAGGCAGGACCATTCCAAGGAATGATGTGACCAAATACTCCAATGGGTTCACGTAGTGTATAAGCTTGAATATTACTTGACATTTTAAGAGTTGTTCCACTGTTGCTAACACTTCTACTGTCGCTGGATCAATCGTGTCAAAAGTGGTTCCTGTAATTCCAAAAGTCATGCAAACATGTTACAACTTACCTAAAACATTATAAACTAATACGATAACTGAAAAAAATTAAAGGTAAATATTAGCAAATCATTGGCATTTTTATTCCGGTATCATGGTTTTCAACCTTTTGGCCTAGTCTATAGTCGTGAGTCCTCTTCCTTTCAGATCTCAACCAGCGGCAGCAGCAACTTTACAGGCAACACAAGCAGCGGCAGCAGCCTTTTCCTTCCTCTTTCTGGTCGTTAATTATGATTACGGTTATGGGAGAGAGAGCCAAAGAGATAAAACTGAAACTCTAATTGAAAGGGTCGGCTATGGTTATGGTAGATCTGACCGGATCTAATTAGGGTTATGGTGAAAACAACCCTTAAACACGGATCTGGAAACCACATGAAGGTGGCTATGGGGTGTCTCTCAATTCTGGAATAGGGTTATACGAATTTTAGAGAAAAAAATCTGACTTGTAAAATAAGAAACCGTATATTTGGCATGATTATAGGAAATTTTTGAATAATCAGTTAAAGAGTGTGTTAATGTTAAATACCCATAATGCCCCTACAAATTAATTATATTAATTTAAAAGAAAAATGGTTTACTAAATTTTGATTGGTCAATGAGAGTTCTCGCAGTTCTCGCACTTAATAGGGTTCTCAAAATAAAGATACACTATATATATATATATACACACATTATATATAAGAGGAGGCATGCCACATAAAATGCCACTTGGCATCCCATAATGTCATGTCATTATTCCATGTCATCATTGAATTTATGTGACATTTTTTTAATGACATGTGGCATTTTTTTTTAAATTATGTACAATTTTAAATTTTTTAATTTTAAAATTCGGTTTGTATTTGTGAATTTTAAATTTTAATTCGGTTTAATTAAAAAGCAGACATATTTTGGATTTGAACTTGGGTCATTCATAAGTTATCTAAACAACTTACCACTAGAATAAATTGTTTTTTGATTTATATGTTCCAAATCAATACAAATAAGGACATGCTAAAAAAATTTGCAGTTTGTAATTTAGAAATGTATATTATGAAGATAACAATTTAAAAAAAAGATGATATATATTACTTACAATATAATTATACCTTATATATTTTTAACCTATTTTTTGTGTATAAATACACCCTATTATATTATTCGTAAACATACTAATCCCTAACAGGTTTTATCGACTTTTAAGTTTAACAGGTTTTATCGAGTTTTAAGTTTTACTGTGTTATCAGATATCGGATACAAAGATGGAGGCACAAAGAGAACAAGCAAGGGTAAGACAAAGTGTAAGGATTTCAAAAGCAAACCAAGATAACAATCTTCGGGTAACTGGTACGAATGTTCTTAGTTCATCAACAGGTGATTTTTTTTTAAACTATTATGTTTTCTGTTAGTTATATGCATGTAATTAAACTTCATTATGTTTTATAATATATAGGATGCAAGACTCAAGCTAAGAAAATAAGAAAAGGAAACCAAGACAACAATCCTCGAGTAACTGGTACGAATGTTGTTAGTTCATCAACACGTGATTTTTTTTAACTATTATGTTTTCTGTTAGTTATATGCATGTAATTCAACTCCATTATGTTTTATAATATACAGGATGCAAGACTCAAGCTAACAAAATCAAAAAAGGTTCCACATCAGGTTAGTTTTTTAGAATTTTTTCATAATTTACATGTGGTATATAGTTACTGTTATGTTAGGAGGTTGCATTAGTAGTTGCAAAGACATATATTCATGTGGATTTCATGAAACTGTGAGACTTCTTATGATTGTTAAAGATGTAGATATAGTTTGTGAATTATATCAAAGTGTTTTTTAATAGGTTATTCATGTGAATTGTATGAAACTGTTTGCTTCATAGGTTGTTCAATGTTGTAAAAAACAAATTTTTACAATAACATATAGATATTCTGTTTAGATGTCAAATCTTAACAGTAACATATACATATTATGTTTGGATGAATATAGGTTGTGCAATTGTATTAGTCTGTAACATGAGTCTGATCACGATTCTTTAATTTTAATGATTCAAGATTATGCAGCCTAATGACAGTGGTAATTGTATTTATGACTTGTTATTTGAGTTTAAACTGAATGTCATGTAGATTTTCCCAACAATCCAATCTATATGCTGCATAAAAAGTGTTTGCCATTGGTTATGTATGACTTTAATAACTACTCCTATTGACCTGTTAAACCATACTTTGGTGTTAATAGTTTGGTGTTAATATATGAGTATCAGATGTATCACTGCTAGGTCTGGTGTTAATATATGAGTATCAGATGTATTCGGCAAATTTAAAAGCAAACAATCCATGCCAGGTCTGGTGTTAATAGTTTGGTGTTAATCCATGCCATATTTAAAAGCTCATATTTATCAGTGTTGACAATAGGGTGTGCATCATTATATTAATGTTTATAGATGGTTACTCATCTTGCTTAGGATTAATTTAGAGTTATGATTATGAAACTGTTCCATTATCAGTTTTATTTTTGAGTTTTGAATTTTGGTTATAAAGGTTATTTTTATTTTATTAAGTTTTTCACCAAAAAATATCCTACACCAGCAGTGCACTTCTGTTCATTCTAGCCTTTTTTATAAGCTTCTAATAAGCATTCTATTGGACCTTATAAGCTAATGTTTGGGGCGATTGGAAGCTGGATACGTAGTTTATAGGATTCCAAATGCTAAAGCCATAGGACACTGTATAGGTCGCTGATTTTTTAGCTCGAAAACACTCCCTCTGACCTGTTTATGTGTTTTGCTGGTAAAGTGTTTTTTACACTGCACCAGCAGTGCACTTCTGTCCATTCCAGCGTTTTTATAAGCTTCTAATAAGCATTATATTGGACCTTATAAACTGATATTTGGGGCAATTGGAAGCTGGGTAGGTAGTTTATAGGATTCCAATTGCTGAAGCCCTAGGACACTCTATAGGTCGCTTATTTTTTAGCTTGAAAAGACTTCCTCAGACCTGTATTTGAGTTTTGTTGGTAAAGTGCTTTTTGCCTTATTTGCTTATATCTGAGCTCTGTTTGTGGTTATTTGACTTTTCTGAGTTTTAATTATGTTACTTTAGACTTATCTAGCTTCATAGTTTATTTAGATTAACTTTATAGTTTAGATTTAATAGGTGGAAATTAAACAGTGCTTAAAGAAGTTATGTTTGTGTTTTAAGATTTTCCCAGTTTATTTTGTAGTTTTAAAAAATACTGCCTTTATAACAATTTTAAAATTTTAACATTTAGTCTTATTAATTGTCAGGTTTAGCTTCACCAGCAACCAAAATTGCTAAACATCAACAATCTTCAGGTACATTTTCCATTTATATTGAAGGGTATATTGTTTGTAAATGCGTAGTAAAACTTATTTGTTTTTTAATCATGTATGGTTCTTAACTACAGGATTAACTTCACCAGTAAAGAAAATCGCTAACATAATCCATCCTCAGGTAGTATTTCATCTATATTAAACTGTATATTGATTGTAATTGCATTCTAAAGCTATTTTTTTTAAATACATTGTTAAAAATTCATCCAAAAGGAAGCATTAGAATGCATGTTGACACTAATGGAAGTTCTCAAACAGGTTAAATTTCAATAGATTAGTCTTTTGTTTTTAAATAGATACACCATGTTTTTTGTTTTTTTTAACTAACGCATTGTTTGTTGTGGCAAATAACAGGCTTAAATAGTCATCAAAGACCAAAACGTGCTTTGGAAACTACATTAGGAGGTTTGATTAGTAGTAATAAATTTGATTTATTTTACTTTATTATTTTCATGCACAGGTTGTTATAATTTTTTTATTATTTTACAAGATCAAAATCACAAAAGAAACAAAATACTCGGAACAATGTATCCACCTTTAAGACTACTACACCAGGTATATTTATTTTGTCAAAAATAACGCAACTTCCATTGTTATTTAAATAGATTGTTTTAGTTTGATGTTTTTGTATAATTACAGTTCTAAAGATGAAGGAAAGAACAATAACTCCAATTAAAGATATTAACCCTATGATTGCTAACATGTCAATTAAAGGGAGGTGTATATCTGTTTGGCATTCACATAAACTTAATGAAGAACATGATCCTTACAGTTTGGATTGTGTTTTCCAAGATGAGCAGGTAATGTATACTTTTAATCTGTAGACAGTTTATGTGTTTTTTATACAAAATATAACTGTTTTTAATGAGTACATAGTCAAACAGAATTCAAATTTACATCAAGAAAGAATTGATGTTCAAATTTGAACATCTTCTTCAAGAGGGACAGTGCTATATCATCTCTAATTTTGGAGTTGCTGAAAATGGTGGAAGACTCCCATTGTTACCTAATAAATGGAAAGTATCCTTTTATAAAGGTACTGAAGTCACGAGAATTGAACAAATTGATGAGAACTTTGTTGGTTTTGTGGATGAACCATTTTCATGTATTTTGGACACAAATAAAGAATATCATGAACATGATTGTGTTGGTATGTATTTTATCTATGACTACATATTAAATTAGATACACATCTCTCATTTATTTTAATTAACTGCTTTTTTTTAGATGTTATTGGTACTGTTGTATCCATTGGGAATATTATATCTGTCAATGGATATGGTTGTTCAAAAGTTCGGAGGACTGTTGTGATTGAAGATGCTGAGTAAGTACAATATCTTTATTTTGTTATATGTAAATATAAAACACAATATAACCGTATGTTAAGTGTATATTGTCAACATATGATGCAGATCTTTGAGGTTGGAATGTACTTTTTGGGACAAATGGGCACTCATGTGGAATGAGTATGCTAACAAACTTGATAAAGTTGGTCACCTTGACTTTCTCATGATATTGGGAAAGATCAAGTATTGGAACAGTAAGTTTTTTTTTCCTTTAAAATTATATCACATAAAAGTGTATTGTATTATGATTATATATTTTTAACTATGATTAACTACGAGTTATTAACTATGCAGACAAGCCAGCAGGTCACAATGCTCTATTTGGAACAAGGATTTTCATTAACAAAGATATTACCCCATTAACTTCTTTTCGAAAGAGGTAAGTAAATTTTTAAAATGTTTTTTAAAACAAAATGGTAACCTATGAATACTTACGTATGAATTTTTTTTTACAAATCATGTATATTACAGGTACGAATTACAACATGGAAATGATGCAAGTGAATTTAAAATTGGAATCCACAATCAAGAGAATCATGTTGTTACCCCTGCCGAGTTCATGCAAGGTTGCTTAAAGAGAATGGTTGGAATGATATGTGATATTGAACCGGTAAGAAAACATTAACTTGAATAAACTTTAATCTTTATTTGTTTAATATAAAAGTATAATTACTTTTTCATAATTATATTTTTAACATTAAGTTTAACTTTAAATATAGGAAACATATTGTGTTGTGTATGCAACACTATACAGCATTCAATATAAAAGTGGATGGGCTTATACTGCGTGTAAAGCATGTAACACAAAGGTTACTCCTATTCCAACAAAAGCATCTTCTTCTTCAAGAAACAAGAAACAATTATGGCATTGTAAGAAACATGGAGAAACATATGCCATTGTATCTCGGTATGATTTTTTTTATGCTTACATTTTAAATAAATATATTTTATGAAAGAAAACTAAAGTTATTTTATTTAACAATTATAGGTTCAAGATTATTGTTCGCATTTTTTATGATAGTGGATCTCCCCAAGTTGTCATTTTTGACAACAATGTTTTTAAGATGACCAAATTATCCGCATGGGAGATTATGCAAAAACATGGCATGGATACTAATGAGAACTTTCCGACGATCTTAATCGATTATTGGGAAACAATTTAAGATTAAGTATACTTAATTTAACCACAATAATAATAGCCATATTTATCGTGCCGAAAAGGTTACTGAAGATGTAGAAACAATAAACTACATCAAAAATGGTTTTTTTGTTTCCGAGGTAATAATTTAAAAAAAAAAAAAAAACTTCTTTATAATACTACTATATTTTAAAAATTGTATATATTATAATGTTTTTTAAAATAATAAATAATAGGGAGAAGATGAAGAGTATACCAGTGAATCGAATGAGCTGAATGAGGTATGATACATTATATTTTCTACTTATATTAACCAACATGGATGTTTGAAACTGTATTTCTTTTTACTAATTTTATTTTTGCAAATATACAATACAGGATGAAGAAGATGGCATTGCAAGTCAAAACATAGAAGAAGATGAAGAGTATACCAGTGAATCGAATGAGATTAATGAGGTATGATACATTATAGTTTCTATTTATATTAACCAACATGGATGTTTGAAACTGTATTTCTATTTACTAATTTTATTTTTTCAAATATATAATACAGGATGAAGAAGATGGTATTGCAAGTCAAAACATAGAAGATAATGAGGTATAATACTTTATGTTTGTATTTTTTTTGTTTATAAAGTTATAAATTTTTTTATAACTATTTCCCTCAAGCAACATGTATGTTTGTTGTTGTTTTTCTATTGACTATTTTGTTTTTATTTTTAAAATAAATACTACACGATTGTGAAGATGGCATTGCAAGTCCACATTTGGAAGAGAATGAGGCTTATTACTTTGTGATTGTAATTATTTTGTTTAGAAACATAATTTTTTTTAAACTGTTTTACTCTAAACATTACAGGATCCAGTAGATGACTCCACAACTCCATCAGCTGATATCGATGAGGTATTACAAGATGAAGAAGATGAGATTGCAAGTCCACACTTGGAAGAGAATGAGGTTTAATACTTTTGTTTTAATTTTATACAAATATATTAAAAAATTTAAATATGTTTGTAAAACATTAATTTATTTATACCATGATAAATGGTCCTTTCTAACATTTTTTTTTAAACAATACGGAATATAGAAGATGATCTGAGAAGCAATGTTATAACAACTACCTATCAACAACAACTAAAATGAAAAGCCAAGCGACATTGATTTCATTGATTTATCAGACTATGACACAGAAAATGAAGCGGAAGATTTGAACCCAAGTATCAAATTAGTGTCAGTGAAGTTGGAAAAGGATCCTTAGAAGATAACAATTATACATCTACGTCATGCGTATTTAAGTTAATTTGAACTATTGGTTTGTTTTTAATTTTTAAAAAATACTTAGTTGTTTAGGATTTGATATGTTTTACGTTTTCTACTTAAGTTTATTAATAAATTCCAACAACTTTTAGGTATTCAAGTTTGGTATTATTTTTAGATATGTTATATTTATATTTCGTTAGTTATTAATTTATTGTTTGTGATACATTTGCATATGACATTGTGTATATATATATGAAAATGTGTTCCAATAGTTTATAAAAAACTAGATTTTTATTTTACTTTATGTTTGATTTTTATTAATTAAAAACTAAAAATTATAAATTAAAATTTTAAAAATATAAAAAGTATTTGAAAAATTACCATATGTTTCATGAAATAACTTTGGTTTATTGAAAACTTAAAAAATAAAAACTTTGAATAGTAAAAATGTGCAAAATATGGTGAATTAAGTTAATTTATTGAAACAATAACTAAAATAAACTAATTAGGCAAGAAAAACACTTCATCTAAACTATGGGGGGCCTAAAATGCAACTAAATCCTAAAAACGCTCACGCTTGAGATAATCCCGAGTCTAAAAGTGAAATATGAGGAAAACAACCCTAGAAATGTAAAACCAATTTTCATATGACAAATACGACAAAATAAAATTTTGGGAAAAAGCGGAATATTTTTTGGAGTTTTTATTTATTTTTTATGAATTAAAAAATAAAACATAAAGATTAAATTATTAAAAATATAAAGGTAAGTGGAAAAATCTCAAAATTTTTCTAAAAATTACTTATTATATAACTGTTATGTGAAAAATCCAAAAGCTTACAAATCCGCTTCCAATAAGCTGATAATAAGCTAAAAGCAGTTTCAAGCTTATAGAAAAAAAAATTTACAAAAGAAATAGAGATGAGATATATGACGAGAAAGACCCAAGGGCACGTTTGGTTGTGTTGTGTGTGAAAAGAAGGTGAGAATGGTAGAGGTCCTGGGTTCGAGCCCAGGTTCACCCAGGAACTCCCTTCCTCCCTTTTTTCTATTTTTTTGAAAAAGTATTTTTACTAATCTGTAAAATAAGCTTATACAAGCTTATTAAATTTTTAAAAAGCTTAGAAACCTTTTGAATTAAGCTGAAAATAAGACAGATTAAGCTAAATTATACTGTTTTGAACTAACACTAGAAAAAATTAACTGATAGCTTTCTGAAAACTAATAAAAACCTTATTGAAAACTTAAAACAAGCTAGAAGATGACTGAATAAGCAAAAACTAATGTATAAGAACTGAAATTACGCTATATTCAATTGTTAACAAGCTAACAAATACAAAATAATCAATTAATAGAATGCAAACACAGAACACTCTACTGAGGCTTATAAAAGGCTATCTACTAGCTTAATAACAAGAGTTTTTGTCACTAATCAAATTGAAACTTCAAGCCAGCAAGTTTATTGAAAACTTAAAACAAGCTAGAAGTTTACTCAATAAGCAGAAACTAATCTATAAGAACTGGAATTAAGCTATATTAAATTATTAACAAGCTAAGAAATACAAAATAAGCAAATAAGAGAATGTGAACACAAAACACTTTACTGAGGCTTATAAAAGGCTATCTACTAGCTTAATAACAACAGCTTTTGACACTAATCAAATTGAAACTTCAACCCAGCACAACTGAGATTTTATAAAACCAACTTGCAAGTCTAAAGTAGTTTTTATGAGCTTATGAAAGGCTTGAGTTAGTACAGTTTTTAAATCAGGCAAACCAAGCAACTTCAATCCTTTCTAAAAACTTCAATTAAAAAGCTAATGGACCAATTCAAGAAGGAGACTCAAGACTGGTATGTAAACAACCTATAAAACGAATTTTAGCTTAAAAGGAATTTTTAAGAGGTTGTGACAAACTTTGAAAATAGCTGCAGCTGGTGAGTATACACTGGTGCAGGGTAAGTTTTTGACAAAAGGCCAACTTTATGACAAAATGAATCTGTTAAAGAAAAATGTTAAAAAAAAAACAAAATTAGTTGCTTAAAGGTTATCTAATATACTATAAATTCCCAAATTCTCAACAGATTTGGACAAGAAATAAGGAAATTAAAAATGCAAAAGTTAAGCCTAATGAAACTTAACTTAATTTTTTTAGTTTTTGTAAAAATTTTAATTTTGACTAAAATGAGTTTGCATAACTTCTAATTTACTAAAAACTTTATAATAAGCTACAATATGACTTAACTAATGTAGATTTACTGATTTAAGACTTATGTGATAGCTTATGCGAGCTTCTCAAATGACTGTAATGAATATGAACTTCTTTACACTATCTTTAAAAGGAGGTTGAAAAAAACTTATGTTAATGTGCCAGATTTTTTCCTCTTTGACTTTAATTAGGAAACTAAAGTTAAACATGAACCACATAACAATTAGTATAATTTATTGGAATAAATACATAAGATAAATACTAATAAAGTTAATGTATACAAAATATAATTTAGCCTAAACTGTTTTTGGTATCAATTCCTAATATATATTTGGATAAATCATAATTATTATATCTTTTTATATTTTAAACCTAATATTTTATTCTCTATATATACGACATATTGATAACTAAAAACCAAAAACACAAAAGTAAGAGTTTACAGAGATCGGATAGTAAGATGCATCAAGCAAAAAAAAACGCTAATGGTTTCAAAAACCAAGCAAGATAACGATCCTTTTATGAAAGTCAACAAAGGTGAACCTCTATCAAAAGGTAGTTTGTTTCTTTAATATTACTACTATGTTTTATGTTATGAATATTAATTTTATACACGACAAGTATGATTAATGATATACAGTTGTAAACTGAGAATAAAAACCAAAAAAACTGGACATCAGGTTTAGTATCATAAATTCCATTATGTTTTGCATCTTAAAGTAAGTTATGGTTATCAGTATGTTTACATTCAATCGAATAACATAAAGATAGATTTGATGCAAGTTTAACAAGTGCATATCGTCTAATCCCTATAACTGGTGTTTGATTTTAAACTGTATAACATGTAGATAGATTTGATTATATATATATTTTCAAACATTTGTTTTGTATGATCTTTGATGTATGATTTTCATGTGTGTTAAGTTTTTATTTAAATTGGATTGTTTTAAACAGTTTCTATTTAGTGTTTAAGTTGGTACATCAGAACTTATAAATTTGCAATTAACTCTAAAACTGTCCAAACAAGTGTCTTACTCAGCTGGATAACAAGCTTCAATTAACATTTAATTAAACTCAGATTCATTATATAAGATCATAATTATATAGGCTTTGATATTTAAAACTTTTTGATAACTATGTTATTGTTTATGAGATTTTATATTAGATAGAAAAAACCAATAAAGGGTGTTGTGATATCATAATTGCTCCATCAGCTTATCAAATTGGCGCATACTTTTGTATACATACATGCAAAACTGAGAATAAAAACACATGAAACTACGTTCCAGGTTGAATATCTTTGATTCCACCATTTTTTGCTTATGTTTGTTACTTACTATTAAGTTAAACAAAGTTATGTGTAACTGTACTTTAACATGGTTTATAATTACTGATAAGTTAAACTTTAGAATTGATTCGTCCCGAACCGTCAAGTTTTATCACTCAAGCCGACCACTTGTGAATGGCCGACCGTAACAAACTTAAAACAGCTCAGAAGCAAATGCAATGAAGTCCAGGAGAGTATAGTGTTTCCCCAGGTCGTTAAGTCCCAACGAGCTGTGCGAGAATAGTCAAACGTGTAGTGATCGAGAGATTTGAACGGAAAATAGGTTGTGAAAGATTATAACTACAGAAAAAGTACATAAACTACAGGGGCTTAAATGCAAATTAAAGAAAATTAAAAATATAAAATATATTAAATAAACGCTATCACTATTTGCAAAATGATGTTTTTGATTTTATGTTTTTATAAAACTTAATTTAAAACTACGTAACGTACAAGAGAAAATGTGAAACTTACACAATATTAATCCTAAAAATATGAAAAAGAAATTTTTACAATCCTAATGATAAAAGAAAATTTTTAGAAAAATAAAATTATTTTTAAAACTATTTATCTAATTATTATTAATTAAAAACTATTTTTAACTATTAAATAATAACCTAAATTACAAGAAAATAGGAAGTAAAGCTAGAAAAATAAAATTATGACTTAGAAAAATCTAAAATATCAAAAGAGAATTTTCAAAACTATTTTTGTATTTTTCTGATTATTTTTGTATTTTCTATTAATTAAAAACTATTAAAAACTAATTAAATTGCTTAAAAATACAAATTTAACTAAGAAAAATCTAGAAAAATATTTTTTTGTCTTTTTATATTTATCTTAACCTAGAAAAAATGAAAAATTATTTTTTTGAAACTTTTCTTAATTAATTGCAATAAAAGCTAATTAAAAAGGTTTAAAAACTGATTTAAATGGAGAAAAATACCAAACAGTACTGGAAAAATATGAAAAATTCAAGATAAGCTCAAAATAATATACTGAATCTAGGAAAAATATAAAAACAGGGGCTTGTGTGTAGGATTATGCAACTGCAGTGTAAGGTGCTTAAAAACAAGCACTTAAAATAAGCAATTGAGCACAAAAAGCCACCAACTGATTACCAAAGCTATAATAAGCTACAAGTACCAAAATGCAACAAGTTTCAACTTCTCTTAACCTCTGATTAGCAAGCTTAACAGATTTGGTTGATTTGAGTATAAGTGCTAAAAACAGTTGAGGCAACCACTTTCAAGCTAGAGCACAAGCCACCCATAAGCGAAATTGAAAACGAAATTGGAACTTATACTAGACCTGGCTAAGAACCCGTGAACCAAAATGAGTCTTACAAGCTCAATGAGCTTGTTGCAAAGTTTCAGAAATCCCCGTGCGACTCAGGTATGCCGAATCATATGCAGGTATTTGTACCCATATTGATAAGCTAATTGGCTTTCAAAAATTCAAAAATCTATAAAAATCCTAATAAGAAACTAGACCAACAAGTTATTGAATCCACAATTTCACTTAGATTGGCTCAGAAATGAGTCCAAGAAAATTCAACTCACGGCTCAAACCAGATTTTTCATGTCTTTGACCTTTTTGACAGATTGAAAGTTGACTTTTATGAACTTAACAACTAACTTTAAGGACTTAGATTGATGTAATAAGGTTAAATGAGACTCATGCAGTTGTATCTATGATTTATAAACACAAAACAAGAGTTTGCTTTTCAAAATCTCAGTGCACAGTTAAGACAGTACATATAATTTTGACTATTGTGGTATGCAAGTGCACTTTGATGACTGATATGGGCTCAAATGAGCTAAACAAACATGAAACAACAGGTCTTAAACAATGAACTAACCTATAAACACGATTAACCAACTAATCCAAACATCCTTTAAAACACTGTTTTGTAAGTAAAACTGATCTAATCACTTATCTAGCTAATATTAATGATCAAACTTAGTTTAAATACTTTAATTAACACTAAATAAACAAGTTAAAACCAACCTAAACCACAAAAACAGATACAAGCATAATGAGCAAAATGGATAGAAAATCAAATTGAGATACTCACCACAGTGTCCAACTTGTTTTGCAGAACAAAACCTAACCAACACTATGCTAAACTATACCAAACCATCCCATTCCAAGCTCGCAAGATCCCAAACCATTTCCAATTCCATTTGAGCTCACAGTTGACTTTTGTTGATCATGTACCAAATTTGTTTGAAACTTAATTGTAGACTTATCAAAAGCTGTAAAGAGCTTAAATGACTTAATTGAGCTTAAAAATAAGTTACTAAAAGCTTTGACAATAGAATTTTGAAACTGAAATTGCAACAGTAAACATGAGACTTAGAACTTATATAAAAACTTGAGATTGATACTTAAAAGTAAATTACAATGGTACAATGACTTGAGTTTAACACATTTAAAGCTTAAAATTACATTTTAGAACACTAATTAAGATAACTAAAAAAAAACGACATACAAAGAAAAATAAAAACTAACTACTGCTTGTCCTCTCCTTCTTCTTCCCTTATTTATATCCAAACAAAATTTTCTCACCTCTTCTGAATGTATCCCATCTTTAATCTCAACCATTGGATGCCTAGGATTGATATTGGCCATTTGATCATTTTTGGCGGGAAAGCCTATTTTGACCTGTGTGGACTGAGCTAGCACTAGGGGGGGTGGCATTTATTGTAGTGGGTTGTGATGATGAGGGGGGTGGTTTGAGGAGAAAAAGGTGATGGGAGGGTGGCTTGTGTGTAGCAGTCGTGGGAAGAGGATAAACAGGATAAGGAGGGAAGGAGGTGTTCGTTTGACTAGTGGTAATATTAAAAGGGAAAGGTCCAATTGAAGGGGGGTCTGGTTAAGTTTGGTGGTCACAATGGTTTGTGATAGGGTCCAAATGGGCTTAGGCTTAAATAACAAGGACCAATATGTAATTCTCAAATATCAAGGACTAAATCTGCCAAATTTGCAAAGTTGCTCCAAGGGACTAAAAGTGACAAGTTTCCATAGTATAAGGACCAAACTTGACATTTTCCAATTTCCAAGGGCCATTTTTACCAATTTTTAAACTTGAAGGACCAATTTTGTAATTTCTCAAAACTTTTGATATTTTTCACCAAAGGACTAATTTTGACAAGTTATGATTTTAAAAGGACCTTGGTGATTTTTCTTTGAAATTATGTGCTCAGGGACTATTTCTATAATTTTTGAAACTTAGACTAAACTGCCAATTATGCAAACTTAGCTCATTTTTCATCTGATTTTAAACATTTTGCATCTCAAACATATAAAATGCAATTTTGGAATATTTTCAGTATTTTGATGCATTTCGGAGCATTTTTAAACATTTTGCAGTTCAGATTTAACCAAAAATGATGAGTATTTACACACTCATCAATCCCCACACTAAACTATTGCTAGTCCCTAGCAATCTTTTGAGAAAACTTAATGGATTTGAATCTCTTTACCAAAAGCCATTACTTCTGGAGTAGCCAAATGTTTCAGCTCAAGTAAGAACCATGGTACACCGATAACCATGTGATTTTGAGCAAACCACCGGCTTCCAACGGATTTGATTTTCCTACCGTAGCCGCTTGCTCGGACTAGCCAACTCTTAGATAAATTATCAATATTATCTTTGGTGAGCTGATAACCAATTATGGTTTTTCCACTGCCTTTACCACAAGCCATAAACTTGAAGGCTAGCCAACTCTTCACTTTTTAGGATATGGTGAGTTGAATACCATACAATTTTGGCTAATTGCAAGCCGTCAACGGATTTGAGATATCTTTACCAAGAGCCGTTTGCTTCCTGGATTAGCCAATCCTTTTGTTTATTAGACATGGCGGATCGATAACCAATTGAGTAAGTAAAACACTTACTCCAAAAAAAAATTTTGGCCAAAAATAGGGGAATTGGGTGGTATAATTACATGATAAAATTCGTGAGAATTCCCCCACACTTAGAAATGAATATTGCCCTCAATATTCAAAGTACCGCTGTTGCGCGAAACAAAGAACGGAAAAGGGAAATACTACGCCATTATTTAGAAAGATTTTTAGAAAACTTATATATATACAACATGTGGGGCAACTCCCCCACACTAGGGTGGTAGAAAGTAGAAAGAAGTCAAAAATATGGGTGAAAACCCATATGGCATGCTACTGTTTTTGATTACCGAGTCGCTAGCTTGACTCGACCCAGAATTCATTGGTTCATGGGGAAGTAAGTGGAAGAGACAATCTACATCGGACTTTCATTCAAGATGTTTGGATAAACATTTGAAGCACGTGAAAGTTCCACACCGATGAGATATAGATAGAACCGGCTCACAAATGATAAATGAAAATGCCAGGGTCAAAGATAGTATCTTCACTCCCGTGGGAGTTAAGACATGGAGAAGTCACACCGTATGTGACGAAGGAAGAAAGGTTCGATGATGTACGCTTCAAGCTCAAACATCTCATTAAAATTTTCATCCATGTGCATTTTTCTTCCAACGGTATCCTCGATTAAAATTTTTGATCCCGCCAGATGGCTCAACGGGATATTCGAAAGACATCTCATCAAGTTGAGGATAGAATCACATCACATGATGGAAGAGATAAGTTAGAATACGAGGACAAGTGGTGTGCTCGAGAGCTAGCAATTTCCACCACTTCCGATGGTCTCAGACGGCCTCGCATTTCATCAAAAAGAGGATTTACTTTCCCAAAAGTGTAGTCATTATTAAATTCAAAAAGAGGATTTGAGAAAATCCCGAAAGTAACCTCAAAAATGTCAAGAGAATCACAAACATGCAAATCACAATCACTATCGGATATATCCTCAGTCTCACTTGGGATTGGGACAAGATCCTTAACACTCGATGATTCCGCTTCCAAATAGCTGAGATGCTTATCCCCCATGGTGAGAGAGTCTTTGGAAGCAATAATAGGTAAGATAGGTGTGATAGCAATAGACTGAGGAGTTGAGAAATAATATCGTTCAATTGGATAGCACTCTCCTGCCATAATCATAATATTCCTCATTTGAATAGTATCCTCATCATCATCGTCATCATATCGATTCTTATATTCATTCCGGCTGAAGCTTACATACCATTCTTTTCATTTGTAGTTGCTTTCTAATGCGTATTTCTTCAGAACTTTGTGGAAGATTACACTCCTCGTAATCATTGAAATGCTGTAGGCTCGGAAGTCCGAGTACTAGGATTAGCCGTTCGTTCTTCAGATAGTAATTCTCCAATAGTTTTATCATGATGATATTGATGAATGATGGAATACTGTGGGGGTTGGAAATTGTCAAAACCGAGAATTGAAATTGTGAAAATTTGATTCATCGGTTGACATTCAAAAAGTCGCATGAGGACCCCCACAATTTCACAACAGATAATTGGGAAAATAACTTTCACCAAAGTTCTCGATTGTAACATAGCCCGCTCATAGACAAGCGGGACCCGTGGTGGACAATCAAAACCGTGATGAGAATCATTCCCACAAAACTCGCATGAGTAGGATTCGTATTGGGGCCGTGGAGGTAGGTAGGAAAAATCGGGTGTTTCATTATTTGAAATGGGATCGGATTACCGACAAACTTGTCTCAAAACTCACATTGGTACATCACGCATAATTTCCACCGTTAAATGGACCTCCACACCGGGAACATGTCGAAAACCATGACATAAAGAATTAAACGGATAAGAGGGATAAGAGATGAAGAATTAAACGGTTATAGAGGATAAGGAATGGAGAATTAAACAGATTAGAGGATAAAGGATGGATATTTTTGGATTTTTGAAAAACATTTTGCAAAAACAAAGAATGAAAATCTTTTTGGGTTTTTGATTTTATAAGAAAATATAAATACATACAAATGGTATAAACAAGGAGTGAGTATTCAAATCACTAATCTGCTAGACGGAAGATAATCGAAGATAGTTCCCTAGCCAGCGCCAAAATTTGATTCGCTCGAACCGCCAAGTTTTATCACAGCCGACCACTTGTGAATGGCCGACCGAACAAACTTAAAACATTTCGAAGCAAATGCAATGAAGTCCAGAGATTATAGTGTTTCCCAGGTCGTTAAGTCCCAACGAAATGTATGAGAATAGTCAAACGTGTAGTGATCGAGAGATTTGAACGGAAAAGAGGTTGTGAAAGATTATAACTACAGAAAAAGTACATAAACTACAGGGGCTTAAATGCAAATTAAAGAAAATTAAAAATATAAACTATATTAAATAAACGCTATCACTATTTGCAAAATGATGTTTTTGATTTTATGTTTTTATAAAACTTAATTTAAAACTACGTAACGTACAAGAGAAAATGTGAAACTTACACAATATTAATCCTAAAAATATGAAAAAGACATTTTTACAATCCTAATGATAAAAGAAAATTTTTAGAAAAAGAAAATTATTTTTAAAACTATTTATCTAATTATTATTAATTAAAAACTATTTTTAACTATTAAATAATAACCTAAATTACAAGAAAATAGGAAGTAAAGCTAGAAAAATAAAATTATGACTTAGAAAAATCTAAAATATCAAAATAGAATTTTCAAAACTATTTTTGTATTTTTCTGATTATTTTTGTATTTTCTATTAATTAAAAACTATTAAAAACTAATTAAATTGCTTAAAAATACAAATTTAACTAAGAAAAATCTAGAAAAATATTTTTTGACTTTTATATTTATCTTAACCTAGAAAAATGAAAATTATTTTTTTGAAACTTTTCTGAATTAATTGCAATAAAAGCTAATTAAAAAGGTTTAAAAACTGATTTAAATGGAGAAAATACCAAACAGATGGAAAAATATAAAAAATTCAAGATAAGCTTAAAATAATATACTGAATCTAGGAAAAATATAAAAACAGGGGCTTGTGTGTAGGATTATGCAATCTGCAGTGTGGTGCTTAAAACAAGCACTTAAAATAAGCAATTGAGCACAAAGCCCAACCGATACCAAAGCTATAATAAGCTACAAGTACCAAAATGCAACAAGTTTCAACTTCTCTTAACCTCTGATTAGCAAGCTTAACAGATTTGGTTGATTTGAGTATATGCTAAAACAGTTGAGGCAACCACTTTCAAGCTAGAGCACAAGCCACCCAATAAGCAGAAATTGAAAAACAGAAATTGGAACTTATACTAGACCTGGCTAAGAACCCTGAACCAAAAATGAGTCTTGGACAAGCTCAACTGAGCTTGTTGTAAGTTTCTGATACAAACCGCAAGTGCACTCCAGTGTAGGCGAAGTCAAGTACGTGGTATTTGTACCCATATTGATAAGCTAATTTGGGGCTTCTAAAAAAATTCTAAAAATCTATAAAAATCCTAATAAGAAACTAGACCAGCTGAAGTTATTGAATCCACAATTTCACTTAGATTGGCTCAAATATCCAAGAAAATTCAACCTCATTGGGCTCAAACCGATTTTCATGTATTTGACCTTTTGACAGTAATTGAAAAGTTGACTTTTATGAACTTAACAACTAACTTTAAGGACTTAGATTGATGTAATAAGGTTAAATGAGACTACTGCAAGTTGTATCTATGATTTATAAACACAAAACAAGAGTTTGCTTTTCAAAATCTCAACAGTGCACAGCTAAGACAGATGACATATAATTTTGACTATTGTGGTATGCAAGTGCACTTTGATGACTGATATGGGCTCAAATGAGCTAAACAAACATGAAACAACAGGTCTTAAACAATGAACTAACCTATAACACAGATTAACCAACTAATCCAAACATCCTTTAAAACACTGTTTTGTAAGTAAAACTGATCTAATCACTTATCTAGCTAATATTAATGATCAAACTTAGTTTAAATACTTTAATTAACACTAAATAAACAAGTTAAAACCAACCTAAACCACAAAAACAAATACAAGCATAATGAGCAAAATGGATGAAAATCAAATTGAGATACTCACTCACAGGTGTCCAACTTGTTTTGCAGACCAAAACCATAACCAACACTATGCTAAACTATACCAAACCATCCCATTCCAAGCTCTGCAACATCCCAAACCATTTCCAATTCCATTTGAGCTCACAGTTGACTTTTGTTGATCATGTACCAAATTTGTTTGAAACTTAATTGTAGACTTATCAAAAGTCTGAAGAGCTTAAATGACTTAATTAAGCTTAAAAATAAGTTACTAAAAGCTTTGACAATAGAATTTTGAAACCTAAATTGCAACAAGAAACATGAGACTTAGAACTTATATAAAACTTGAGATTGATACTTAAAAGTAAATTACAATGGTACAATGACTTGAGTTTAACACATTTAAAGCTTAAAATTACATTTTAGAACACTAATTAAGATAACTAAAAAAAACGACATACAAAGAAAAAATAAAACTAACTATCGCTTGTCCTCTCCTTCTTCTTCCTTATTTATATCCAAATGCTTCTCATCTCTTCCAATGTATCCCATCTTTAATCTCAACCATTGATGCCTAGATTGATATTGGCCATTTGATCATTTTTGGCGGGAAAGCCTATTTTGACCTGTGTGGACTGAGCTAGCACTAGGGGGGGTGGCATTTATTGTAGTGGGTTGTGATGATGAGGGGGGTGGTTTGAGGAGAAAAAGGTGAGGTGATGGTGGCCTGTGTGTAGCAGTCAAGTGGGGAAGAGGATAAACAGGATAAGGAGGGAAGGAGGTGTTCGTTTGACTAGTGGTAATATTAAAAGGGAAAGGTCCAATTGAAGGGGGGTCCAAAGGCTTGGCAGGGTCACAATGGTTTGTGATAGGGTCCAAATGGGCTTAGGCTTAAATAACAAGGACCAATATGTAATTTCTGAAATATCAAGGACTAAATCTGCCAAATTTGCAAAGTTGCTCCAAGGGACTAAAAGTGACAAGTTTCCATAGTATAAGGACCAAACTTGACATTTTCCAATTCCAAGGGCCATTTTACCAATTTTAAACTTGAAGGATCAATTTTGTAATTTCTCAAAACTTTTGATATTTTTCACCAAAGGACTAATTTTGACAAGTTATGATTTTAAAAAGGACCTTTGGTGATTTTTCTTTGAAATTATGTGCTCAGTGGACTATTTCTCGATAATTTTTGAAACTTAAGGGACTGAAACTGCCAATTATGCAAACTTAGCTCATTTTTCATCTGATTTTGAACATTTTGCATCCGAAACATATAAAATGCAATTTTGGAATATTTTCAGTATTTTGATGCATTTCTGAGCATTTTTAAACGTTTTGCAGTTCAGATTTAACCAAAAATGATGAGTATTTACACACTCATCAAGAATGCATATTTTTAACTGAATGTGAAACAGCTTTTAACATATCATATTAGGTTATCATGAATATAGTTTTGTATTGTTAGTATATGTATATGTATCATAAATTTTATATGCATTGTAAATATTTTGGTTTATCATGTATATTTTTTTCTTAATAGTTGTAATCATTAACAGGATCAATTCCTAAACAAGTCATGAAAAATGAAGAATGCAAAGAAGATGTTATTATTATTGATTCTTCCGATGATAAAGTGGTATGTGTTTAATAAAAAATAAAAATTTAGAATTGAGAAATTTATTATTATCACACTAATCCTTTTGGTTAATTTTGTAGGACATGAGAAACATTGATGAACAATCATCAGGTAAATAAATCAAAATATATTATCTATTTTTAAATAATATATACATAATAAATGTTCTGTTTTATTTTTTCCCAATTTGTCAGGAACAAATCCTACACAAGTGAAAACAATTTGAAGTTAAAAAAAAATGTTATCATCATTGATTCTTCAGACGATGAACAGGTATAAGTTAAATTAAAATTTTCTTTGAACTATTGTTTAACTAATTATTTCCTATATCTTGTAATTATAGGATATTGTTGGAACTATCAAACGTCGTAGATTAACAAAAGGTTATGCATTTGAAAACAAGAACGGTGAATCTATAATTTCATCTGGTACTGACATCCCCGTTCCCATCATTCAAGTTCAATCAACAGGTACTTTGTTATATACTAATACACAAAGATGCTAATTCAGTAAACTACGGGGGCCTAAAACGCTATTAAAACCTAAAAACGCTCCTGGTTGGCAAAATCCCGAGCCTAAAAGTAAAAATTAAGGAAAAATAACCCTAGCTATGCAAAACTAATTTTACTACGAAAAATACGGCAAATGAAAATTTTGGGAAAAAGCGGAATATTTTTTTGACTTTATTTTTTTATTTATTATGAATTTAAAACTAAAATTTAGAAATTAAATGATTAAAAATAAAAATAAAATAGCTGACAAATTCTCAAATTTTTCCTAAAAATACTTTATTATATAAATAATCTATAAAAAATCCTAAAGCTGAAAAAACAGTTTGCAATAAGCTGTTAAAAAGCAAAAAAAAAACAGTTATAAGCTTAAAGGAACAAAATGTATATAAAAGAGTAAATTATGAGATGTATGACGAGAAAGTCCCAAGGGCGCTATTGGATTGTGTGTGTGTGTTAGAAGGTTGAGAAAGGTTGAGGTCCTGGGTTCGAGCCTTGGTTCACCCAGGATATCCCTGCCTCCCTTTTTGTGCGGTTTTTTAAAAAGTATTTTTAAAAAGTTTTAAAATAAGTTTGTAAAAGGTTATATAATTTATGAAAACTTAAAAATCTATTTGAAAAAAGCTGAAAAATGGCAAAAGAAGCTGAATGACACTGATTTGAAATAAAACTGTTATAAACTTATTTGATGGCAAAAAAAACTATGAAAAGCTTATAAAAACTTAAAACAAGCTTGGCAAATACTAAATGGACTTAAACTAAGCTATTTATACTATAACTAAACACAATTAAGCTGATGAAAAGCTACAATATTCAATAAGCACTTGAATACTAACTGATACTAAAATAGGCTATCACAGCTACTTTAACCTCTTCTAACAGCTTCAAATCAAAAGCTAATGAACCACTTCGAAAAGGAAACTAAATCCAAATATATAAATAGCTTATAAAACCAATTTGAGCTTTAAAGAAGCTTTTAAGAGCTCTTGAGAAGCTTGTGAAAATGGTGTATGTGGACAGTATGTGCTTGCTAAGGACATTTTTATTGCTAAACCACCAACTTTAAGCAATCAGCAGCTTAAGCTAGAGATTTTTTTGATTTTTTTCCTTTTAGGAAAAGTAAAAGGAGATGTTGAAATTATAATTTTTAATTTTTAAGAATTTTATTGACAAATAAAAATGGAGTTAAAATGGTGATGAAAACTACAAAAAAATGATTTTGGACAAAAAAAAAAGACTTTTGACATAAAACTAACTTTCACTAATTTGAAGTTTCATCCTATTTTAATGAAAGAAAATCCAATGTTGGGGAACTTAAGTTGAAACTGCTTTATATAACTTAAATTATGTAATCTCAGAATTTGTCTTAATGAAAAGGTTTTACAATATTTAAACCTATTATCAATAATAATTAGAAACTTTATCTCTTTCCTTTTTAAAAAGATTTATACATATAATTAGATTTACACAATAAACATTTGTTTAAAATATATATTATCAATTATACTTACTTTAAAACAATTGAGTAATCTAAACCACATACAGTGAAACAGAATTAATAAATAATACAAAGGTACATACAGAAAAAACAAATGGCATATAATTTTTAACTTCAAATTATGGTAAATTCAAGTTATAAGTATGTGTATGTATGATTTGTTTGCAGCGACAAGTGAAGAAGGTTAATATAAGAAGAGAATAATGATTGTTAACAACAACATGGAAGGTGAGGCAAACAACTTACAACTTCGTCAAGAGGAAACCAATTAAGAATGACCATAATTTGAGTAAGTATAATCTACTTCAATATCATTCAAATAAGTAGACAAACACATAACCAATGGCAAACACTTCCTATGTGGTTTTCGATACTTAGAACAACACTGTAAGTATCTCTTTGTTTAAGCCTTTTCGACCTTAGATTCTTATATAATTTTTTTTCGTATTCTTTATATCATAATTCAACATCTTTAGTTCACCCCCATAAAAGGCGGTAGTTTTCAAACTTCCAGTGCTTCCATTTGTTATATAAGCCGTATTATAGGGAGTAAGAAGGCTAAGAAGAGCTTACGAATGATAAGAGTCGATATATTAAGGGTGTGCACTAGGTGTTTTTAAGAAAAGGTTCATGAATCTAAGCCTGTGTAATGTAAGTTTATTACGAATTGGAGCATATGTTTAGAAAAACTGGTCTTAAGCTTCCTGATAATTATGTATTATTAACTTCAACATACTTTGAATGTAGTTTCCTTTGACACAAGATAAGGCGAAACTTTATGAAGGCATGAAACTCGAACCAACATACAAATCCTTAAACACACCCAACACCCATATTCGAATGGTATTGACCGATTTCCACACTTAGCTCTGTAACATGTGTTTGTTAAATAGTGAACTAAAAAATAAAAGTAGTGGGTCAGCCATTAGCAAACTCATAATAGTAAGAAACACACAAATGATAGGTTTCGATGGGGTCCATGGTTGTACCTGATGTTATAAGAATAACCAAAACACTTATCTTAAACTACCATATCAAAAAACCATGTTGAGTCAGTCACAATCAACTAAAAGATGTTTCTTAAACACCCTCATAGAAGAGATTAGTTTTACAAATGAGAAGTGTTCTTTTCTTATATTAGCTTTATTATAGCAATA